>LPNX010255257.1:24452-63170 GCA_001517045.1 Pseudotsuga menziesii
CTTTGGTTTTTCAATTTTTGAAAAATTAGAAAAAATTTCTTTACGTGGACAAATATGTGTTTAAAACGATACTGAAATCGAATGTGGTCACTTTCAAAAAATAATAAATAATTGTATAATGCAAAAAAAATTAACAAAAAATATGCACATCACACTGCATTTTATGTAGATCATGCTCATATATATATATATATATTTTAAATTATTAACGCAAGATTGAATTACTCTACGTGGACACGAGCCACTTATTAGCTTCTTCAAATTTTTAAGGTCACACAGTTCATTAAATGCAAAAATTCACACATTAAATGACATCGGAATATTTTTTTAAAAAATCACTATGAAGCCAACATAATATTCTACAATTTGTTTTTTCACTGCAAGTCAAAATTCACATGGCATATATGCGTTTTGAGGGCTTCTATCTAGCACATGAGTAAAAAATCAGGTTTTCATCGCCAAATTTGGCCAAAAAGTGTTACCCATCTTCATGGAATCACCCCACTGTATACTGATAAGTCATTTCACTTCCATACACTATTCATGTACACCTCATCATAAGTCATTCTACTATGCTTTCACTGATGCATCATCATCATAGGGTATGCATCATCGTCATAGGGTAAGCATCATTGTCATAGGGTATGCATCCTCATCATCAAGTATACATCATCATCATAGTATGCATCGTGTATGCATCATCAACATCAAGTATACATAATCATAGTATGCATCATCATAGAGTGTACACCATAGTGTATAGGAATGCATCATCATCATAGAGTGTACATCATAGTGTATAGGAATGCATCATCACATCATAGAGTGTACATCATAGTGTATAGGAATGCATCACCACATCATAGAATGCATCATGATCATAGTATGTTTCATCATTATAGAGTATTCAATGATCTTACCTTATACAATCAGTGCATGTCAAGATCTAATACTTGGGTTGTGTATGTCTGCTATGGAAGACTCCAAACAAGACCAAAATTGGACTTGAATATGACCTTAACCATTGTAGATGACTTCAACCTCGGAACTATGTATATGTTGAGTAAATGACTGTGTAAATATTGTAGATGATGTCAAGGTTGTGGATTGTTTACATGCTGAGGAAGAGCTCAAATTTGTGACTAAGGAAAAATTTGGGCTGTGTATGATAACCCCAAATTCAGACTGATCAACCCCAAAGAAATCACTGTAAAAGGATCAGATATATCATCAAGTGGAGGAAACAGTATCCATCACCTAAATCACAAAAACTTGGAGTGTTTCAAGCACCCATATCTCATACTGTTTAAGCAAAATAAAAATCGGATTGTTGGATGTTAAAAGGTTAGTATTCACTCTTCAAAAAAAAAATGGACTGTTCAAGTTGTAAGGTCAATATTTAATCTTCAAAAACTTGGTCTGTTCAAATTGTAAGGTCAACAATCAATCTCCAAAACTCAGGTTGTTCAAGTTGTTTTACACCAAAATAATATCTCTGTGAAGATCTAGGTGTAGGCTGCTTCATTCACACTTCCAAATACTACATTCATCAATGATGTGAGTTATGGCATTCTTTTTGTGTATAAATACACAAACTAGGCGTTGAGAGAGTAGAGGTAGGACCGACTTCAAGGAGAGGTCTAATGGAAGTTTTATTAAATTAAATTGTTTTAATATTCAATCACTTAAGGGGGTTGAATTTCAATTCTAGTAAATTGTTCACTCAACAACTTCTATGCCACTTCAACCAATTATAAAGGGTTTAATGGGCTTTATGAGAACTTGTGGGTTTTAGGGTCACCAAATGAGGGATTCAAGGACTAATCAAGGTAAATGTACAATGTGCATCATCATGGGCTCAAAAGGGCATCGTTATGCAACATTAAGGCATCATTAGTGTTTTAAGGGCAAGGAATACATCATAGGGTCAAGTTCTACTTTGTGGGCTTAGGGACCAAAGGTAGGAGTTTTAGGGTTTGTTGTTAACTCATCAAAGTCACCACAAGCAAGGATGTGCTCCACATCACAAGGGCTTCAACCATGATATGTATTATAATCAACAATATGTGTGTGGGACCCTAATCAACATATGACCATCTCCAAGGGTACCATGACCTCAATAAAAAACAATGACCACATAATGGTTCATTTGGTCTCTTTGAAGTTCTAGAACTTCTTCAACTCACCAAGGACACTTTCTAGGGTACTAGGGCATAGGTTGTGGGCCCAGGGAACCATAGAAACAACTTAGGGAAACTTAGACACAATAAAGGGTAGACATGGTTTTTTCCATTGTCCCAAGGGCTCCAAGGGCTTGAGACTTGGGCTTGGACAAGGTCAAGAGGTCTCCTTTGACACTGACAACTGCTTAACCCTTAGGGGATTCTTAAGGGGCACTAAGACACACCTGTTGGCATCAATGAAAATTTATTTAACAATCTCCCCCTTTTTCATTAATGACACCTTCAAAGCTCCCCCTTAGAAAGGGATTCCTTTGTTCACAAATACCCCCCCTTTGCTCAACTTCTTACTCAGATTTTTCTCCCCCTTTGGCATCAATGGAAAATGGTTCTCCTTGTAGTTTTACTTCTCCCCCTATCATACCATTGTGTTGTTGAAGATGAATTACTTTACTTAGGAGATAGTATGACTCCCAATTTTTCTCAGAGGTACTCAAAGGTCTCTTTTGGGAGAGGCTTAGTAAAAATGTTTGCAATCAGTTATTTTGTCCCAATATATTCCAACTTGATATTCTTATTTTTGACTTGCTACCAAAGAAAGTGAAACTTGATAGGAATATGCTTGGTCTTGAAGTGCATGATTGGATTCTTGGATATACTGATGGCACTTGTATTGTCACCTAGAATTGGAATTGGATCATCACATGTCACATGTATGTCTTGCAGAATTTGTTTCATTCAAAGGATATGAGTACAACAGGTTGCTGATGCTATATATTCTGCTTCGACGGTTGATAAGGAGACTGAAGATCTCTTTTGAATCGACCAAGATACTAGACAATTGCCTAGGAAAAATGTTGTTCCACTGGTGCTTATTCTGTCATCAACACATCCTGCCCAATCTGCATATGAATAAGCTATCAATGTTAGCTTATTTCCTTTTGGATGCTAAATTCCAAATTCCATAGCTCCTCTGAGATATCTGAAGATCCTTTTAACTGCTATAATGTGAGTTTCCTTTGAAGTAGCTTGGAATCTTGAAACTTGTCCAACAATGTGCATCACATCCGGCCTTGAGGTTGTTACATATAGTATACTACCAATCATTGACCTATAAATCCTTTGATCAACTTCTTTAAATTCATCTTCCTTGCTTAGCATAAAACCGATGATCATAGGAGTACTCACAGGCTTACAATCTTCCATATTGAATTTCTTTAACATTTCCTTGATGTATTTTGCCTGAGTAATAAAAATGCCTTATGTTTGTTGAGATATCTGAAGTCCCAAGAAGAAGGTCAATTCACTGAGCAAAGACATTTCAAACTCTTTCTGCATGTCCTTAGAAAATTGTTGACTTAGTCAATCATTATCACTTCCAAAAGTGATATCATCAACATATACTTCAATGATGAGTATGTTGCTATAGTCCTGTTTAATGTACAAATTGTTGTCTACACCTTCCCTCTTAAAGTTTTGTTGCTACAAGTATCTGTCCAATCTGGAGTACCAATATTTAGGGGATTTATTTAGACCATATAAAACCCTTTTGAGTTTGCATACATGGTCCTCATGTTCCTAAAGCTGAAATCCTTCTGGTTGTTTGATGTAGACTTCTTCTTCTAATTCCCGATTCAGAAAAGCTGATTTTACTTCATCAAATACACTTTCATGTCTTTGGAGCAAGCATAAGGCAATATCATTCTTATAGCTTCCATTCTAGCTACTGGTGCAAATGTTTCTTCAAAGTCTATTCCTTCGATTTAAGCATAGGATTTACAAACCAATCGGGCCTTATTTCTGATTACCTGTCCATCTTCATTCATTTTTTTTTAGAAAACCCGCTTTGTGCTAATCACATTCTTGTTATTTGGTTTAGGAACAAGTTCCCATGTTTCATTTTTCTTAGTTTGATCTAATCTGTCTTCCATTTCTTTGACCCAATGCTCATATGTATTGGCCTCTGCAAAATTTCCCGGTTCAATTGTAGACAATAGAGAGAAGTGTACCTGCTCATTTCTTCCAGGTTGTCTTCTTCTAGTTCCTATTCTGACATCTTCATCACCAATAATTAGATCTGATGGATGGTTCTTATGGTACCAGTTCTTAGGAATATGCTAATCCTTCTATTCTTCTTGTTCCATAGTTGGCTGATCCTGTTCTTCATATTCCGTAAGTTGTTCTTAATTCTCATCTAGTTGTTCTTCCATTTTAATTTCCTTCATTTCTTTCTAATCAGAAAATTCCTTTTCTTCATCGTCTGATTCTTCTGAGTCTTCTCTGGATGATGTTAGTATGGTCTCATATATTTTCATGTTGATGCTTTCGATTATCTTGTTTAGTCTCAAATTGTAGCATTTGTAAGCTTTCCTTTTGGATGAATATTCAATGAATATGCCCTCGTATACTTGAGAATCAAATTTTCCAATCTTCTTATCTTCTCTTTTGATGTAGCACTTGCTTCCAAATATTCTAAAGTGTCATATGTTTTCCGCTCTTCCTGTCCATAGCTCATAAGGAGTTTTATAATTTTTTCTTCTAAGTAGTCCCTTGTTCATGATGTGAACTACTGTATGAACTGCTTGTGCCCAAAAATTGTCATTCAACTTAGATTCATTCAACATGGTTCTGGCCATCTCCATTATTGATCTATTCTTTCGTTCAACAACCCCATTTTGCTGAGGTGTTCTGGCTACTGAAAAAATTCTTTTTTATTCCATGCTCTTGACAGTGCTTATTGAATTCATCTAAAGTGAATTATCCACCATTGTCAGATCTGAGGCACTTGATTCATGATCTTGTTTCATTCTCGACCAGTTCCTTGAAAGTTTTGAAACATCCAAAAGCTTCTGACTTCCTGTTGAGAATACATACCCATGTCATCCTGGTATAGTCATCAATAAGTAGCATAAAATATTGTTCACCATTCATTCCTTTGCTCTATGTTGCTCCACATAAGTCAGTATGAACAAGCTCCAAAGGTTTTGTAGAAGAATGCTCTTTTGTCTTGAAATATACTATTGTTTGTTTTCCATGTTGACAATGTTCACATACAGTGTTAGCAGGATTTGCAACTTTCAACATATTCCAAACTACTTGGTTTTTGTATATTTTGACCAAATTGTCAAAATCTATATGCCCCAATCTTCTATGCCAAATCCATCTTTCATCCTCTTTTCCCAAGTGACATTTCTGGGACTCAATCTTATCCAACACATATATGTTGTTGGGAGTCCTTGTGGAAGTGGCTACTAACTTTCCCAATCCTTGTTTCCTTATTCTACATTATCTTGAGTTGAAGAGGATTTCATGTCCTTGATCACACATTTGACTGACGCTCAATAGATTATGCTTCATGTTGTCTACAAGCAAGACACTTTCAGCCAAAGATTTTTTACTTCCAAGATTTACTGTGCCCTTTCCCAATACTTTCGCTGAATTGTTATTTCCAAAAGAGACATATCCTTTGTCCTTTTCAATATTGACAAAAGCACTTTTGTTACCTATCATATGCTTGGAGAAACCATTATCAACATACCATTCATCTAAGCTGCTATTATGAGCTTGAAGATAAATTCCACATTCATAATTATTTAAGTTTTCCTTGCGTTTGATCTAGACCTTGTGATGTTCTCCCTTTTGATTGTTGGGCCTCTCCTCATTTCTTACTGTTGGTATCTTCATTCTGCAATATCTGGCTAGATGTCCAAAGTTGTTACACATGTAACACTCTATTTTTGATCTCAAGGGACTAAATCTGTTATTGTCTTGTGGCCATATGAGGCTTGCAGGGTTATTCCTTGTTTCAAAATTTCTTCTTTGAAAATAGTTTACAACCTTGTGTCCAAATTTTCCACATGCAAAGCAATACCCATAAAATAAATGTCCATACCCGGGGACAAATGAAGGATTTGTCCTTCTGACATCTGGTCTTTCTGCTAGCCCTCCTTTTGGTATGGTTTGTTATGGTTGGTATTCGATCTCTTCTTCATTAGTGGAGTCCTTGACGACTTCTGCATGGCTTCTTGGGTTCTCTTCATTACCTGTTGTCATTGAGCTTGAGGCCTCATTGGTATTTTGCTTATATCTTATATCGATCTTGTCAAAGAATGGATTTTGATTGCTAATAATTTGTTCTAGAATCTTGGATTTGTTTTCATAACTCTTGACGATATCTTTTGTCTGTAATTTGTTTTTTAGAGATACTATCTTAGCCTCAATATTTTCCTTTTCTTTTAAGGTTTCCACCAGTTGTTTAGCAAGAGAGTCTTCAATTATTTTTTCTTCTTCTAGTTTAAACTTCAGATAATAATGATTTATTCAAACTCTTGTGCTTCTTCCTTAAGCACTTTGTTCTCTTTCCTAGTTTTCTTTAGGTCCTTCAAGGCACTTATGATTTCTAATTCAATATCTACCTACCTTCAAATTCGTATTCTTCATCACTATTAATATCCTCATTTGAGTTTATTGCCATAAAGAGTACCTTCTCTGGTTCACTTTCATTGTCACTGTCACTGTCACTGTCATTCTCAAAGTCCTCACTAGATGAGCTATTGTCCCTTTTTGTATAGAGACTTTTCTTCTTTTTGAACTTGCCTCTTTTCTTATCCTTGTAATTATTGTACTTTCTATAGGGTTTGAAGTTTCCATCTTCATCACTATTTGAGTTCTTTTCATACTAACATTTAGAAGAAAAATGACTTATCTTTCCACATGAAAAACATTTGAGAGGTAACTTACCTTTGTATTCCCCAGTACCTCTCTTCAACCTTCATACAAAATAGCTATTTTCTCATCATTAGAATCATCACTTGTTGGCTTGACCTTTGTTTATTTGTTCTTCCCATCTTGTTTTGAGGATACTTTAAATGATGTTTCCTTTCTTGGTGTTCCCTTGTCTTTAATTCTCATTTCATAGGCCACAAGAGTCCCATGTAGCTAGTCTATTGTCATAGTGTTCAAATCCGTTCTTTGTTTTAGGGAAAAGATCTTAGGATTGAACCTTTTGGGAAGAGTCCTTAGAATTTTTCGGACAACTATGGCCTCAACAAATTCTTCACCCAAACCTCTGATGGTATTCACAAGTTGATCAACTCGAAGAATATAGGTTGCAATGTCTTCATCCTCATTCATCCTCAAATGTTCAAATTTTCCTTTGTAGGTTTGAATTTTGGCTTCCTTAACTTTACTATATCCTTCATATGTTGTTTGGATTTTGTCCCACATTTCCTTTGAAAAGGGGCAGCTCATCACTTTGGCAAAGACGAATTCATCTATAGCACCCAGAATGTGGTTTCTGGCTTGGAGTTGTTATTGTATTGAATCAACTCATATGGATCTGTTGGTACGGTCTTTGGTACCTTGTACCCATTCTTGATACTTTGCCATATCTCCACTCCTTGAGCTTCCACATAGGCTCTCATCCTTATGCTCCAGAATGCATAGTTGGTCCCATCAAACATGGGTGATCCACTTTTTCTTTGTTTAGCAAACTTTCCCATGACTGCCTTCCAATGGCTATACTATTTTGAAGGAACAAGTTGTGATACTAATTGTTGAAATACTGATAGGGGGTGAATCAATATTTCAACAATTTAAAAAAAATAAAAATAAAGAGCAAGTTTCTAATCACCAATCATAGCATATCATCAATGTACATGAAAATAAGAAAATGCACAGTACACAATATTCTGATGTGGAAACCCAAGTCATGGGGGTAAAACCACATAATCCTTTTTAAAAATAAATTTGACCTAGCAACAAATGTGGTAAAAAATTTAATACAAATTTTCCAGCTACAACTGGAAGGGGCTACAACCCCTTAATATTTGTCAGCTGCAACTGAGAATTTGCTACAACAAATTAAGTCACAAGATTGTGAGCCCTAGCACCACCCCACCGCCCTAAAGAAGAAAAAGATTGAACCTGTGGACCTATTAAAACCAATCATTGAACTTGTTGCTGATAACCTCTACTCTCTTATCACTACCAAGACATCATTGTATACTGATAATTCATTTCACTACCATACACTATTTATCTACATCATCGTACATCTCATCATAAGTAGTTATGCTTTGCTTTCATTGATGCATCATCATCATAGGGTATGCATCATCATCACCATAGGGTATCCATCCTCATCATCAAGTATACATCATCATCATAGTATGCATCATGTATTCATCATCAACATCAAGTATACATCATCATAGTATGCATCATCATAGAGTGTACATCATAGTGTATAGGAATGCATTATCATCATAAAGTGTAAACCATAGTGTATTTGGAGGAGCAAGATGAAATCATATCTGAAGAATTTTGGTGTTTTGGAGATCGTGATCAATCCACCCACTCCATCCAATAAGAAGGGCAAGGAAGTTGCACAGAAATAATCAAAGAAGGACAATGCTACAACCTTTAAGTTCCTCATGGATAGACTTCCCAGCTCAGTGAAATAAAGTATATGAGAGTACACTTTGTTAGAAAACAGGACCGCAGAGCAATAACACATATACAGTTAAATCATTAAATAATATGCAAAACACATTAAACACATTACAAAGAGACACAGATATAACGTGGTTCACCCAAACGATGGGCTACGTCCACAAAGAAATTGCCAGTCCTTTTATTACAGTCCAAAAAGATGAAGGGATACAACCTGCAACAAAACCACTGCACTTCCTCTTCACCCTCTCACAGTCTATCCCACACAATCACAGAGATTGTTTACAATACAAAATAATACCATGCACAGTCGTGTTACAATGCTTTCTTTTATAGGGGAAATACCATGGGAAAATACTACGGTTAACCCAATACCATGGGTCCGCAAAACTATTGTCCAACACACATCGAATGAACCCCAAGGCAGGGGGAATGAGTGTACAATACAACTGGGTTACAAACTCGACTGAATAATACTCTGGATCTAGAAGATTGGGCTCCACAACCAATAATCTCCCACTTGGAGACTGATCACAACAACTCCACCGCTGCTGCACTTGCTGGACTATGCTCTGGACTTTGGACTTGGAAAATTTCTTATTTTCACCTTCATGCTTGAAGGCCAACAGAAACAGAGCAGGAACTCAGTTTCTCTCTAGTTACTCCCTTTGTCAACATGTCTGCAGGATTCTGTCTAGTATGTATCTTTTCCAGTTTTAACAGTTCTTCATCTAGAACAGATCTTATGAAGTGGTACTTGAGCTATATATGTTTAGTCTTCGAATGAAAGGCTAAGTTCTTTGCAAGATGAATGGCACTCTGGTTGTCACTGTACATCCTTTTGTTCTCCTACTTCTTACCCAATTCTTCCATGAACCTCTGCAACCAAATCATCTCCTTGCTAGCCTCTGTAGCAGTAACAGACTCTGCTTCAGTTGTTGAAAGTGCAACAACCAGTTGCAGTTTTGAAATCCAACTTACTTTTGTTCCACCCACAGTGTTATCACTCTAGGAAACTCCTCTAGGCTGTAGCTCGAGGACACCTGGTAACTTAAAATATTTTTAGGGTTTTCTGATATGGATCAAGTCAGGTGACCTATATAACCTCCCACTCTCAAGACATGCATGAAGCTCACTCAATCACAAGGCTTTTAGTTACAACTTGGTCAGTAGTTTGAAAATAAGGTGCAAGGATGGAGAACTCATAAAGATGGCAGACTTACATACAAAATAGATGCATGTAAATGGCTAAATCCTAACAAGGATGGTACTTATAAATCAAATCGCATTAACTCACCAATAGGATGACAACTACTAGCTATTAATCAACTTAAAAATCACCTAAATGCACATTCAGGCATAAGTACAGTAAAGATAAAGACGATGGCTGAACAACTCATAACAAAAGGGCTTACAATTTGAATAAACAAGCTGAGACGCTTGACAATAGAATAGGCTTACAAATCCCCGATATTGAACCTTTATTATAAAATCAATCATGGGCTTTATAGCCTTCTACAAAAATGACAGATCCTGAAAATCCGATCTGTTTACACAAAAAATACTTGAAAGTGATAGTTTTTTCAGATTAGGGATTCAAACCCATGCTAACTATTTATCTATCTATTGTGAAGATCTAGTTCACTAAGCAAAATTTTAATAACTGAAGTGGTTGTTGATCATCACCATTGTTGGTTCAATGTGAAATTTCCGCCAAAAGCCAGTGTCTCGGCATTTAACTGAAGTGTTTGATAGTGATCACAGGTGCTCTTTCTTGTTTAATCCACCGGATTCTTCTACCTTGTCACCGCGGTCGCCAATCGGAAGTTCTGACCTCTATCCCATTGGCGCCTTAGACTGGAATGC
Organism: Pseudotsuga menziesii; assembly: GCA_001517045.1. NCBI lineage: Eukaryota > Viridiplantae > Streptophyta > Pinopsida > Pinales > Pinaceae > Pseudotsuga > Pseudotsuga menziesii. The sequence continues at coordinate 34,952 of LPNX010255257.1, forward strand.
TGCCGCAATGTCGGTGCCTCAAATGATTAACGTCGCAACTGTTTATGCATCAGCACTTTCCATCACTATCTTGTCAGCGATCAGAAGCTAAAACAACTAATGCATAGGAACCTCAAAGAAGAATGCTGCCGTAGTGTCGGAGGTTCCAATGACTAATATTCTCAGCATCGGTGATTGGAAGCTCTGTCTTCTAGCCCATCAACACCTTAGACAGGAATGCGGCCACTGTTTTGGAGGTGAAACAAACTAATCTTATTGCTTTTGGAAGTCATTTGACGAAGGAATCGGAGCTTTAGTTATCTATGTCGCCTACATTGCAGAGGAGCTTAGTCTTAAATTCGTGGATTTGTAGTTCTTAGTTCTCCCGATCGTCGATGATTTCCTATTGTCGCGCTATCATAATGATTATTGATTGATCGGAGGCCTTGTCCGTTTGTCTTCCGCCTTTTCGGTTCCTTAGTGGACTAACTTTCCGATCCGTAGCCCTTAGTTCTTTTGATCACCGATGATTTTTTGTTGATTAATCGGAACCCGTAGTCTATATATCTTCTGCCGTTTCGACTCCTTATTGGACTAACTCACCGATCCGTAGCCCTTAGTTCTTCCGATCGCCGATGATTTTCTATTGATTGATTGGAACCCGTAGTCTGTATATCTTTCGCTATTTTGGCTCCTTAGTGGACTAACTCGCTGATCCATAGCCCTTAGTTCTTTTGATCACTGATGATTTTTTGTTGATTGATCAAAAGCCTTATTCTGTATATCTTCCACTGTTTTGGCTCCTTAGTGGGCTAACTCACTGATGGTTAGTGTTTTCAAGTTTCGACGCCTTATCAAATAGTGGTTCCAATTTATGATACTTGACTTCGATGGAATTTAGTTCTTCATATCACTGACATTGCAAAACCTTTCAGCTTTGCCTCACCTCTACATTGTCTTTAGTTCTTCCGATCGTCAAAGAGTTCATTTGATCGTGGAAGCCGCAGTCTGTAAGTCTGTCGGTAGCTAATGAGATGTTTTGATCCTCACCCAAGCCACCGAAGCTACAAATTTGTGAAATTTTTATCAACAACAGAGGCTTTCAAACTGTTAGTGACATTCATATCCATCATTGCATGAATTAAATTCTTCATATGAAAATAAATTATTTTGGGAGATAACATCTGGCTCCTACTTGGGGATGGGAACCTCCCAGTGAGGTCCCAAGAACCCCAGACCAAAATGCCTTTCCCTAAAAGAAACTAAGTAACTTAACACTAGACTTTATTGTTCCATTGGGCATGGAGTCTTATTTTGAAAGCAAAACAATCTACTATCGACTAATTTACAATCATAAGGCCTCAAAGCCTCAAATAAAATAGAGCTTCAAGAACCGCCCATTTATTGGGCTATCAAATACCTCTTCACCTTCTAGACTCTACAATTTGAAGGTGTTATTATTATGTACCTGGGCTATCACAAAAGGGCCAATCCATAAAGAGTCGAATTTTCCATGTTTCCCCTTGTCTTGTCTGACAGCATCCCACTTGAGGACCTAATCTCCGACCTAGAAGGATGAGCTTCTGATTTTCCTATAACTTGCTCCCTGGTCTGCTGTAACTCCACCAAATCCATCATCCTTCTCATCATATCATTTGGTTCATCCTCCTCTTCCTGAAAGAACTTTGCCACTGGAAGGATGAGCTGGATAGGAAAGATGGCCTCAGTGCCATAAACTAGTTTGAATGGAGAAGTCCCTATGGATCTTTTGTCTATCACCCTATCATCCCATAAAGCAAACTTAAGCTTTGAATCCCAACTTTTCTGATTCGTGTCTAGCAATTTCCTGATGATTCTAACTAAGCTTTTGTTGGATGACTCAGCCAGGCTATTGCGTTGTGGGTAATAGGATGCGGAGTGCACCAGTTGAATACCCATTGATTCACACATTTTAACTAATGCCCCAGCCTTAAAAGCTGGTGCCTTATCAGTTACTAACCTTACTGGGCAACCAAACCTGCTGAAGATGTTCTCATATAAGTATCTCATGATGACTTGATGAGTGGCATTTCTGGTGGGTACTGCTTCTATCCATTTGGTAAAGTAGTCAGTGGCTACTAATATCCATTTATGCTGTCCACTGGAAGATGGATTTATTTCACCTATGAAATCCAGATCCCATTGCTGGAAGGCCCATTCACTGTAACAGGCCTAAGGGGCAAGGATTTGAGCTGCTGCTTCCCTATAAATCTTTGACATTGGTCACAGGCCCTTACAAAAGTGCATACATCAGCAAAGAGGACTGGCCAATAGTATCCTACTTTTAAGATCTTGTGGGTTGTGGTTTTCTAATAGTGGTGGCCTCCACACGTACTGGAATGAAAGTGATGCATGACCTGCTCTGCTTCCTCTTCATCTAGACACCTTAACAAAATTCCAGACTAATCCCTCCAGTGCAACAGTTTGTCAATTATGCAAAACTTAACATATTTCAACTTAAGAGCTCGTGCTTGGTTAGGAGTGAGATCAGGAGAAACTTCTAGTTTAAGCAAAAATTGAATGATACTTAAGTACCACTCACATGAAGATATGTTCTCAGCTACTGGTGGACTGATATTCTGATCTTGATTTACTTATGTTTCAGCTGCTACCATAGTTTGCACCTTTGTTGATCTGACACATGTGAAATTTATTCCCATTAGTTCACAGCTTCCATTGGCCATGAGTTTGGCTAGACCTAATCCATTTACCAGCTTGGTGGGTTTCACCTCTACATCAAACTCAATGAGTTTGGCAATCCACTTAACTCTCTTCCCATCAATGTCAGGCTGAGTCAAAACATCGTTCACATCAACTGAAGGGACATATGCAATGACCTTTGCATGGATAATATAGATTCTGAAAGTCTTCAAAGATTTTATGAGAGCATAGGCCTGCTTCTCAATTAGGTCATACTTCAGCTCAACATCTCTCAGGGTTCTGCTGAAGAAAGCAATTGGATGATCAAGACCTTCATCATTCTTTTGTAATAGTACAGCTGCCACTGTGTCGTAAGATGCAAAAGAGAAAATGTAAAAACCCTTGGTGTAGTCGGGACTAATCAGGGTTGGGGCCTCCATGATGGCTTTCTTAATGTCTTCAAAATAATTTCTTGCCTGGTTGATCCACTTGATTTCTACATCCTTTTTTAGCATGGCTATTATGTGCTTTACCAGCTTGGAGAAAGTAGGAATGAATCTCCTGAAAAAGTTTATCTTGCCTAAAAAGGATTGAATGTATCTTTTCGACCTTGGTATTGACAGCTACTAAATTGCTTCCACCCTTACCGGATCGATCTTTACACCTTCTGCTGAGACTATGTGGCCTAGGATCTTTCCTTCATTGAGTGCAAACTAGGACTTCTTGGGGTTCAGTGATATTATGTACCTTCTGTACTTCAGAAATACCTTCCTTAAATGCTGCAAGTGGTCATGATGGCTGTGAGAGTAAACTGTTAAGTCATCCAAATATATCAGCACAAATTTATCTTTTAGCCCTACAAAAGCTAGGTCCATGGCTCTCTGAAAAGTATCCCCAGCATTCATTAGCCCAAATGGCATTTTAGCATACATGAAGGTGCCCCAGGGGGTGGTAAAGGCAGTCTTCTCTTAGTGATCAGGGTGCACAACAACTTGGTTGTATCCAGAGAAGCCATCAAGGAAGGAAATAACTCTAGACCTCGAGACTTTCTGCAATAGGTATTCCATCTTGGGTAGTGGATAGTTGTCTTTCTTGGAACACTTGTTCAGGTTTCTAAAATCCACACACAACCTAATTTTTCCATTTTTCTTTCTTACTACTACCAGGTTTGCAATCCACTTGGAATATCTGAGGGGAATTATGATCTTGGCTTTAAGGAGCTTGTGGGTCTCTTTTTCAATCACTGGTAATAGGAGAGGGCTGATGGGTCTTAGATTCTGTTTGAAAGGAATGGTGTCCTTCTCCAAAGGAATTCTGTGCTGGATGATATTGGTGTCATAATTTTTTAGGTCACTATACTCCCAGGCAAAAACATCAGCAAACTCTTTTATCAAGCTGCAAAATTTAGACTTCTGATCAGCATTCAAACCAGTGGAAAGATTTATCAGTTTAGGATGGATTTGGCTACCTATGTTTTGCTCTTGGATAACAGGGTCTAGCTCCTTTTTGGCAGGCTTCAGAGGGATGTCATTGTGATCAAACAGTCCTTCCAGTGGTACTAGACCTCGGGGTATGTAGTTACTGGGCAATTGGACAATATTGTGCTCAGTCACTTTATCTTTTAACTTGAGCTACTTGGATTCCTCCATGTTAAGGTTTTCCTGGTCTATGTGTATGTGAGAGAATTCATCTACTAACTGTAGGAATTTACTAAGCTCCTCATCATTCTCAAACACCCTCCAAAATTTTACATTGTTTGGAAGAGAGGGTCTGTACTTGACCTGAACATCATAGCTGAGCTTAGGGGGTAAAGGAGGAACGAACAAACTTGCAGATACGGCCAGGGAATCAACCAGGTGATTCAAATCCCTAGGAATATATGACAGTTCAAAAAACATAAAGGAGTCTTTGAGTTTCCATACCTCGTCCCTGTAGGCCTTCAATCTGATATTTTTTGTCTGAAAAGTGTTATTGACCTGCTGTATGATGAGGTCTGCGTCTCCAAAAATATTCATGCACATGATCCCCATCTCCTTGGCAGCTTTAACTCCTAGCAGCAAGGCTTCATATTCTGCTACATTGTTCGTGGTTTTGAAATCAAGCTTATAAGACAAGTGAATATTTTCCTTAGATGGGGAGATCAAGACTACACCCCCACCTGCTGAGCTTTGAGCGCTAGCCCCATCAAAATACGTGGTCCAGATCATTGTCGTGACTTCTTCGGGCTGCTGATGGGTGTGCTCAGTGAGCTGAACTGATGTTTGCTAATTATTATCTATTTGCAAAATGCAAGACCCAAAATCGGTGTCCACTGCGTAGATGGGGTGATTTACTGAGCGGCTCTCCTTGCTTATAATGTACGCTAGCTGATTTTCCTTATACAGTCTCTTAGTTTCTCCTCCGAACATGGGAATGGTGGCGTATGTGAGATCCATATTAAGGGTGCCGCCTAGTCTTTTGCTCCATGACCGAGATAGAAAGAGGCCAAATTTTGGAGGAATATCGGCCACTACAATGTCCATCATTACGCTTTTCGAAGGTAGCTGCGTTAAGTTTATAGCCAGGTATTTGATGAGGCCCAAGCACTTGACCTTCCTGGAGTCAAAGGAGAATAAATCATGGTAGGGCTTGGTGATGCTGAGGCCAATCTCATCCATCACAGCCTTTGGCAATAGTTTATGAGAGGCTCTTGAATCCAACAGATAGTTATGGAGGATTTTATCATGGATGTTCATGGATATATAGAATGGTGGGCAGGATTCCTTTAGGTCTTCAATCATGGGGCCTAGGGTTACAACATGCTTTTCATATTGCAGGTTCATAAATTCAGTGTCAATGTGCACCTTGGGTTGAAGGGAATCCATAATGGAGGTTTTGAATGCATCATTCTTCATTAGCTCAATTAAAGGGAAAGGGATTTTTAATTTTTGAATTTCAGACTCGAGGTTGAAGGAATAATGTAGCCTATCTGGAAACCTTACCTCATGAGTTGTAGGTTTGATTTGGACTTGATCAGGTGTGGCTGAAGGTGCTGTTTTATGCAATTCTTTGGATGGGACAACCACTTTCTTTGGTAAAACAACAACCTTTCTAGCTGGTGCAATAGGTTGCTTGACATGTACAACATTCTTCTTGAAGGGGGAAACCATCCTAGACCTCAGTTGGTAACCTCCTTGACCATCAGCCTGATAAACAGCCTCTTCAGCAATCTGCTCATCAATCAGGGCTTCCTCATATTCTGCCTGGGTCAAAAAAGAATATTCCACCTCATCCTCCATGCAGTGGATATTGTCTTCAGCTTCTCCTTCTTCTTCAATGAATTTTGGCTCTTCTTCTAATACAACATTTTGAAATGGAGCTCTTATCCTCTGATCTTCCCCTTGATTTCTCTCCCTTCTGAGAATCTAAACTGGGGGGTTTCCTCTTCTATAAGGAACAAAAATTGGGTTTCGAGGAGCAAAGTCGCTTGGCCCTTTACCCCTCACCGGTAGATGTCCTTGATCCTTCAATTTAGACATTTCAGTAGTCAGGTTATCTAATAGTTTGGTCATTTTTTCAATATTGTTCTCTGATGCCGAAGCCCCACTATAGTCTGTTGGATGCTTTTTCCTCTCTATCTTCCCTTTGACCTTCTGAGATGCTAGAAAGTTTGACTCTATTTCTAGGGCAACATCCTACATGAGTGATAAGGAAATATACCTCCTTTCTCTGAGAAGTAAGCAGAAGTTAGAGTCAAAGGCATTTGCATAAGTTATCCTAGCTGAGGTATCAATGGGCTTAATTTCGATAGGGATCTTGCTGTACATATTGTTGAATCTCTTGGTAAAGTTGGAGACAGACTCCCCATTTTCTCTTTTCAAGTTGCTGAATTCCATGATATAGTAGAGGTGGTCCCTCCTTTCTCCCCAATGCTTTAGGAAAATGTCATCTAGGGCCTCTATGCCTGCCACTGATCTGACAGGAAGTTCCTTAAACCACTTCCTAGCCTGGCCATCTAGGCTTTGCACAAACACCCTAGTCCATACATCTTCTTGTTCTATGTTAATATTTTCAGCATAGATGTAAAAAGACTCTAGATGTTCTTCAGCAGTGAAATCCCCTTCCCCTGTAAACTTAGGCATATAATTGAGATAATCCCCAGTAGGCATGGCTGCGAGAGGATTTGGCAGAATTAAGGGCGCATACCTAGCTACCAGGATCCTTTCCATCTTGGTCAATTGAGGGGCAGCCATATTGGAAATGGGTATGGACAGGGTTGTGGAAGGCAGCACTAATGAAGATACTTGTTGCGAAGGCAGTGGTATACTTATCCCAGTGGAGTCACCGAGGATTGGATCTTCACAAGCAGCAGTGCTTGAAGATGCCCAACAACTAGATTTTTCTGATGTATCTAAAAATTCAAGGGAATTAAGAGTTTCAATAGAAGAAATAATAACAGAAATATTTGGTGAAATACCTCATGTAGCTTTTTGTGCAGTACTGTTGGTCTGTCTTAGTAAAGCCCTAGCTTTCCTCAAAATTTCGACTGGATCTGAAACCGGTGTTGCTGGTGGCCCCTTTGGGTTTGGTCTGGTACTTGGTCTTCTTGAAGCCACCTTATATCAATGGAGTTTCCAGATAGATTATTACAACCATAATAATGTCCAAGCTTTGTCTATCATCAAATCATGGATCTATGTCGTCTCCTAGGGAAGCTGAGCTTCAATCTCCTCTCCCCGGCAACGACGCCACTTTGTTATCACTCCAGGAAACTCCTCTAGGTTGTAGCCCGAGGACGCCTGGTAACTTAAAATATTTTTAGGGTTTTCTAATATGGATCAAGTCAAGTGACCTATATAACCTCCCACTCTCAAGACATGCATGAGGCTCAATCAATCACAAGGATTTTAGTTACAACTTGTTCAGTAGTTTGAAAATAAGGTGCAGGGATGGAGAAATCATAAAGCTGGCAGACTTACATACAAAATAGATGCATGTAAATGGATAAATCCTGACAAGGATGGTACTTATAAATCAAATCACATTAAGTCACCAATAGGATGACATCTATTAGCTCTTAATCAACTTGAAAATCACCTAAATGCACATTCAGGCATAAGTATAGTAAAGATAAAGACGATGGCTGAACAACTCATAACAAAAGAGATTACAATTCGAATAAACAAGATGAGATGCTTGACACTAGAATAGGCTTACAAATCCCCGAAATCAAACCTTTATTATAAAATCAATCACGGGCTTTATAGCCTTCTACAAAAATGACAGATCCTGAAAAGCCAATCTGTTTACACAAAACATACTTGAAAGTGATAGTTTTTTCAGATTAGGGCTTCAAACGCTTGCTAAATATTTGTCTATCTATTGTGAAGATCTAGTTCACTGAGCGAACTTTTAATAACTGAAGTGGTTGCTGATCATCATCACTGTTGGTTCAGTGTGAAATTTCCACCAAAAGCCAGTGTCTCAGTTTTTAACTGAAGTGTTTGATAGTGATCACAGGTGCCTTTCTTGTTTAATCCACCAGATTCTTCTACCTTGTCGCCGATCAGAAGTTCTGACCTCTAACCTGTCGGTGCCTTAGACCGAAATGTTGCGGCAATGTTGGCACCTCAAATGATTAACGTCGTGACTGTTTATGCATCGACACTTTCCATCACTAGCTTGTCGATGATCGGAAGCTGAAACAACTAATGCATCAGAACCTCAAAGAAGAATTCTGTCGCAGTGTCGGAGGTTCCAATGACTAATATTCTCAGCATCGGCGATTGGAAGCTTTGTGTTCTAGCCTAACGACACCTTAGACCAGAATGCAGCTGTTGTTTCAGAGGTGAAACGAACTAATCTTATCGCTGTCAAAAGTCATTTGACGAAGGAATCAGAGCTTTATTTATTTGTGCCACTGACACTGTGGAGGATCTTAGTCTTAAATTCATCGATATGTAGTTCTTAGTTCTCCCGATCACCGATGATTTCCTATTGTCGTGCTATCGAAATGAGTATTGATTGATCAGAGGCCTTGTCCGTTTGTCTTTCACCGTTTTGGTTCCTTAGTGGACTAACTCGCTGATTTTTAGGTCTTAGTTCTTCCGATCGTCAATGATTTTTTGTTGATTGATCAGAAGCCGTAGTCTATATATATTCTGCCGTTTCAGATCCTTAGTGGACTAACTCGCCAATCCGTAGCCCTTAGTTCTTTCGATCACCGATAATTTTCTGTTGATTGATCAGAAGCCATAGTCTGTATATCTTCTGCCGTTTTGGCTCCTTAGTGGACTAACTCGCTGATTCGTAGCCCTTAGTTCTTCCGATCGCCGATGATTTTCTGTTGATTGATCGAAATCCGTAGTCTGTATATCTTCCACCGTTTCGGATCCTTAGTGGACTAACTCGCCGATGGTTAGTGTTTTCAAGTTTCGACGCCTTATCAAGTAGTGGTTCCGATTTCTGATACTTGACTTCAGCAGCATTTAGTTCTTCATATCATCGACATTGCGGAACCTTTCAGCTTTGCCTCACCGCTACGTTGTCTTTAGTTCTTCCAATCGTCGAAGAGTTCATCTGATCGTGGAAGCCGTAGTCTGTAAGTCTGTTGGTGGCTAATGATATGTTCTGATCCTCGCCCAAGCCATCGAAGCTACAAATTTGTGAAATTTTTATCAACAACAAAGGCTTTCAAACTATTAGTGACATTCATATCCCTCATTGCGTGAATTAAATTCTTCATACGAAAATAAATTATTTTGGGAGATAACACACAGTAAACATATACCTGTAGAAAAGTGAATGAACCTCCAAAACATAATGCATGAGAAGTGGTACCTCTGAAATACCTGAGAATCCACTGTACTGCTTTCCGATTCTCTTTACCTGGATTATTCATATACCTGCTCACAACTCCCACTGCATGTGCAATATTTGGTCTTGTGCACACCATGGCATACATCAAGCTTCCAACCGCTGATGAATAGGAAATCTTGGACATGTAATCTATCTCTTCCTGTGTCTCTGGACACATATCCTTGCTTAGTTTGAAATGGCTAGCCAAAGGTGTACTGACTAGTTTTGCATTCTGCGTTCTAAACCTCTGCAACACCTTTTCTATGTACTCACCTTGAGACAATGTCAATTTGTGATTTTTCCTGTCTCTTGTTATTCTCATACCAAGGATTTGCTTTGCAACACCCAAATCCTTCATCGCAAATGATTTAGCTAGTTTTCTTTTTAGCACATTTATATCTTGCATGTTAGAGCCTGCAACAAGCATGTCATCCACATACACTAACAAGATAATATATCTTTCATTATCTAGCCTCTTGAAATAAACACAGTGGTCAGAATGACATCTATCATAACCTTGTTCTGTCATAAACTTATCAAATTTCAAATACCACTACCTTGGAGCTTGCTTCAGGCCATACAAGCTCTTCTTCAACCTACAAACCAAATTCTCCTTCCCTTTGACCTCATACCCTTGTGGCTGATGCATATAAATCTCTTCCTCCAAATCCCCATGGAGAAAGGCTATTTTTACATTTAACTGTTCAAGATGCAAATCTTCTACTGCCATCAGATTTAAAATAGTTCTAATTGAAGTCATTTTAACAACAGGAGAAAATATTTCATCAAAGTCTATACCTTTCTTTTGTGCAAACCCCTTTACAACAAGTCTAGCTTTGTACCGCTTCTTGCCTCCATCTTCTTCCTTCAACCTATAAACCCATTTATTCTGCAATGCCCTTTTTTATGTAGGCAACTTAACCAAATCCCAATTCTAGTTTCTTACCAATGAGTCCATCTCCTCGTCCATGCCTTGCTCCCACTTCTTTCTAGTTTATACCTACATTGCTTCTTCATAACATTCTGGTTCACCAAAATTAGACATCAACAAATAATACAATGAAAAAGAGAATCGTTTAGGGAGTTTACTTAACTTGGTAGAATTTCTTATAGTTGTAGGAGTTTCAGGTACCTGTTGCTGCTCTTGATTTTCTGGTGCCTTTGGAACTTCATTTTCTTCGATTTCATCAAGCACTGTGTACTCTGTGTTTTCCTTTTCCACTTTATTTCCCTGCAACTGATCTTTGTACATGACCTTTTCATTGAATACTACATCTCTACTCTTAATGATTTTCCATTTTTCATAATCCCATAAACGATAACCAAAATCATCAACCCTGTATCCAATAAAAGTACATTTATTGGATTTAGCTTCAAGCTTTGTTCTATCATCTTTATCAATACGGACAAATGCTTCACAACCAAAAGTTCTTAGAAATGATTATTTTCCCTGTTTACCTGTCCATGCCTCCTGTGGAATGCCACCATCCAAAGCAATTGAAGGCCCTCTGTTTATTAAATAAACATCAGTGTTTATAGCATCAGCCCAAAATTGTAAGGGCAACCCTGCATGCAATCTCATACACCTTGCACGCTCCATGATCGTTCTGTTCATCCTTTCTGACACGCCATTTTCTTATGGTGTTCCAGGGACTGTCTTCTCTCTACTAATCCCATTGTGTGAACAGTAACTGTCAAAATCCTTGCTATATTACTCACCTCCATTATCAGATCTGAGACATTTCAACCTTTTTCCTGTCTCATTCTCAGCCAAAGCTTTCCATTTCTTGAAAGTATCAAACACATCATATTTTTGTCTAATGCAATAAACCCAAGTTTTTCTAGTTGCATCATCAATAAAAGTAACATAATGACAAGAGCCACCAAGAGATTGTACCTGAGTTGGTACCCATACATCTGTATGGACAAGCTCTAAATTTTCACTCTTCTTTTGTTTCCCAAACCTGAGAAATCTAACTCTCTTCTATTTTCCATAAACACAGTTGTCATAGAATTCCAAACTTACCAGCTTCAGATCTGGAAGTAGTTTCCTTGAGTGGAGAATCTGCATCCCCTTCTCACTCATGTGGCCAAGCATATGATGCCATAGCGCCACACCTGTTTATTTGGAAGCTACAGAGATAGAATAATTAGTATTATGAGGACGTAAATATAAATTACCAACCTTATCTCCTTTTTCTATTACCAGTGATCCTTTAGTGATATTCCACCACATTTCTCCAAACGTGGACAAATAGTCGCTATCTCCCAACTGCCCTATTGAGATCAGATTTATTTTCATAGCAGGAATGTGCCTTACATCCTTTAGCAACCATTCACTTCCATTATTTAACTTAATCTATACCTTACCCTTTACAACAATTTTACATGGTTCATCATCCCCCAATAAAACATGTCCAAAATCACCTTGAACATAATCATGAAAGAATTTCCTATGGGGTGTAGCATGACATGAAGCCCCTGAATATACTACCCAATAATTTCTAGTATTATCTAATGCAAGAATCAAAGCATCTTGTAACACATCACCTGCTACATTCGCTTCCTGAGTAGTCTCTTGTTTCCTCTCACCTTTCTTCTTTGGTGCTCGACAGTCTTTCTTTAGATGTCCTGTCTTACCATAGTTCCAACACTCATTTTTTCTGAATCTGGACTTGGATCTTCCCTTTTTATACTTGCTGCAATTTCCTGGGCTCCTTATTCTCTCGTTTTGTCTCCCTCTGCTCTCCATGGTCAACGCATTACCTGATGTCTCACCTCTTCTTTTTCTTCTCATTTCCTCACTAAGAATAACACCAACAACATCATCAAACTTAAGAGTGTTTGAACTAGGGACAGAGTTACAACCATGACCAAGGTATTCTAGCTTTCTGGCAATGAGCACAAGATTAGAAGAGCCCTAACCTCATCATCAAATTTCAATTTTACAGAACTTAACTGACTAGTAAGTGTATTAAACTCAATTAAGTGGTCAGCAACAGATCCACGTTTTGACATCTTCATATTAAATAAACACTTCATTAAAAATACCTTGTTAGAAGCCAAGGGTTTTTCGTAGAGCTTACTCAATGCGCTCATCACACCCTCTGTTGTTTTTTCTTTCAAACTATTGAAGGCCACTGACAAAGCCAGGCACAACCGTATTGTTCCTAGTGTCTTTTTGTCAAGAACCTCCCATTCTTCATCCTTCATTGCCGTCGACTATTTTTCTTTTCCGCCCAATGACATGTACAGATCCTTCTGGTAAAGATAGTCCTCCATTTGCATCTTCCATAACTGATAGTTTTGGCCATTAAATTTCTCGACCCTAAACTTTCCTTCTTCCTCCATTGCTCCCACTCTAACCAGGAACCCTTATTTCCTACGAGTTTACCAACCAAATAAACCTTTTGGCTCTGATACCAATTGTTAGAAAATAGGACCGCAAAGCAATAACACATATACAGTTAAATCATTAAAAAGATGCAAAACACATTAAACACATTACAGAGAGACACAGATATAATGTGGTTCACCCAAACATTGGGCTACGTCCACAAATAAATTGCCAGTCCTTTTATTACAGTCTATAAAGATGAAAGGATACTGCCTGCAGCAAAACCGCTACACTTCCTCTTCACGATCTCACAGTCTCTCCCACACAATCAGAGAGATTGTTTACAATACAAAATAATACCATGCACAATTGTGTTACAATGCTTTCTTTTATAGGGGAAATACCATGGGAAAATACTACGGTTAGACCAATACCATGGGTCCGCAAAACTATTGGCTAACACACATCCCCTGTACCCCAAGGAAGGGGGAATGAGTGTATAGTACACCTGGGTTACAAACTTGAATGAATAATACTCTGGATCTAGAATATTGGTCTCCACAACGCACACATTTGAGCTAAATACCTTTGGCTCAAGTTGGAAAGCGAATATCAAAAAGGAAGACCATAGACTGAAAAGATAGATCATGAATCATAAGACAAGCCCCCGGAAGAGGTCAATCAAGAAGAAGAAAAGAAAGAAGTGGACTCCAGTAAAGGTATGGATTATTTTTATTGTAATGATAACATGTGTGATGAAATTGAGAAGGTTCTTGCAGAAAATGATGAAGATATGTCAAAAGCTTCCGAGGAGATACATCTCACTTTGCTGAATATTGATCTCAGAGCCAATTGGGTCTTGAACACAGTAAATATGAACCATCGTGAATTCATAAGGTTCAAAAAGAGAATATTGGATTCTTTGAATGAATATCAGAACAAGACCATGACAATGAGAGTGCTGCTTGTAAATCTCAAACACAAAGACGAAGGGTTGTAGAATCAGCTAAAAGACAAGGATGCTGAAGTTGAATGACTAAAGATGGAATCGGTCAGTCAAAAGGAAGAACAAGAAGAGCCCAGTGAAGGCTTAGAAGAGATTGAAGAAACTAGAAAGGCCAATATTTAATTGAAGACTCAGCTGGAGGAGGCCAAGAGGATAGAAGAAATCTTAAAGAATCAGTTGGAAGAAAAGGAGAAGACAATCCAAAGGCTGGAGATGGAGGTTGTTGGCCACTTTTCCTAACTCACACGACCCAGTTTTTGCATAGCCCGTCAACCCAACAAACACCCGAGAATGGTTTGACAGAGCAAGCCCTGTCAACAACACTCGCAAAGTTGGCGCAGTCTCACCTGAGATATCTCTTCGATGGGTAACTGTCGGAACCATGTTTCTACGATTCATCGACGGATTATAGTCCCTTGGTGTGCGACTAAGGAGCTCGACCAAGTCGTGAGCATGGAGTCATTTACGCCGCACTGTAGCGCACACCACATATATATTTTATTAACTACTAATGACACGACACAAATTCAGCCTTAGTACTTTAAAGATAACGAAATATAAAAGAGAGCTAATAAACCGGCACAACATAACAGGCGTGCAACAACGATTGCGCCATAAACATAAACCAATACTCAGAAGTAGCACATAATAACCTATTCATGCATTCAGACTTCTATTGACAATAAAACATTCGTTCATCCATGACAGGACTTGCATCATAAGCATAAACATAAACATAAACATAACCATAAACAACCATACACATTCAATCATCAACACATAGGAGAGTTCAAGTGGAAACCCATCTGGGAAAAACCACAAGGCGCTCTTCATCTTCCATGAGAAATATATGGTGCCTTCAGCCTGCATTTGACTACAGACTGTCTTAGATATAGCTTTTTGCTTAGACTCTTTCTTTCTCTCATGCTCTCTATCTTTATTTCTCCTAACTACTGCTACCATCTATTGATTCACACACAGCTTGGATCGACTTCTCTAGCATCTGCACCTCTCTAGCAGAGCTTCCCTTCTACTGCACTACCTCCAACTGCATCCTGCAGAATTTCGACTAATCTACCCCTCATATCTCACATCTTTGCTCTACTCCCTCAAAGATCTTCCCTCTATTAACCCATCAAAAGCAACTAAAGACTAAAAACAACCAACATAAAGAAATAATCACCAACCCTCTAACTATTGAAGCCCTCCTATTTATACTATTTTACATGACCATGCATGATCAAATGCATATAGGCAGTCTGTTAAATGTCACCATCAGTTGTCCCTCAGGATACAACTGTGGTGATCATTACTTGATACGAGGCACTAACGACCTTACTTATAGCATGCATTCACTCGTGTGGCATCCACCAACTTAAGCCGACTTCAGCACCCACGATCGTCTTATCACTTTTGGCCATTATTATGCACTTGTGCTACTGTTTTACCCTGTGACATCTTCCTTCTGCATAGTTTTCTTTTCCATGTAGGTGACATCTTTTGCGTAGTTTTCTTTGTCTGCGCAGATTTCCTTGTCTACATAGATTTCTTCTATTCCTACTGCATGCTTCCTTTTCCTTGCTTGTGCTTGCGCGGTGGATTGATTCTTGCATGTTTCTTCATTTGCACTTATTTCTTGTGTGCTTTCCCCAGGCCCAACAGGCCCCCAACATTCACATGTGGCTTTTCCCAAGGCACAAAGTAATGGACATAGGAGGTGGTGCAACATGAGCAGCCGTTTCTTTGCTGATTTTTTTGTTCTTGTGCACCTTTCTCATGCTTCCTCTCTTGCATGTTTTGTTACTTGTGTTTTTTTATTTTTTATTTTTTTTAGGCGGTGTTCCCTGCACTGTGGGCTCATCCCATACTTAGAAAAATTGTTTATATTTTAGATTACAAAACTTGAGTTATACAATTTCTTCCTCAACATAATTGAAGAGTCTACTTCCATGGGTTTTCCTTGTGTTTGCTCCAACTCTTCTTCAGGTTTTTCTTC
The DNA here is from genome assembly GCA_001517045.1 of Pseudotsuga menziesii. Taxonomy (NCBI): domain Eukaryota; kingdom Viridiplantae; phylum Streptophyta; class Pinopsida; order Pinales; family Pinaceae; genus Pseudotsuga; species Pseudotsuga menziesii. Next base: position 50,786 of record LPNX010255257.1, read on the forward strand.
TTGGTCCTCTTCATATTCCTTTCCCTCTTAATCTTCCTTTTCCTCTTCTTCTTCCTTTTCCTCTTCTTGCTCATCCTCTAGTGCATCTTCTGGTGTAGATTGTTCTATGCCTCCAACCTTCTGTTAGAATTGGCCAAAAATGGGAGTAAGCCTTTCTATCTCCCAACAGGCTCTTTCTGCCCGCTGCTCCAGTTCCTACACTTGGTTAGAGCTAGGGTGTTCTAATGATGCATTGGCCACTTCCTATGTTAACTCGTGGATTCTCTGCTAGAAAGGATGAATTAACCCTGTCACCCTTTCAGCTTCGGCTTGTTTCTCAGCTGTCTCTTTGTTGCGCATGTTTTCCTGGTTGTGCAGGGTTCTTGTCTTATCTTGGAGCTGCTTAAGCTCAACGCCTTTGGTGATTTTCTCCTTTGTTGGTAGCTCCTTAATCTCTTCCTTTACTACCAATACCTGTAGGTCTGCTTGATGAGCTTGCTTGGCAAGCTGCTCCGCAGTCTCATCCTCGATGAGTTGCTCCCATACTGTGACAATTGCTTCCACCACCTCTGTGCAAAACTTCTTGGCTTCCGTAAGTCAGCCAACAGCTTGATTTTCCAATTGTTACCTTTCTTGCCTTTGTTGCACAAATTCAGGGGACATGCTCGACTGTTGGTTGGCCTTTAATTCCTGAACCTGTTTCTTTAGATCTGTGGCCAGTTTGGAAAACCGCCTTAGTTGGTGCACAGGTTCTGCCTCGCCTTATTCCTCATCATCTGACAGTTCCATGACTTCCTCCTTTATGGCTTCTTCCAGGGAAGCTTGCTTCTGTGCTTGTGCTTCCAGGTCTTCTTGTTGGTGCTTGATAACTTGTTTGCGTGCCTTTTCTTTCCTATTTTCCTTGGCTTCCTGATATGCAACCGCATTTTCTCGGATTCTCGCCTTTGTAGGTACGACATGATGAATGGAATAGATTTGTGGTAATGTCATATCCTCTTCTGCTATGCTAATGACTTGGGGTCAATTAGCCCTCTGCTTTTTCCTATGTGGTATTCCTGAGGCTCCTAGATATTCCTCCATGGGCTCTTTTCCCTTTCTTTTCCTGGTTCTTTTGGCGCGCACCTCCTCATCAGTAGGGGTGTCTTCTTCACCATCGTTGGGTGGGTCTCGCTCTTCTTCTTATTCTTGGGCATAATCCTGATGCTCCTGGATGCTAGTATTGGCGCGGTCCTGGGGCGGGTTCTCCTGCGGATCCCCTTGCGGTGCTGGATGCTCCTCCCACACCTCCACACGATGGCTAATCCATTCTTTGGGCTAGTCTTTTATTTCCCTCTCAACATGTGCATCTTTGATGATGAATAAGGTTGAGAGTGCCTGCTTCTTGGGGTCATTACACAGATACAAGATGATGTTGTGCGGCCCCGTGTGGAAGTTAATGAAAGGATACTTGGCCACCATCATAGGGAAGAGTCTATACTGCTTGTGCATGATCTGTCTAATTCTTTCTCCTTGAATAAAGAATTCTACCTTTGTATCCTCTTTGTGGTCCCAGAGGTTCTGAAACTGTGCGCCAAGGAACTCCACTGGGTTGTCCATGGGTTGATAGTTTGGTGGAGAAGTCCAGGTTGTAAATGAGATCAGAATCAACAGCCACGAGTAGTGGAACTTCGTCGCGGGAATTTCCTGTGCATCAATCGCGTCATCCATCAGTTCATTCACAAGGAACTGGGACCAGCTAATGTGCACTCCTTGCGTGCATTGAGCTGCTAGCTGTACTATTGCGGCAGTGCATTCAGTAGGCCTCATCTTTCACAAAACCTTACTGCACAAGATTTTTGTTGTAGCCCTTACATCAATGTCATCGATAGAGCTAATGAGGTAGCCCTTTTTGCCACAGACAAGTTGGTACTTGCCCTTCATGTCATTCTTGTCCAGTTTTTCCCATCCTTCTGTAGATACAGGGACAGGTCGATTCCTTATTGTGGGAGACCAGTGAAGGCCGAGACTAGTTCGACCATTACCTCATACGGCTTGTCCAGCTAGAGGTAGCCTCCATGGAAGCATACTAGAAGATGCTTGACATACATCCCAACCGAGGCAATGCGATTGAAATGCAGCATAAGGAGCAGGTTTAATATGCTTGAATGCTCCAATCTGCGCACCCACTCCATTGCAGAAACTATGTCTGCATTCGACGGTTCACCATGCACCACGACCATGAATCGATTTATGATCAGCTCCTCCTGCTTCCTGGTATTGTAGTCTTCAAACTTCAATTCCTGAAGTTTAGGGGTGATTATATCCTGGGACCTTGGTACGCCTTCTGGAATAATGGGCTCTTCCAGAAGTTCCCGTGTGTCCACTGACCCTCGGTGACACATATGGGGGAAACAATTTCTTTTCTTCATCGGTCAACTCTGTGTCCACTGGTGGTAGTAGAACTAGGTTGGCTCTGCCAGATTTGGGTATCTTCACTGGGGGACCAGAGGAATTGGGGAGGTATGCACTCGACTGACCTTTGGGCACAAAAACTTGCACCCCAGCCAGTTTTCCTAGTGTTCGGGTTGCAGGTAACTGCATCTGCTGGCCTCCTGTCAGTGGTGGGAGTGGCGGTTTTTACAGTTCCTTCTGTCAAGCCTACATATTCTTCATATTCTTAGTCAAAAAACTGGGTTCAGGGATGTAAGGATTTTCTAATATCGGGAAGGGTGAGGCTGGTGAAAAAACGGAGTCTTCATTGTCACTGGATAGCTCAACAATCATGGGATTTTGCTCTGAGGTAGGGTTTTGGTTCACTCAGTGGGATTGGCTCTCTGGTTTCTTGGATTTGTAAGGAAATGTAAAGGTTACTACGACAGAGGTGATTGATATTTATATGCGATCGGGCATTCAGGCTGTCACTAGACGTAATGATGGGTCATCTGATGGAGCACATGGGCTCGTCCTTCATCGCCTTAACTCACACAATTAGGTTCAATTATGTACTTGTCAGGGAAGTTAAGGTTAATACGATGGATGGGACCAAAAATCACGTCGCCATTCTCCTCGGACTTTCAAAATTAATGCTGCTGAGTTGTCACAAGCGCCAAATATTTTTGGAATCCTCGTGCATTTAACGGTCTGTCGGTGTATGTCAGTTGTCTTCCACTACCCACCAGTTGTCTCTTAGTTGGTTTGTTGGTGAGTTTACAACAAATCATTCTTCAGCACAACTTCCTTTTTCTACACCAAGTTGCGCTGGAGATGCTTCTCTCATTGCTTTCCTCCATTTAGATCTTTTTTTTTTGCTGCTGCGCACCTCAGATTTATCGGACCGCGCCGCAGTCATCGTGGTATGATTTTAATCGGATGTCATTGATCATACCCGCAACCAATGTTCCATCCAGCTTATTTAGTTTTACTTCCCTTGCTTTATTAATGTGCGCAACCACATATGGGCCTAGCTAGTGTGTTTTGAGCTTACCCAGGTGCTTGAAGAACTTGTTGTCATACATTAGAACAAGTCCGCCAAATTTGAACTATTTTGTCCTGATGTGGCAGTCATGTCACGGTTTCTACCATTGTTTTTCCACATTTTGATTGAAGCCCGCAATGAAGCGTTCTTCCTCTATTTGAATCAGCTGCGCAAGTATTTCTTCTACGGCGTCGGTATCTGTCATTTTTGTTAGCGCAACAATTCGTAGGCTCTGCACACTGTACTCCATGGGCATGACTACTTATTGTCCATAGACTAAATAGAAAGGAGTGTACCCAGTTAGTTGTTTACATGTGTTCTGTAATCCCATGATACTACTAATACTTTTTGGTCCCAGTCATCTCTGTGCACATTACAGACCTTGGTCAAGGCATTCTCCAGTATCTTGTTGAAGGCCTCAATAGTTTCGTTTGCTTGAGGATGGTAGGGTGTTGTCTTCTTGTGCTGGATTTGGAATTCTACAGTCAACTCAACAATTAGTTTATTTACAAAATGCATACCTTGGTCACTGATAAGGATATTCAAGCAACCAAAATCTTGTAACCACATTTTCAAAAAGAAACTTTGCCGCAGTTGCGGTGGTGCAATATTTCATAGGTGTCGCTTTTGCCCATCTTGTCAAGTAATCTGTAGTAGTTATAATATAGCACACATCAGTCCATTTCCCTAGCGGGCTAATAGGGCCGACAAAATCCACTGCTCGTTTATCAAAGGCCTGTAGTGTAATTTATGGCGCAAGTGGCATTTCATCACGTCGTGATGGTTTCCCTATTCTTTAACACTTATCACAGTCACGACATTATTTCCTTGTATCCATTTGTATAGTTGGCCACCAAAGTCTAGCTTGCAGAATCTTGCACACCGTTGCCTTCCTGACATAGTGTCCTCCTAAGACACCCGCATGCACTTCATCCATTACCCATTTCCTTTCATGATCAAATACGCATCTACGCAGTATTTCATCTGGTCCCAACTTATACAGTTGTCCCATGATTAGCGTGTAGTCATTGGCATTGAAAACTAGTTGTTTCTTTTTCCATGTCGTATAATATTCAGACGCATAGCCTGTATTCAATAAGTGTATGATAGCATCAAATTATTTATCGACAACGTCGATAGCAAACAGCTTCACATCAGGAAAATTATCCTCTAAGCTGTTTGGTTCCTCACCACTTTCAATGCATGACAAGTGGTCTGGCCCAACATTTAGTCATCCTGGATTTACAATGACTTCAAAGTCAAATTATTGAAATAGGAAGAGCCACCGACAGATCTTCCCCCCCCAACATTGGCTTATTAACTAGGTACTTCAGCGCAGAATGATCGGTGAACATTTTGAAGTGTCCACCCAATAGATAATGTCTGAACTTTTGTAGCACATAGACCATTGCAAGCCCTTCTCTTTCAGTTTTGGTGTAGTTCTTCTCTGCTGTCGACAGTTTCCTACTTGCAAATGCAATTGGGTGGTCAATTGAACCCTCTCCTGGTTGGGTTAATACTATACCAAGCGCAATTGATGATGCATCAACATGTACATGGAACTCCTTCTTCCAGTTTGGGAATATCAATATTGGCATAGTGGCCATTTCATGCTTCAACTTATCCAGACTTCCTTGACAATCTTTGTTCCACTCGAATTTGGCGTCCTTCTTCAACAACTTCTCCATTGGGGCAGTTATCTCCACGTACCCTCTTATGAATTTTTCGATAATATATAGTATATCCCAATGTGGATCTGAGTTGTGTGACCAATGTGGGCGGTGGCAGGTCCAGAATAATTTCCACCTTTGTGGGATCAACCAAAATCCTATTGCGGCATACTACATGGCCCAACAGTACACCAAACGGTGCGAAAAATATGAATTTTCTCAAATTCAGCACAATTTGATACTAGCAACACATTTCCAACATCATGCGCAAATTCTCAATATGGTCTCTCACTAGACCAAAGACCGTCTAGTCATCAAAATATACTTCAATAAACCTATGAATGAAATCTTTAAAACCAGAAACTACTATTCTAGAGAAAATAGCAAGGGCGTTTTTAAGGCCAAAGGGCATTACCGTGTATTGGTAGCATCCCCATTCAGTTACAAAGGTTGTCTCGTGGCGGTCCTCTTGCGTAATTCTGACTTGAGGGTAGCCCGAGAATCCGTCTATGAATGTACATTTCTTGTTCGTCGACGCTCTCCAAGACTTCATCTATAAATGGTGTTGGGAATGGATCATGTAAGTAGGCATCGTTTAGCTTCCTAAGGTTGACACAGATCCTAACCTTTCTTGTCGCCTTCTTGTCCTGAATCTTTATAGGGCTTATCCACTCTGACTCTTCAACATGTTCAATGATTCTTGCTTCCAGCATGCGATCCAATTTTGCTTTCAATTTTTCTTTATAGCGTGGATTTAGTATGTACGGGTGATGTTTTACTGGTCTTGCGTTGGGTTTGAGCAGAATTTTCATTTTCCCCAAATCTCCTACTATCCCCTTCATTTCCTTGAAGTTTGTTGGGAATAGGTCCTGGAATTCATGTAATAGATCAGTGATTTTGGCTACTGTCTCTTTGTCCCAATAGTCTCCAATGTTAGCAAATTTTGGATTGTCCTTCGACCCAATGTTAACTTTCTTGATCTTTAGTGGTTTGATGAACTACTCACTGGAAATCCCGCTTCCTTCTACCGCACGCGATCCTTTCGACTATGGAATATTTATGTTAGTCAGATCATCCTCAGGGTCTCCGGAGAGGTTATAGCATGTCATCCAGTGCTGAACTATCTCACAGCACTTGGGGGAATGCACAATGCATGTTTGAGAATACTCAACCTCCAGTGGGATCTTAGCGAATATATTCTCCTTGATGTTATTTAGCGTAATATCAATAGTTGGTTGCTCGTCTGTGAACTGGAATGTTTATATGAAATTCTGCGCAATATTTTCCCATTCTCTTGTTTCTTGGCGTAGCTCCATATATGTGTACCAACCTCTAGGTGCCATTTCAAGAGTAGGGATGAAGTGGTGAACCCACTCCTGGAGTGGGTAGTTCGAGAACGCTGCGACACACTGCTCCAAGTGTTCAAACAGGGTCTGATAACCCTATATACCTTTGTGTCACAGTTGTGACCTCGTCTCTAAACCTCACTTCCAGCAGCCATCTACACTGCGGCCATTCAGTTATCGAGATTTTGTGCATACCCCACCATCGCGCAGGTGTAGATTTTAGTGCAAATTCCAGCGTAGATAGTCACTGCGGCTCTATTACTAATTCTTCAAACTTAGCCAAGAACGTTGCCAAGTTAGGCAGTCCTTCGTATGTAGGCAGCGACTGCGACTGAGTTCCCACTCAGTGGACAGACTTAGTTATCCTGGCACATCTCCTCATAAAGATTTCATGTAATCGGTTCTGCTAGTTCTCAAGGGCCTCTCTTGAGTTTGATGTACATGAAATCACGCATCTCCAGCTCAGTTTACCAGTTGCAGTAGGATTAATGTAATTCTCCTTAAGGGAAGTGACATTATAGATGTTATCAAGGTGATCACCTTGCCCTTCATTGAACACCGATTCAACGTATCTTTGTCCGTCCAGTGGATTGAGGGGCGCAACTACCCTCATCTAATCATCTTCAAATGATAGGATCCTTCTTTTGAAATTTATAATAGTTTGATTTCCCATCGCCCAATCGATCCCTATCAGCACGGGATATGGGTTAGTATCATCTACTATATTGATGACCTCGAAGTCCACAAAAGTGCGCAATCCTTCAATATCCACTTAGACTTGACTCAGTCTACCAATGGGTAGGACCTTTGCATGATTAGCAAGCCTTAATTGAATTGGGGACCATGCTAGGGGTGGCTTGCCCATTATTTCCCACGTCTGGCGTGTTAAAATGTTAATATCGGATCCCAGGTCAAGTATGATATAGTCCATGTCATAATCACCAATTTGCATGGACACCTTGAGTTCACATCCCGTTTTGAACTTTGTCTTGACACTGTTAACCTTCTTTGGTGGCGGGTTTTCCTCCGAAACGTTTCAATAAGCACTTCCAACTCTGCAAGTGCATCCTTGTCCTAGATTAGCACCAAACAACTTGACAGGAATGGTTTGAGCTTACTAACCTTATCTGCACTCTTGCTTGCAGTCTGTTGTTTGAATATCTTTTGGAATCTCTCAGGAATATCTTTCACTTGGCCTGAGGTGGATGGCTATTCCATTCCTACGAACTCTGGGCGTACATCCATGAATATGCGTTTTTTATTTTGGACATCAAGTGGTGCTTTGTTTTGTGTGGTGGGCCGTACTTGCGGTTGTGCTTGCGCCGTAGGATCTGTCTATGTAGCTTGATCTGCACCCATCACAACACTTCCCCTTGTTATCACAGCTATACTTGGTTCTCATGGTTTTGCGACTATCATCTGTATGCTGGAATTAGAATTCGGGTTGGGAGCATTCAATGCAGCAGTTGGTTCCATCTAGCAATACGTTGTAGACATTGCTCCACATTGTGCTCTTGTTTTGAATATGAGCAACTCTTTGTAGGTTTAGATCAGTCTCTAGCATAGTGGCCCTGCACTCCACAATTGTAGCATACCACTGGCCCTCTTCCTCAGCCAAATCCTCCTCCTCGGCCCCTATAATTTCCACCCCCCCTCAACTGAGGTTGTGGTGGTTGTAGTAGGTATTGTGGTTGTTGATACTGTTGTTGATATGGGTTATATGGGGCCGCATTCTGAAACTATGGTGCCATCTGAAACTTCTGCGCAGGAGGGAACGGAGGAGCAACCTGAAACTACTGCGCAGGCTAAAACTGAGGCGTAGCATGGAACTTTGCTTATGCTTGTTCAATATTTATTTTCTCCTCGGTCTTCATTAGATATGCATCTACCATTTTCTCTCTTAGAAGTTGGTAGGCCCTACAATATTTTTCATCATGGCCTACAAATCTACAAAATTTACAATACAAACTAGCTGGGGTACATACCGTCTTGTGCAGTGACATGCAATATACGTCGCAGTGTCCCCTGGTCTGGCATATGTTGCACCAGGGTAGCCCTTGGGTATTCAATGGGTTTGGAACACCGGACTAGATGTAGTTCATGTAAGCCGGACAATCATCTTTGGTATGTCCATTGGTCTGACATCTCGTACACTAGAGGTCTTCCTACACCTCTTTTCCTCTTTTTATGTCTTGGAGTTGAATTGTCAGATTAGCCAATTGTGACTGAATCTATATCATTCCTGTGGTGCCATCTCCAATAGGTGAAGCCTCTAGCTTCATTGCCAATTCCAGTGCCTCCATTTGTGTTACAATCTATTGCTGCATTAGTGGTCCCCTAATGTGTGGCTGTAGCACAACAATAAACCACTCTTTATGTTGCATATTCGAAATCTAGAAGCTTACTTTGGCCATCAGAGTTTTGACCCACTGGCTGAAGTCCCATACTGTCTCTGCTGGAGCCTGCTTAATCTCCATGATCTCAGTTATACATTAGGACTCAGATTGTGACTTTTTGAATTCTGAGATCATTGCACGTCGAATCTCCTCAAGAGTCCTATGTGGCTGCCCTAGTGGTACTACACAGTACTTCATATACCAATCCAACGCGTAGCCCCGCAGAGTCGTAATAATTTGTGCTTTTCAGATGTCATCATTGTTAATGAGGCAGACCATCCATACTGCCTCACAGAGGAACCGGTGATGTTATGGATCCTTTGTTCCATTCCCATTGAATGTGGGTAATCTAATGTCTGTCCCTACCATTAGGGTGGCGGTGGGGTTGTTCATTGGATTCTCCCGATTTGCTGGATTTACTGAGGTCACTGATGGGCTTCCTTGTGCACCAGTCCTGACACTAGGACTACTAGTGTTCACAAGATGTTCACGTGAAGAACTTCTAGGTCTCACTTCAGGTGATCTTCCTGGAATGTCGTAGTCACGTCCTGTCCTTAGTGTCTTTGCAGACTCTTTCGATTTTTCTCTCTCAGAAATCGAGATATACTCCTCCTCTTCATCACAGGACCCTTTGTCTAGGTGTGACTCACATCCATATTCACCTTCCCTAGGCAGGCTATAAGCCCTCCTACCTCCTGCCACCTTCCTTCTCTTCCCTGACCGAAACCTCCTTTCGCTTCTTAAGAATCCAGTGTCCAACTCATCTTCTGAGCTTCCTGGGAACATTTCTGCTTACTACTTTCCATATTACTCCTAAATTTTACATAGCATATCCCCTTCACAGACTGCGCAACTCAATCATTGAGTTGTAAAATACCCTTTTCATAAAGGAGCATTTTAATCCATAGGTTTATAGACATAAGGTACCTTCCTCGAGGCCCTTGGAAAAATTGTCTCTCTACCTCGCTATATGAGCTCATCGCTTCAACAGTGAACTCAGTAACATATCCTTATAATATGCTATTAATCCAAAAATCAATAGCTCTAGAAATAGGGTTACTTACTTGCACTACTTCTTGTGTTAATTGGTCGATCCACTCAGCTACCCCTCTTCTCTAGCAGTTAGTCTGCCGGGTTGCTAACTCCAACAACCATTCTCGCAATATAATGTGAAATTCTACGAAAAAAATTTCATGGATATCTGAATATAGATATTATTGTACCCAGTTCTCAGGGTTCAACCACGAACCGTCACTTTCCTTCTACGTGAATATCAATGCCTTCAACTCCAGGCAATCCTCGACTTCACTCTTAGTCGTGTGCCACAACATTTTCCTCGTTTTGATGAATAGGTCCAGGCAATGAAACCATTTGTTGGCCACTTTTCCTAACTCACATGACCTAGGTTCTGCGCAGCCCGTCAACCCAACAAACACCCAGATATCGGCCCGACAGAGCAAGCCCTGTTGGCAAATCCTGCAAAGCAGGCGCAATCTCACCCGAGATATCTCTTCGATGGTAACCATTGGAACCATGTTTCCACATTTCATCGAGGGATTATAGTCCCTTGGCGCGCAACCAAGGAGATCGACCAAGTCGCAAGGATGGAGTCATTTACGTCGAACTGTAGCGCACACCGCACATATATTCTATTAACTACTAATCACGTGACACACCTTAGTACTTTAAACACAATGAAATATAAAAGTGAGCTAATAGACAGGCGCAACATAACAGACGCACAACATAACAGACGCGGAACAATGATTGCACCGTAAACATAAACTAATACTCAGAAGCAACGCATAATAACCTATTCATGCATTCAGAATTCTATTGACAATACGACATTCGTTCAACCATGACAAGACTTGCATCATAAACATAAATAGAAACATAAACAACCATATAGATTCAATCATCAACACACAGGAGAGTTCACGTGTGTTAACACCTGTATTTTACAAAAAAGATGCAAGACCAATGGGAGGTGAGATTTTGTTGATTAAATACTTTGGGCTAAGGATATAGTACAAAGGGGGCTTGATAATCTAAAGAGCAGCCGAGTCGGAAAAGATCCTGAACCATGGTCGAAAGGAGAAGCAAATCAATGGTTTATACCCTTTCCGCCATCCAGAACATACGAGCAAGATAGGGGAATTTCGGGCCTCTAACAGCCTGCACACATCAAAGGTTTTAACATTGCTCAGAGCTGATCTACGGCCCATGTCAAATTCGCTAGCTGAAAGTGCAAGGTGGATAAGGAAATGAAGGGCTAGCGGAATCGCATATAATCCTCCTGATCCTACGGACGAGGATTGGAGACAGCATTGATCGACGGGCGTGTTGGTTTCCGGAAAGGTAACGTGCACGCGCGATAACCTTTAGACCACCCAGCGGAAATGGATACATGCCGCTCGATCCGACGGTTGGAGATTGCAGGATGGTGGATCGACGACGGAAAATGATTCCGGAATGGAGACTTGCGCACCCGATAAACCCCCAGCACCCGGCGGAATATGGTACGTGACGCAAGATCGGACGGTTGTTGAACGCCTGGCATCCCATCGACGGCCGAGAAGAATTCCGGAGGAAGAACTAGCGCAGAGGATAATTCCGGATAACCCGGCGGAATTTGGTACGCGGCACTTGATCTGACGGTGTAGTAGTGATGGCGGATCACATCAACGGGCAAGGGTGATTCCGCTGAGCAAAGTTGCTCGGCGGATTAAGATGGAAGAGCCTAGCGGAATCGGTAGACGAAGCACGATCCGACGGCCCACCCGCGAAGGCAAAACAGATCGACGATTGCAGATGACTCCGGGGCCCAAAGTTGCACGACAGTTAAAGCGAGGAGGCTCGGCGGAAAAGGGACATGTGGCATGTGATCCAAGGGCCAGGAATTCACACAGAAGAGATCGACAGTCGGAAATGAACCCGGAAAAGGAAGATGCGCGAGGGTTAGAGACAAGTAGTGGTTGCGGAAATAAATGCCTCCCACGTGTCAAATCAGGGTGGTCCTATAAAGGTGAAATTGACATCTTCTGTGATTATTTTATTTCTCGGGACCCGGCGAAAAGGACCTGTCGATTTGGGCGCTTCCAGTTGTCAAGTACCAAGGCGCATTCCGAGCACACGCCTTCACAGTGAGCCAGGTAGGACCTCAAATCCTGTAACTTCTGCGCCCCATTCATAGTATAAATTGAGAAATGGACCAACAGAGTGAAGCTTCTGTGTCTGGTCGGGTCCCGGACGAAAGAGAAGAGTTCCTGGTAGACAGACACAGAGGTTTCTATGACCCTTTCCTGTCTACAGGAAGTGTGGCTGGTAGTAAAGATAGATTGTGGTCCTGTTTTTTATAGGGAAATGATGTTTTAAATGTATGTAAGTCCTTTTTATATTTTTTCCCCCTGGAACAAACCCTCCACTTCCCTGAATTTGCCGAATGGTGCGCGACGAATTACTCCCCCTCTCAGAGGGTCATAGTGAGTCAGTCTGCGTCTAGGATTTTATGTAAAATTGATGCTGCAGTAGTTAGAG
>LPNX010255257.1:78122-111931 GCA_001517045.1 Pseudotsuga menziesii
ACGTGGAAACCCATATGGGAAAAACCACAAGGCGCTCTTCATCTGGCATGAGAAATATATGGCATCTTTAGCCTGCATTTGATTGTAGAATGTCTTAGATCTAGCTTTCTTCTCAGACTCTTTCTTGCTCTCATTCTCTCTGTCTTTATTTATCCTAACTAATGCTACCATCTACTGATCTGCACACGGCCTGGATCAAATTCTCTAGCATCTGCACCTCTCTTGCAGAGCTTCCCTTCTACTGCATCATGTAGACTTCTGACTAATCTACCCCTCAGATATCACATCTTCGCTCTTCTCCCTCATATATCTTCCCTCTATTAACCGATCAAAAGCAACTAAAGACTAAAAACAACCAACATAAAGCAATAATCACCAACCCTCTAACTATTGAATCCCTCCTATTTATACTATTTTACATGACCACGTAGGGTCGACTGCATACATGAAGTCCGTTAACTATCACCATCATTCGCCCCTCAGGATACAACTGTGGCAATCATTAGTTGACACAAGGCACTAATGGCCTTAATTACAGCATGCATTCACTCGTGTGGCATCCACTAACTTAATCCGACTTCAGCACCCACAATCGTCCTGTCGCTTTCGGTCGTTATTCTGCACTTGTGCTACTGTTTTACCCTGCGGAATATTCCTTCCGCACCATTTCCCTTTTCCGTGCAGGTGACATCTTTTGCGCATATTCCTTCTTCTGTGCAGATTTCCTCTTCTGCGCAGTTTTCTTTGTTTGCACATATTTCCTTGTCTACGCAGATTTCTTCTATTCCTGCCACGTGCTTCCTTTTCCTTGTTTGTGCTTGCACGATGGATTGATTCTTGCGTGTTTCTTCGTTTGCGCTTATTTCTTGCACTCTTTCCCCAGGTGGCAACAGAGGTAGTTGGTATCAGGAAGAAAGGTGAAAATAATGATGACTTTGCCAAGTTCAAGGACAATTCAATTGTCCTAGATAAGATATTGGATTGCCAAAAATATCCATTTGACAAGACTGGTCTTGGTTACAAGAAGGAAGGAGAAAAATATGAAGATGGCACTTGGTATCCGAAGAATCCAAAAGCAGGTCCATCATCGTCCAAAGTTGATCCCCATACACCTGCACATGACAACAAATAATTTGGAAGTTTAAGAATGAGTCAAGAAGTTAGGCATATTCCTCAAAGTAAGTTCAGAAAAGAGACGACTCCAAGATGGAACCAAAGTCCCAGGTATGAAAATGGATTTAATGGTTTTTTTTTCTTGTTCTAACTTTGGTCATAAGGTTATGGATTGTAGACTCTACGAAAGAAGAATTGCTGGAAGCCCCAATGACAAAGCTAGATGCTGGACATGTAACCAAGATGGACATATTGCTGCTACTTGTCACACATTGAGATGCTACACTTGTAGTGGGTTTGGTCACAAATCCCAAGAATGTGCAAGTCAAAGAAATCAACTGAGGAGGATTCCTTCATACACATCAGCAAGAAGAACCAATGAACCTTGGAAGAAGCCCAATACATAAATATTTGAAGGTCAGAAGACAAAGGCCCACAGTTAAGGATACTCTTAGGTACGGAGGAAAGAAGTTGATCAAATAAGTGTTGGAAGTTCCAATAGCTCAGTTAGATGCTGGAGATGCAACCATGTTGGTCACATTGCTGCATATTGTCACACTATGAAATTTTATAGTTGCAGTGGCTTTGGGCACAAAGCTCAAGACTGTTGGAATACATGGAAACAATCCATGGGAATTTTCTCATACAACTCAACAAGGAAATCCAATAAAGATGAAGGAACAAATGTTGAAAGGAAAGATGCCAAGAAGAAAGTATTGATGAAGAAGACCAAGTAGTTACATATAGGAGAGGCTGATCAGTATAGGGAGAATTGCTTCCATATGGCAATCCAAGATTAAGGTCTCTTAAAGACCTTAGCACACCTTGAGTTCATAAGGTTGGAGGATGAACTAAAAGGAGAAAGGATGGCTACTTCAAGCATACAAACATGTCCTAGGATCATGCATGTTGACAGGGGGAGCAGTGATGAGTACCCTTAGATGCAAAATGTGGTCACCCTTTGTCATTGATGCCAAAGGGGGAGAGATGAAGAATAAATGGGACCATGCTCGTAGGGGGAGCATGAGTTGTTGTCATCAATGAAAAAGGGGGAGATTCTTGATTGAATTGTCATTGATTCCAACATGGGACTTGCAGTGGCCCCACAGGTAGTCATTGATGCCACCAAGTCCCTCTTTCAGTGCACAAGTATGGATTATCCCAATACCATCACATCCAGTGCCTTGGATCCCTTACAGAGATAGGTTGTTCTTTGAAGCACCTTGTGGATCCTACATCCAGTTGACAAGGCCCTTGAACCCATAAGGTTGGATCTTAGAGTCACCACCTTGTTGATGATGTTGAAGACCCTGCCGATGTTGATGAAGATATAGTTGATGATGTGAGTTATGACATTCTTTTTGTGTATAAATACACAAAGTAGGAGTTGAGAGAGTAGAGGTAGGGCTAACTTCTGTAAGTTTTAAACCTGTGCAGAGAAGCAAAGCATACATAGTCTTTTAAGAAAAATAGAGATCGCAACACATCATTCACACATAAACACAAAGATTTACCCTAGAAACCCTTAATCGGGAAAACCAGAAAACCTTGGAGCCACACCTCCTATTTTCTCTTATTTACCTTATGAAATCCTCACAATACAAAATATAGGTATTGCGCAACATCTAAATACCCTAATCCGTTAACCCATATTAGAAATATCCTCTAATCCCTTAACCGGGATTAAGTTACATATTTTTAGACAAATTCTAAAAATAGCCACAAATAGCTATAAATAGCCAAAAAAATTTGTTCACTGCGCTCACATCGAAAACGACCTAACGACCATTTCTGTCAAAGGTGCCTTTGGGATCGTCGAGCTGCAACGCTGACATGCGCACCTCCCCTCCATACACACATGCAAAGAATATAACATATACCCAACAACTTCAAGGAAATGTCTAATGGAAGTTTTATTAAATTAAATTGTTTTAATCTTCAATTAGTTAATGGGGTCGAATTTCAATTCTAGTAAATTGTTCACTCAACAACTTCTATGCCACTTCAACCCATGGTAAAGGGTTTAATGGGATTTATGAGAACTTGTGGGTTTTAGGGTCACCAAATGAGGGCTTGAAGGACTAATCAAGGTAAACGTGTAATGGGCATCATCATGGGATGAATAGGGCATCATTATGCAACATTAAAGCATCATCAGTGTTTTAAGGGCAAGACATACATCATAGGGTCAATTTCTAGTTTGTGGGCTTAGGGACCAAAGGTAAGAGTTTTAGAGTTTGTTTTCAGGTCATCAAAGTCACCACAAGCAAGGATGTGCTCCACATCACAAGGGCTTTAACCATGGCATGTATGATAATCAACAATATGTGTGTGGGACCCCAATCTAAATATGACCATCTCCAAGGGTACCATGACCTCAATAAAACACATATGACCATAGAATGGGTCATTTGGTCTCTTTGACATTCTACAACTTCTTCAACCCACCAAAGAAACTTTCAAGGGAACTAGGGCATAGGTTGTGGGCATGGGGAACCATAGAAACAAATTAGTGAAACTTAGACACAATAAAGGGTAGACAGGGATTTTGTCATTGTCCCAAGGGCTCCAAGGGATTGAGACTTAGGTTTGGACAAGGTCAAAAGGTCTATTTTGACATTGACAACTGCTTAACCCATAGGGGCTCCTTAAGGGGCACCAAGACACACCTGTTGGAATCAATGACAATTTAGTCAACAATATCCTTACTTTTTTTATGCATGACAATTTTCACTTTGATAATAACAAATACACATTTCAAAATATACAACATCCATTCTTCAAATGAAATCAATGCATACCAACTTACTACATTAATCCTTAAGTTTATGATGTACCTATTTTAGACTCAAGGATCTTGGATAACCCCTCTAGGTTAGCAATGTATGCGACAATAGCTTGCTGTTAGTATTGTGTAGTTGTTATTCCCATGTTTTTCGCACTCCTAAGATATCTTCCTTACCCATATCATTTTGACAGGCAAAGATGTATTGACGTTGTCTGCATTTTAGATACACTCTTGAGACACATTTTTCACCCATGTCTTCTAGCGCATAACTAGCCTTTGGTCCTGGGGTGGATGTTCTTTCACAAACTTGTGTTAGACATGATTCCTTCGTTGTTTTTCTTTTATGAAACATTGCGATGTCTTGTGCCCATATTTATCACACACATAACATCTTATGGTGTGACAATATTTCGCTATATGTAAAAAAAAAAATACATCTCCAACATTTTACAGGACTGACAATATTTTTATATCTGAAAGAAGTTAACATACATGGGTTTCTCATTTCTTGCAAGATGTTCATATGTTCTATGAAATGTAGCATGTTGGTTGGAACCAATTTCTCCTTTTTCGCACATGCCATCACTAGCATTTACATATCTGATGCTAGTTTGATCTTCTGAAGATCTTTGGTAGCTTAGGATTTTATCTAGGATTGTCGAGTTGTTACTAAACTTGATTTGTGTATCTCTATCAATGCATGCTTAAAATTTTCCTTGAATTGCACAAACCGATTCAACTTTCAAGTGTGATGCTTTTGATTCTTTTAGCACAATTTGTTTATGCAGTAGCTCATTTATTGGTTTTGACTCCTTCCAAAGTCTTTCAAGTGCAAACTTGTTTTCTTCTAGTTCCTTGATTCTTTATTTTGCGCAAAACAACTCCTATTCTTTGACCTTTAGTTGCTTCTCTATTGTGTCATGCATATCCTTAATCTGCTTGACCCGTTCTTCTTTCCTTTCTGGTTGCTCCATTAGCACCTTGTTGCCTTTTCTTACTTTCTTCAAATCTTCTAGCGTGCTAATTAGTTCACCTTCTGAGTTGACATCAATATTGTCCTCATATTCATACTTTGAACTTTCTTCAGTGTGACTAAAAACTTCCCTGACTTCATATTTCGACAATGGCATTGTTATTCCATCATAGGAGTGTTTATTTTCGACAATATTCTCCAACTTGAATGATTCTTTTGTGCCGCTTAAGTTTTTCTTTTCTTCATACTTGGAGAGGGCAGGTGTATACCATTGTAGGTCCATTTCTTTAAAAGTTAATAATTTGCAAACAACCCATGTGCCTCCTGAAACCTATATATGACTAAATACATGAACCTATATGTATCAAAATTTAAATTAATCATCACATGTGTGCCACCTGTACATATCAAAATTTTGCATCCATCCACACAAACCCCTTTAAAACTAAAATTTGTCAACTATTGACATTTCAACTCTATGATGATCAAAACATTGTAAAAAAATGTTGCATGACCTGCACATCAAATTGCAATTGTTCACCAAAACTCAGACATTTTAAATCCACAATTATTACACCAACATAACTAAGACTTCTTTCCAAATAACTTAGAAATGAAACGCCTAAATGGAAGGAGAAAACCACTAGACACTGGAACTGATGTTGCAAATGTGGTTGTTTCTTTCTCTATTTCTATGATTGGAACTTCATGCATTTGTTCTTCTTTGGGATGCTATGGAGTGGGAATCGAAGGAAGAACGGGAATTTTATCTACTATAGGTTCCAATTATACAAGATTCTTAACAGATGTTGGTTGGATTTTGAGCTTTTGGATTATGGCCACATGACGTGAGCTAGCAACTAATGTAATAGGGAAATTTGGTTCAAGATCTCCCCATCCAGTTATTTTATCACGTGGGGAGGGAGGGATAACATCCCATCTCAAATTATGGACAAACTAATGATGAGGAAGCTCGATAGAATTAGGAAGAGAGTGGGGATCTTGAGACACATGTGGAGTGACTAATTGATAGGAGGGAGGGTGCATGTCATGGCCCAATATAAATATTTCCCGTTCTTGCGAGTTGGCTAAACTCATTGGATTTGCCATCAAAATGCACTTAAAATATCACTTTCCTATCTCCCCCTTCCTTCCATAAATACAATCCTCTGCCACCTCTTCCTCTTCCGACCTCTTAGAGCCTCTGCTGTGAAATCTCATGGATGGATTGAGCATGGAAACAACTATGAGTAATCATTTAAAACTACACAATGCTTGAATGAACAAAACATATATAGTGTCATTTCATGCAAGTACCATCACAACATATGCACAGGCAAGGCAATAAGATTAAGTTACGAGCGAGGAATGAGGTGATGTTATGATGGAAGGCATATTCACATAGGTATTATACAACAATTCACAATTGAGAACAAAGTTATGCTCTAAATTTATCTGCATCAAATTATATCCAACATAGTCATCACTGTAAAATTATCAATATTCATTACAATATTCAATAAACATTGATTGCAATATTGATCATTGCCCATGATAAATCTCCAAGAATTATGTTAATAGGTTCTCATGGATGTGATTCCCATACCTGCAATTGAACATAACCAACAACCCGAATTGTTCAACCATATCATAAATTTTATCAAATTCCTTTCAAAAGGTATGTCCATACCAAGACAACCAATTATATAAAGAGTGTTACACAAAATAAAAGGGCCAATGAGTTCAACAACCACACAAAACCACATCTCTTTTCTTTTAATTCAACATCCATTTGAATTATTTTGTCTCTTTGTTATTAGTAGGTCCCCCCTTTGTGACTTTAGCTCTAGGATATTTCTTGGAAAAGTTTTAAAATGGAGTCACAGATAAATCAAATTAGGTTGGGGAGTCTGATAAATAACTAGAAGATTAGTAATATTCGCAACACTTTGTGAAAATTCAAGGGGATGTAAAATTAAACATCAACAATGGAAACTTCACTGGGAGGGTTGTGTGATAGCTCGAACCTTAGATCTCTGGTTTGTCATATTGAGTGTGTATTGAGCAAAGTTGAAAAGATTTATCAAATGGATAATGCATGAACTAACCGAAAGAGCGAGTAATTGAGGGGTAACATGCAAGCTTAGGTGATCAGATAGGAGGGTAAAAACACTGGGAAAGATAAGGATCAATATAATTCCATTTAATGAGGAGCTTCTTCAGTGAAAAAATTGATGACAAAGAAAATAATCAAATGTAAACCTGCTAATGATAGAACCATTGATGATTTTTAGGAAAAAACTGTGGTTTTTCCTGTAACTAAACTTGATTAATCATTAGTTGCAATAACCATTCATTACAAATCGACACTAACTAAACAAATTTATTGTCTCAATTGACTCCGATGAAAATTTTGAATCATAACTAGTGTAATAATAGAGCAAGTTTTTATAAGGATCACTTGGTGTCATAAGATAAAACTTCATGAAAAATAATGCTTGGAAAATCAAAAGAAAACGATAAAAAGGAATGAAAACACAACAACAAAATAAATTAAAACAAAACTAAATATTTATAGAAAAAAAGAAAAATTTAATCTTTTAAGTGCTAGCATGATCCTATGTTGGATCATAATAATGTTTAAAGTGGGATCTATTTGTGGTGTATGCCAAGAGTCTATTGTCTTCATCTTTCAGCAAGTAATAATTCTTCCCAACCATAGAAGCAATTGTATAAGTTATTATCCAAAAATTTTGAAACTTTGTGTGTTTGTCCTTTTTTGTATGAGCAGAGTCCCATAAAATTTATGCCCTATTTCAAATTTTACAGTTTTAACATGTTTATCAAAATATTTCTTAACCGTTTGTTGTCATTTTTCGATGTTATTCATGGCATGCTCATGTTGTTCCGCAAAGGCTAGCAAGGTGTGGAATCTTTGTTTCAAGTGCGACTCTTCTAACTCTTCCTGATGAAATGCAAGTATGTAAGAAGCTAACTGTAATTATATAGGCATGACTGCCTATTAACCGTAAAGCAAATGAAAAGGAATTACCCATGTACTAGCTTTCACAGTAGTCCTATTTTCCAATAAGGCATATGGAATCTAGAGATGCCATTGACCGTTTTTATCTTCTACGATATTTTTTAAGATTTTGATTAGCTACTTGTTATTTGAATCAAAGATCCCATTTCCCTATGGATAATAGGAATAAGAGTAAGAATGTTTAATATTGAAATTGGTGCAGAATTGGGAAAACCTAGCAGAAATGAAAGAATGACCATTATCCGAGACAATGTTGAGTGAGGCCCCAGAGTGAGAAAAAATAGTTTCTTCCAAAAATAAAATGACTTATTCATCCTTTTCATTTTTAAGAGCAACTGCTTCCGACCATTTACTAAAATAGTCAGTTGTTGTAAGGAAGGTATGGCCAACTGAGGATGGAGGATTTATAAGTCCAATGAAATAAAGTACTCATTTTTCGAATGGGTAAACAAATGTAACTAATTTTAGTGTCATAGCTATGAATTTCAGTTTATCAACTTCTTGTTGGTAGGCATCACCTGATCGAAGAGATTTGAATGAATCTTGAATTTTTTTTGGCCAGTAATAGCTTGCCCTAAGGATTTTGTGTGTCATTGCTTTGGAAACAAAATGTCCTCCTACATGGATTCTCTCATATCAGAGGAACCATACAAATATTTAAGGATTTTATGAGACATTACATCATCGACACAATGAAGTAATATGCCATCAATAGATCTACAAAAGAGGAAAGTATCAATAATAACAAATTTGGGTGCTTCGGGCAATTCAATGTATTGGGATTCAATAAAAATGTGATTCGGGTCTCACTCTCTATTTGTTACACACACTCACTCAACTGGGGCACATGAGTGAGAGAGGAAGTGTTGGCACAAGTGAGAGAGATCAGTTGTCGGAGATCATCTTTATGTTTTCGGGTTTTACTTTTCCTACTGGTGCTCATTCTATCTTGGAGGAAATTGTGGGGTTTTCTCCTTTATGGTTTCCCCGAGAAAAAATATTTGTATATCTTTTCTCTTGTGATTATTGTTGTGGATGTTATTCTCTCAGATAAGATCCTAAGATCATATTGCTTAAATGATAAAAATATAACATGGTATCAGAGCTAACCTGAGAAGAAGACACTGTGCAGCTACAAAATCTAGGGATTCTTACTTTTTGGGTCTCTCTCCACAATCCATCAGCAAAAGGAGGCTATGCTAACTCTCCATTGAAAGGTGCATCTTTCTGTCGAAGCAGAATTTGATTCCGGGCATTTTCAGTTTTTTCTGCGGGAAATTAGGGCTTTTTACAGAAGAGGATTATTTGAGTGATCACAGCATGAGATTTATCTCCTAATTAAAATCAAAGTTTAGAGACCAAGTTCTAATTTTTTGGTTGAGCAAAAATCTGGGAAATTCAAACCCTAATTTGACCTCGGGCCTGAAAAACCCTAAAATACTAAAACCAGTAGTTTTGGTACATTCGATGTATCTCTATATTGGAGAAGGATCAAGAGCCCAAATTTTCACAGGCCAAAGAAAAAATCCTGATATACCCTGTGTAAAAATTTCAGCCTTATATTCGCTATATTCTGGGATATATGATTCCTCCAAATCAGGGTTCCAGCCTCTCCTAGGATTCATCCCTAAACATGACACCTAGGGAGGATGGCTATATCTAGGGATACGAAGGTTCAAATTAAATTTATAAAGATGTTCCAGATAGGGAATGGGATTTAATTTATGTGGTAAATGTTTCAGACCCTGATGATGAAATAGTATCTCGTGGCATTCCGTACAAGTTTGCTATGTTGAACAATCTTGAAAGAAGTCACCTTGGTAAAAATCTCATAAGTCCCAATTGTGACACCAATCCTAATAAAAAATATGGTGTTGGAAAGAGGACAGAATAATATATCTCAGCACTAAATTTCAGAAATAGAGGACCAGCTCTTTCAGAGATACCGCAAAAACAGTATTAGGAATTTCTACAGAAGAAATTGGAAAACTAGGGCTTCATGTTCCAGGATCTTCCCTCCACTTTTTTCAGAAAATGAGTACATTGGATAGATTTCCTTGAAGAGGCCCATATTTATATCCAATAAGATCTAAAATATTCCAAGTTTTGAAAATTAGGTTTTCTCTGACAAACCCTAGATCAGCCAGCTCCAGAACGAGGACGGACACCTCAAATCAGTAAGATCTAATCTTTTGTTATTTACAGTTGAGGTTCTCATTTCAAGATGACTAAACACACCAGATTTATGACAAGCTTGGTGAAGTTGAAAACTTCTGAGCATGGAAGTATAGGATTTCACTGGTTCTTGAAGAAAATGAATCGGACACCTACATAAGTGGAGAGGTTCCAATTCCAAAGGGAGATGAGTCTAAAGCCTTACACAAGAAGAACTTGGTCAAGGCCAAGAAGATCATTGTTGATTCAATCAAGGATCACCTTATACCACAAGTGTCTTCCCTAAATACACCTAAAGAGATGTTTGATTCCTTGACCAATCTATTTGAAGGGAAACATAAATCAGAAGATGACTTTGAGAAACCAGTTAAAGAATGTAAAGATCTAGAATGCAGAAGTTGTGATAACCACCTTGAATGGCCTCCCAGGATCATGGGATTCATTCATTCATGGAATGTTTTCCAGAAGGAAGTGATTACTTTAAGTAGACTCTGGGAAGAGCACACACAAGATGAAGCTTGACCCACAATAAGAAAGAGAAGGTGGGAGCAACTGAAGATCAAGCACTCATGATTCAAAGAAGATTCCTCAAGCAATGAGGAATATGAAGAACTCAATTCTTGAAGAACCTCTTATACATATTAAGCATTTGGATAAGAAATGATGTTGTTATGAATGAAGAAGATGATGAATTTGAAAGAAGGAGTCTACCCACGAAACAAATAAACATAAGTATTCAATTGTCATTTCACGATATTGTTTTTTTATGCATTTCTTTATATTCAGTTGATATATTATGCATGATAGAATGTTTGCATTAATGACAGTATAGTACTAATATGCATGTGATGGGTAAGTATCTCATGGCGCTATACAACTCTCCATTGCTACTTATCTATAATTAAACTTCTTTGCTAACATATTGGATTAGTGCACAATCTCAATGATGTCATGGTAGAGATGGAGGGCATCTAGAAAGTTTCTGTGAGATATGGATGAATGTTCTATTGGCTAAAATGGTTGCATGATTATATCTTTATGCATAATAATTTTTCATTATGAATATGCCTTATGACATATTTATAACCATACAACTAATACATTTGACTTGTAGGAAATATCACATACAATCACCTACAAGAAAAGAAGGATGAGACTTGTTCAGAAGAACAAGTGACGAAATTTCAATAAATAATCCAAAATGAAGAATAATATGATGAGACTTCAAGAGGACTTAGACACACTCTAGTTATGTGACACTATTGAGTGGCATCATTGATACAGAGCCTTCCAGCTATGAAGAAGTAGCTAAGAAGAAACTGAAGGAGAGTACCAGTTCAAGAAGAAAGATGTCTAGGATGTGGTATCGAGACCTGAAGGGAAGTTCGTAGTATATTCCATATTGATCTACATGATCCAACATGCAGTAGATGGAAACATCATGGGATACAAGGAAATATTCATAGCACTAGGATTCTCACGGAAAGAAGGCATAGACTATGAAGAGGAATTTGCAGCCACTCGAAGTTAAGACACATGACAGGCAGACTCATGTGTGCAAATTGAATAAATCCTTGTACGAGCTTAGAAGGCACCCATGGGATAACACATACATGAGGAGCTTTAAGACCACCTAGAGTGAGGAAGATATTAACCTTTGCTACAAGGTGGAAGATGAAAGCCTACAGAAGATGACAAGCTCACAGATGGGTGCGAGAAGAAATTTTGAAAAAAATTCAAGATAGAGGATCTTGGTATCCAGTGACCCTAGATGGATACATAGAATATTAGTAGCAGAGGAGCTACTTGTTACTCCAGTACAGAGTTTCAATACATAGAGTATGAAAGGAATATGGAGAATGATGCTCCACTTCAGAGAGAGTGATTTCATAAGATCTTGAGGTTTGACATGGTACGACAGGATGGACAGCTTACTGATGGCTCTAGGATTTACTGAGAGTAAAGCGGATTCCAACCTTTACTTCAAGTTTGAAGGTATAAGACCAGTGATGCTCTTGTTATATGTCAATGAATTATTCCTGACAAAAAAGAGGAACTCATTAAAAGTTGCAAGAGGGTGACTTGCTCTCGAGTTCGAGATGAAGGACTTGGATATGATGCACTACTTCTAGGCATGGAGGTGTGGCATAATGCAGATGGAATCTCCCTGGGACAAGGGAAGTATGCAGTAGAGATATTGAAGAGGTTCGGGATGATGGACTGTAAGGCCATGACCAAACCTATGGCATCGAACCTAAAGCTATTTAATGATGCTTCATCAGAGTCGATTGATGCTACGATGTATCATTAGATGATTGGGTCCTTGATGTACCTAGCAAATACGAGACCAGATATTTGCTTTGCTATGAACACATTGAGCCAGTTCCTAACAAATCTGAGACATGTTCACTTGATTGCTGCAAAGCATATTCTAAGGCACCTGAAGGGTATGGTTGATTATGGGCTCAAGTATGAGGCAAATCAGAAGATTAACCTGGAAGGTTATGTGGATTCAGATTGGACAGGCAGTGCCAGTTATAGGAAGAGCACTTCGAGGTGTTGCTTTAGTATGGGATCAGGTGTGATCTCTTGGTTTAGAAGGAAGCAATCCTGTGTAGCACTAAGTACAACCGAAGCAGAGTATGTCACAGCTTGTTCGGCTAGTTGTGAGGCAGTGTGGCTGAGGAAGTTACTATCTAATTTGTTTGATATCTAGTTGGATGCTACTTGTATATATTGCGACAACTAGGGTTGTGTGAAGTTGTCAGAGGACTCGGTGTTCCATGACAAGTCGAAGAATATCGAGATCAAATATCACTATATCAGGGATATGGTGCAGAGAGGAGCAATGAAGCTCTAGTATGTTGCAACGGACGAGCAGATAACTGATGTGTTGACCAAGCCATTAGCCAGAGTGAAGTTTGAGTACTTTAGGGAGAAGCTTGGTGTTCTCTAGATCAAGGTTCCTTCCAAGGGGAAGTGATGAGTCTAAGATCCTTTCTGACATGGTAGGATTGATTCCTTCCATGGGAAGATGTAAGTGCAGAGCCTTTCTGACATGGTAGGATTGGTTCCTTCCATGGGTAGATATAAGTGCAAAGCCTTTCTGACATGGTAGGATTAGTTCCTTCCATGGTCGGATATAAGTGTTGATCCTTTCTAGAATGGATGCGGGATGTGTTCCCCACATGGCTAGATATGAGTGTTGAGCCTTTCTAGCATGGATGTGGGATGTGTTCCCCACATGGCTAGATATAAGTGCTGAGCCTTTCTGACATGGTTCTTGAATGTGTTACTCCCATGGTCAGATATAAGTGCTGAGCCTTTCTGACATGGTTCTTGGATGTGTTCCTCCCATGGTTAGATATAAGTGTTGAGCCTTTTCGACATGGTTCTTAGATGTGTTCCTCCCATGGTCGGATATAAGTGTTGAGACTTTCCGACATGGTTCTTGGATGTGTTCCTCCCATGGTCAGATGTAAGTGATGGGCCATTCTAACATGGTGGCAGGCTAGGCCTCCCATGGTCAGATGTAAGTGTTGGGCCATTCTGACATGGTGGCAGGCTGGGCCTCCCATGGTCAGATGTGAGTGTTGGGCCTTTCTGACATGGTGGTGGATGTGTTTCTCCCATGGTCAGATGTGAGTGCTAGGCATGCCTTTTTGACATGGTGGTGGATGTGTTCCTCCCATGGTTAGATGTAAGTGTTGGGTGGGGATTTCTGACATGGTTCTTGGATGTGTTCCTTCCATGGTCAGATATAAGTTCTGAAGAAGATGAAGACCTACATGGAGGTCAGGCCTACAACCAGCATGAAAAAGGGATGGCTCTGTAGAAATTCCTGTGATGAGTAGAATTGAGAGATAACACCATTTGATCGAGATAGCGGAAGCAATGATGATGATGATGATCCAATGATGATCCAGCTTTGATGATGCTCTAGAGAAGAAGACTTGTGCTGATGAATTGTGTCAATAGAATACCTTCCTAGTTAAGAGGGAGTGTTGATGTATTTGTAACTTTGAAATGTATTCACTTGTATATCTTATATTGTACCCCGATTTTCCTATCGTGAGAATCATTAATATAATAAAGTCATGTAGAGTCATTCAGGTTAACCCTCCATTGTAAGTCGGGGAAATAGTCCCCACAATTGAGTTGAGGTTAACCCTCCTTGTTAATAAGGGGAAAAGTCCCCACAGTTGTGGGGCACTAGAGTTATTAGACTCTCCTAGAGATGTCGACCCTGGTAAGTAATTGTCAAGTCAGAAACTAGTATAAATAAAGAGTGAGACTCTCTATTTGTTACACACACTCACTCAATTGGGGTGCATGAGTGAGAGAGGAAGTGTTGGCACGAGTGAGAGAGGAAGTGTTGGCACAAGTGAGAGAGATCAGCTGTTGGAGATCATCTTTATGTTTTCGGGTTTTACTTTTTCTACTGGTGCTCATTCTATCTTCCAGGAAGTTGCAGGGTTTTCTCCTTTATGGTTTCCCCAAGGAAAATTATTTGTGTCTCTTGTCTCTTATGATTATTGTTGTGCATGTTATTCTCTCAGATAAGATCCTAAGATCATATTGCTTAAATGATAAAAATCTAACACTATAGGCTATTGAACTTCATCTTTATTTTTTTGCATGAGGATAGCTGAGATAAATTATTCTGTAGCATTATTAATGATTATAAAATATTTATTAAAACGAGAAGTATCTAAAACATGTGCGAAATATATAACCTTTTTTATTTCAAAAAATTCATTTTCAGTTGTTTGATACCAATGAAATGTTTGATCTGATTTTAACAAATTGTGGACATGTTTAGTAATATATGAAAAATTATGAATAAACATGTGCACAAAGTTAATTTTACCCATAAATGCTTGGATAATGTTTTTTGAATCGAGATCATGGAGGTTTTGGATTGCTTTGACCCTTTTAGGATCAATACATATACGTACTTTAGAATGACATGGCCAAGCAATTTAGCAACTGAAGCACCAAAAACAGATTTAGTAGGATTAAGTGACATGCCAATTTTTTTGCAATGTAAGAATACTTGACGTAAATGTTGAAAATGATATTCCCCGAATCTAGAATGAACAATTAGATCATCAAGACAAACATGAATGATTATTCCAATTAAATCATCAAAAATAAATGTACATGGGTCTTTGAAAGGTTGCACAATCATTAATTAATCCAAATGCCATTCATTCATAGGAAAAACTGCCCCACTTGATGGTAAAAGTAGTTTTATACCTATCAAATTTCTTAACCCGTATTTGATTATACCCGGAAAAGGAAGTAAATGGAATATTCCCACACAAGTAACTATGCACAAGCTACAACAGGGGTTGAGGCATCCCAAGAAACACATTGGTCAAAACTATCCCAATGATGTTTTCCAAGGATAGAACTGGAACAAACACCATCCCTACAAGATACCCTCGGAAGACCTGTCACCATATTTTCTTTACATGGTTGTTGCAACGAGTGATATTTAAGATATCAAAACATTCATGCCAAATTTTGCACAAGTCATTACTACGATCAACAAAATCTAAGGGAAAAAGTGGTGAACCAAAGTTGTTAAATTTGTACAACCTATTAATATCATCAACATTTCTAATAGTTAGGACATGATCAGGATCTTTGAAATTATTGATTACAAATTGGTGAGGTGTAAATGTTATAGTCTTACCTTCACCAGAATGAGTGATTTGATAGACATATAACAAATTGCAAGAAATTATTGGAACACATAATGCATCAATGAACTGACCATCATTTACTTGAACTATTCCCTATCCTACAACATTAAGAGAACTATAGAAGGAGCAAGTTGATAAGTCGACTTGAACGATAGCCGACTTAGTCGATCAGCCGACTAAACAAGAGATTAGGTCGGCCACCTAAGGTCGTGTCGGTTCACCGAACCGACAAGTAGTTATTTTGTAACTGTTTTGTAATCATATATATTAGGTTGTTGAGCCAGATGAGAACTCAGTTCAGTTCTCTGTGTTGTATGGACTCATTCGTATAATATAATCTGTTAATTCACCTATTTGTTCTTATCTCTTGTCTCTGTTTTATATGTGTGTTTTAGTATGTATTATTGGTAACCTTATGTGATTTGTGAGATTACAACAAGAACTATTATTACCAACAAATATATGTTTGGTGTTATATTCATTCGTAGTAGAAAATATGGATTTATATTTATCTATATGATAAGATGCTCCAGAATCAATGAGCCACTCATTATAAGAACATGAAGAAGATGCATTGAAAGAAAAAACAGGAGCATAAAGTGCATGTCCATGAGTTGTAGAGTCAGAAGATGAATCAAGGTTGATGTTGTGTTTCTTCATTACTGCTTCCAAGGCTTCCACTTTTTTGAAACACTTGGATTGTACATGACCATCTTTCCTGCAAAAATTACAATGATGCTCAGTATTATCTCCTTTGATTTGGTTCCTTTTTCATCTTTGGAAGGATGAGTTGGATGAGAGGGCTTGGGACCTTTGTTTTGATTATTATTGTGAGGATTTTTCTTCATATGATTATTGTCCTTATCCTTTTGTTGCACCACTAAGGATTTTCTAAATGTATCTCCACTACTAATTATTCCAAGATGCATGATCTTATCTTTCTCTCTAATCAAGGAATCACAAAAATGATTCAAGAGAGGGTTCTTTATAATTAGTCCCCAAAAATTCTTTCATGGAGTAAAATTTAGACACAAAAATACAATAGGTAGGACCAAGCTTGGAAAGTGTTGGAATATATTAAACACACTCAATACTTAGGATAAAATAATTAATCATTATTTGATTAATTATCTACCCAATAGCTTAATTAGTTGGCATCCACTTGCACCTTAGAGTCAACACATGCCATCTATACCCCATGAATGCTTTATTTCTTATTCTAGGTTCATCTTGGCCACTTTATGGACATCCAAAATTAGTAAACATGGCTTTACAATAGATTCTGCTTTATTATGCTTTATCCTGCTTTTTTGTGGATAAGGTAAAGCTAGTTAACTAGGAAACTGGGTTCCTTTGTTTCCAACCCATCCTTCATGAATTTATCTCCATTTTATAGGATTAGCATTTTTTTCCATCTCCCTTGACAAATCATTCATGATTTTTCTAATTTGTGAGGTCCTTGACATATTTGGGAAGTGCTTTAGCCACCTATGGGAGTTTGCTATATTTTGGTAAGTCAACCTTTTTGAGATTTATGAGTTTTATCCATACAAATAAATTTTCCTATAATGGATTTACTATTTATGTACACTATTATTCATCATTATTCAATGGAAGGATACACACCAATATTCATCTCTTCATTCATGTGATTTTGTCTCTTTTCTTCTCTCTAGTTTTCCTATGTATGCTTGTGAGAATTCTTAGTAGCAAGATCCATTTCATGTTCTTATTATTAGCATATTTTCTCATAGCATTGAAGCTATCATTTATACATGGTATCGAAGCAGCAATTTTTATCAAGTTCTACATAGTTGAGGAGCGCATCCAGTCTCCTATCCCTCTCTGAAGAAGAGCTTGTCTAGCTTACAAGATTTTCTTCTAGTTTGTTTTGTAGGTTGCATATAGTTTCTTCTTTAGCACATCAATTCAACAGTATGGATTATAATTCATCAATAATTCTTAATCCCTTCAAATACCACAAATGGAAATCCAAAATTGGCATTCTATTGCACAGTATAGGATTATACAGAGTTACTCTAGCTTTGGAGAATGAGCCCAATGCTGTGACTGAGAAAGCTAAGTGGCATAATAGGTTGGATGAAGCTTATGGATTGCTTTGCCTCTCTATTTATCCTGATATAATATTTCATCTATATGGTTTGGCCACTCCAAACCAAGTATGGACTCAATTGGAGTCTCTCTTTGGAGTTCAAGATGAGCTAAGAGCACATCAGTTGGAGATTGAGTTATTCTCATCGAGTCCAAGTAATTTAGATTCTCTTGAGGGTTTCTTCACCAAGTTCAAGTCACTTGTTCTAATGCTCAAGCAATGTGGAATTGAGAAGGAATATGATCAATTAATCCTTTCCATCATTTCAAAATTGGGTCCTGATTACTCATTTTTTGTGTCTACTTTTCATGCTACTAGGTTTGTTGTTCCTAAGTGGAAAATGCCTTCTTTAAAATCTTTTCTTGATTCACTAACAAAGGAGCAAGATAAATTGATCCATATGGGTGTCCTTAATTCTTCCAAGGGAAAGGGTCATGCTCTCATGGTTCAAGGAAACAAGAATGTCAAATCAAAATATAAGCAAATTGTGAAGAAGCCAAAGTCAGAAATTGAACATGAAAGTTCGAAGCCTACTGATGAAGATTCAGTAAAGAAGGGTAAGAAAAAATGAAGCACATCAAAGTGTTCTTATTTCAGCAAGGGTTTTCATTCAGAGAAAAAGTGTTTCAATAATAATATGGACATCATTTCTCAGCTTCTTGAGAATCACAATATCGAAGTTCCAGATGAGCTAGAGAAGCCTGTTGTTTCCTCAGAACCGTCGTAGTGCGCAGTTCCAAGGTGATATAACTTATGCTTTGGGTACCCGAGTTCAATCATTTTCTCATGTATCTAATATAGATTTAGTCTCAGATATATAAGAATCATAAATATTAGATCCTTTCTTTGACAATCCTCCTCTCAGTCTACTAGATTCATCTCCCAAAAATTGTGATTTTTCACTAGATACTGACTTGTGTTTGAGCAACTCTTCCTCACAAGCTTATATATATGATTTAGAAGATTGTTTGAAATATGATATGTATGTCATGATACAAATCATACCACCATACATACCATCTACCATACCTCTAAGTAATCCTAAGTCTATACAAATACCAAGTTCACTAGTTGATTCCTCATTGGTCTCTTATGCAGTGTTACTTATCTTACATGGTTTGAAGTCTTTCCTATATTTCAGTGGTTGGTTATCCATGAAATTAGTCATATTTTGACTGATATTAAACATGTTTGGATCCATTCTAAAAACTTATGGTTTAGATCTCATGTCCATCCATCATTCATATTTTTACACTTATCAGTTTTCCCCAGTTGCTCATAGTTTTCCTAGTTTAGCCCTATATCCTCATGGAATCACTGAAGATTTTTTATTTTCTGTTACATATGCTAATATTTCTGATATATCATAGTTTTATCAGCCTCATATCCGATTTGGAAAGGTGCTACATTAGATTGGAAGAATGACATGTGATTCACATCACAATTTTGCAGCTATTCAGGGAATTGAGTGTGTAACAAATTGTATTAATTTTTACTCTTTGGAAAGGAGTATGCACATATCTATTTTCCATTTAAGATTGTGTTTGCATATCAGAGTTTTTCAACAGCAAGAAGCATTCAAATAATTCTCCTACTTCATCAGATGCTGAGATACTAGGAGTCTCTCCTCTTTCTTCTTGCATATTCAACACTCTAGCGCATGATCATGGAGTTCATGATTTCTTCATCAAGTCTTCCATCCAGAAGCAGTTCACTCAGCTCATTCAAGTGAAGATAAATATACATTGAATACATATTAATTCAAATTTTGTGCCTTGTCCTTTCTTGAGGGAGGATTTTTCCCATGCGGTTTTGCCTCTTTCCTCACTTTCTAGACATAATAATTGTTAAAGGGTGACCATAGCCTTGTTGTTGGGCCCTATATGCATCCATATGCATCTATATATTTTTTGGCATACCATCATGAAGTCATACTTATAGGAGGGGTTTTGGAATATATTAAACCCACTCAATACTTAGGATAAAATAATTAATCATTATTTGATTAATTATCTACCCACTAGCTTAATTAGTTGGAATCCACTTGCACCTTAAAGTCAACACATGCCATCTATACCCAAGGAATTATTTATTTCTGATTCTGGGTTGATCTTGAACACTTTATGGACATCCAGAATTAGTAAACAATGCTTTACATCAGATTCTATTGTATTCTGTTTTATCTTGCTTTTTTGTGGATAAGGTAAAGCTAGTAAACTAGGAAACAGGGTTCCTTTGTTTCCAACCCATCCTTCATGAATTTCTCTCCATTTTCTAGGATTAGCATGTTTTTCCATCTCCCTTGACAACTCACTCATGGTTTTGCTAATTCGTGAGGTCCTTAACAGATTTGGGAAGTGCTTTAGCCACCTATGGGGGTTTGCTATATTTTGGTAAGTCATCCTTTTTGAGATTTATGAGTTGTCTCCATTCAAATCGATTTTCCTATTAGGGATGTACTATTTATGTACACTATTATTCATCATTATTCAATGGAAGGATACACACCAATATTCATCTCTTCATTCATGTGATTTTGTCTCTTTTCTTCTCTCTAGTTTTCCTGTGTATGCTTGTGAGAATTCTTAGTAGCAAGATATATTTCTCATGCTTATTCTTAGCATATTTTCTCATAGCATTGGAGCTATTATTTATACATAAAGAATATAAAAAATACATTCCTCATCTTCCCTTTGTATGTTGCACTCTTCAACTAAGAGTTTAAGGGTTTGGTACTTAGATAAATAGTATTGAGTGTAAGAAAAATCACTTCGATTTAAGGTAATCAAATCATTTTCAAGCCTATGAAATCGAATCCCATTGTGTTTACCAAACATAGTTTCCAACTTTTCCCAAGATTTATCTAGTTCATCAATGCTTGATAGGTAGAATCGTAATTAGTAGAAATTGACATTCTGATTAATCCATAGGATTCATCACATTTATTGTCCCATTTTATTTTCTTATCATCACCAATGGGTTTTCTCTTCCCCTAAGTTAATTAGGTAAAGTACCCTACTTTGTAGGACATGCTCCATACGAGATTTCCACGAGAATTAGTTGGAACTAGTAAGCATAATATCACATGGAGAAACCATAATGTAATATGAAGGATTCAATGATGTTCTAGATGCAAAGATCTCAAAAAAATAGTCTGTTAAAAAACACTGGAAATGGATTTTTGGATGCCAAAGTTATGCCCTTTTTAAGAAAGGCATAGAATGGAATTAAGAAGCCACATGGCATGCAAAGATTGATCCACATTATGTTGGTAGAAAAAAATGTAGTATAGAATATTCCCTCTTACTAACTTTTCTTATAAGTTCAATTTTACAAATAACTTGCTTCAAAATAAGTGACCCACTTTTATAAAACAAGTGGGAAGAAATTTTACAATATAGTTATTTTATAACTTAAAGTCACATGAAATTTTATAAAAAGTATCAAAAAGAAGGACTTAGACCCAAGACCTCTTACTTTTTAAAGTAACTTTCAACCAAGTGAGATAAGCAAAACATTTAGTAATATTATGGAGAAGAATAGGGGTGTTGTTGTTGTTGCTCTTGTTGGAAGAGCACGCCTACCCATTTTTTTGTTGTTGCTTGCAAGACACTTTAAACAAACACCCCCAAAAAATGAAAATTTGAAACTAAAATGTCTCATATTTGGGGTTAGTGCTTAGTTAAATTTCCCAGATATGCAAGTTTGATCAATGTTTCTAGTTTATTGAGTTCACACAAAGCGCACAGAGAATAACATACACAGTAAATAAAATCCTTTCCAAATTGTTTTTGATTTGTCGAGTTTGCACAGAGCACATGATAAAGAGAATATGCATGTTGAGAAGGAAACAACCCAAAATAAAACAAAAACCAAGTAGAAATCTAAAAGAATATGCGATTTTTTTAAAAATGTGTAACTGTAAATAGTATACTGTCGAATGACTTGAATTTGATAAAATGGTCGTATCTTGGGCAAACAAAGAACTTTTTCAATGTAATGAAAAACATTAGAGGGAATTTCAACTCAAAATGGGCCTCCTAAGGAAAATAATAAAATAATAGTTAAAATAATATTTATTAATTTTGGAGGAAGAAAGAAAAAACTATTTTTTTTGTTCGTATTTTCGACATATCTCCTAGTGTTTTTACTCAAATTTCGATTAAGAGAGCTCACTGGATTCAGAATTAAATTCTGCATCCAACGAGTACCCACACTGCATATTTTTTATGGATCCCACTACCCCAAAAACAAGAAATACTTGAAAAGTCAAAAGTATGTAGTGTGGGTACTCGTTGGATGCAGAATTTAATTCCGCATCCAGGGAGTTCTCCCGCTCGAAATTTGAGTAAAAACATAGGGATATATGTCAAAAATACAAACAAAAAAAGTATTTTTTTATGATACTTATCCCCAAATTTATATGAAAAAATTGTTGAAGACCTATACGATATTTCTGTTTTAAAGCAATTTCATTGGCTAACATACGATGACATGGAATTTGAATTAGGGTTGAAAGGCCCATTTTGAGTTGAAATTTTCGCTAATGCCTATCCAACTGAAAGTAACACTTTCTACATAATGGAACAACTCTCTCAATTCATAATTGCACATAAATATTTAAAAAAAATCCTTTAACACCCTCAGGAACACTAATTCAAGATTAAGATCACCAACAAAATCAGAACTTCATAAGAGCTTTGCTACCATGTTCAACTATCACAAAATATTTCAGAAAGATGGAACACCTTGAGCAACCACTTATTCAAATAGATCAAAGATCAACAAGCATATGTTTTTACATGGTTTAAACCCTCGAAGAGAGAAACACTCCATAACCCTATCCAAATAACTACTTGAGGAAATATTATTATGCAAAGAAAAAAATAGTACAATGAGCTTTTCAGAATTGCTCAATAAGAAAATGAACCTCCGTGCTCTTTAAATAGAGACCATGGACCAATCGGGTGCTAAGCCACATATCAATGGCTTAACACCATATGTCTTAACACTCACAATCTCGTTACACTATAATTATATAGGATACATGGTAGACAATGTCTTAATAGATAGATTACTCTATTTCTAGAACATATTGTGGCGATCGGATTATATATGTACAAATGCATACTAATGCATACTAAAGAAACACACTTTACCTAAAGATACATTATAACAAATTGATGATAACTAACTCCTAAGTGTCTAAATTTCCTAATAGTTTAACTCCCCATACTTGCACCGGGGTTTCTAAACAAATTGCACACCTAGATGCTAATTATATTAACAAAAGTCCACATCACACATTAAACATAATAGCAACTAGTATGTAGTCTTGTTGATTGCATTGAATTAGGGTAATTTTTTTTCTACCAAACTATAATTTTATTTTTTACATTTTTTTAGTGATTCCAACCACACAAGCATTGATTCTTAACATCCCTAAATGGCTGCCCCATCATCAGTTTTGCTATGGTTTTGGATTCCTTGATTCCTTCGATATGCCAACGGTTTTGGTTCATTTTTTATTTTTGCGAAAACATTCCATAATTTCATTTTTATCTATGTGACAACTATGTCTCGTAGGCGAAGAAGAGAGCAAGTAAATTGTTTGTTACCTCTTCATTTACATTTTTAATGGATTAAAATTAGAATTTATCTTAAACTTGTGGCATTTTTCATTTAAAAAAACTATTCCACGCAATACATTTAAAATGTTCAACTCACATTGAGCAATGTGGCACTTCCTATAACTATACTTGATGAGTTGTAGGCAATGTATCCATTTTTTCAAAGCATACTGATGTAACTAAAAATTACTAAAAAATCCCCATGTTTACTGGATGCCCTCGATAATATACAGAAGCAATGGTAATGGTGCTTCTTGATATTATCAACACACTGGTTATCAAAATAAATTTAATGTTTATATCAAAATAAAATTTAATGGTTAACCATGCTTATCAATATGCTTGTATGTATGGAGACACTAATAATGGTGCACTAAGGCATGTCTTGGGATATTTTTTTGAAAATCTTGTGGTGCATAGATCATGACATGGAGTGTACCGCTAAAACATAAAATAATAAAAAGTCCCAAATTTTTGTGGTGCATTTTACAGTATTGATAAGCATCGTTTGTGGTGCGTCTTCATATTGTAACTACACTATTGAGGTTCTCTCTCTCTATATAACTAGCAATTGCTCGAAAAAGGTGCAATGATACGTCGATGGGTTGTTGTTGAAGGGTGAAATGGTTTAAAAGGGAAAACTAATATTGAATTGATGTTTTGTAAAGGAGCAGTGCATTTTTTGTTTCTTAAAAAGTTGGGGCACATTTGACAATGATTGTATTTATATATAATTTAGTCTAAAACGAAACGAAAGAAAGCTAGGAGATAAGTTGAAGGTGTGAGCTATGAGGCCTTGTTTTTAGGGAAAAAGAGTTTAGTGGTTGTCATGTTTATTGATTTTGATAATAATGAAATATTATGAAAGTAGAAGATTACAAATGTAAATGTGAAAGAGGACCCCAACAAAAGCAGAAGCTTATAAAGAGGCAAATGTTCATTATTCTCTATATTTGTCTTGGGAACTTTTTCACAGGCCTGTGGTGCTCACAACGAAATCCCAGTGGCTCCCAACAATCGTGTCATTCATTAATATGAACCGGTGACAAGATTAAGGTTCTCACCCACTCTCTGTGGTCTATGCCAATATACGATCTCTATAGTATTAGAACTCTACCAAGCTTGTGGATCACAACTCATATTTGTGCTCTCTAAGTGTGGAACTCGAGCATTCAAGAAGGGTAGGAGGAAATATGGAAAGAATATTTACTCCTCGACCTCTTGACCTCTAAAAGGAAATAAGGAGAGAGGTGCTCTTATTCACAAAATTAAAGAGCAACTAAGCAATTTGAGGCTTGGGAATTAGAGTCTTGAATTACCATGGGCAGTGTTCGTATGATGTATCACAAGTTAATTGCCACCCAATATAACTAAAGGTCCTCGCCAAGGGGATGATGCCCCCACCTCTGGTGTAGCACACAAGTCTCATAGGAATGCTTGGTGCCTATAACACCTCAATCCATGGAAAGTGTGTGGTAAACCCCATCCAAGGCAATAAAGTTTCTCTTTCTACTTTGCCAATATATAGTTTTAATGGGTCATTTTGTTAAAGAATACACTTGTAGCATTTTAAGTTGGAAGTCTTAATTTTGTTTGGTTAACATTTACCATGGGCAATTTCTAATTCTTCCCAAAATCTAGATATAACATTTTTTTAATCTTGCAAATTAATGTATCATTTCACCCACAATGAGTTTTAATGAAATTCCATAACCATTATTTTTGAAAAAAACAATGCAAGCTTGGTTTTCAATTGGGTTGTTGTCAAGTGGTGAATGAAATGACTTTTAATAATACCAAGTCTTGGTTTCAGACCCTCCAAAAACATGTTTTTATGTTAATGTGATCATTGGAGTTAACCGCCAAATCCAAAATGAGATGAAAGCTTCGTTGGAGCACTTTCAACGGAGTTAACTATCACATTTAGACCGGGTGAAGATGATGGCTAGCTTAATGGCCTACAAATGTGGTGTATCTCAAAGAAAAAGGCTAGGTGCAAGTTCCCAGGTGAATTTGACAAAATAAATACAACTTCATCATTGGAATTTAAGATGAAGGTACAGTCCACTTCAATAACAAGGGATTGTTTACTAAGTAATAAAAGACAATGGAGGCCATGTTCGTTATATTTAGCTAATGCACCTATTCCCATTCTTTGTTTAAAAAATGTAACATAAATGTGCATATGCAAATATTTCAAGGATTCCTATAAAACACAAGGTGTTTAGACATTAGGGTTAAGGGCATTTTCAAGGACTAGTAAGTGAGACTTTGGCATGAATCTAACAAAACCATGAAGGTCAACATTCAACCAAAAAGTGTAGAAGAAAAAATATAGTTGAAATTGGGGAAAGTATCAAATTCTAAAGTAGATGTTAGCCGGGAAAGTAAATCCTACATGTGTAAGGTAATCCGGTAAAATAAGCTTTTCTTAAAATTCATAATACACAACAATTTATGGTGATGGTTATTTTACTCAAATATTAAAACATTATTATGTAAAGAAGATTGAACATATGTCAATTTTTTGTATAGTTAAATACACATATAAATGAATCCAAACAATTTGAAGTTATCAAATGATGGCCTTCTTTAAATTTTATATATCCAACCATTTTTAGATTTTATATTTGTAAACCTAATAAATTCTTAAAGGTGAAGGTATATGAGCCAAAATTCTTAAATGCAAAGAATTTATGAATAAGATTAGATGTTGGGTCATTTTGTTTTGTTATGTGTACTCGATTATTTATCATTTTTATTTTTAGAAATAAAAAAGTTATTTATTTTAAATGTTATATGAGAAGATAAAAATTTAACCATATATGATAATTTTTAATGGTGTTAAATTAGGTTTTGGATTGTTACCTTATTTATTTGTAAGATACTAGTTCTTAATCAATTAAAGCCATTTATATAATTGCACTTCAACATTTTCACTTCTAGATATTATCAATAGTTATCAATGAGGTTTCCATAAACTAGTTATGTGATATCCAAAAATTTATAATCACTAATCCTAGACATAAAGTTTAGAAATTAAAACGTTTTAGCCTATTAAAATAAATCGACAAATATTTTCACTCTACAATGCACCACACTCTTAAATTAAAAAAATATGTACAAATTTTATACATTAAATGGATTAAATAATATATTAAATTCACAATGAGTACAATTTAAATTAATTAATTATTAGTATGTATGTTTATAAGTAATTAAACTAAATTAATTGATTGTTACATTTTAAATTAATTGATTATTAGTATGTATGTTTATAAGTAATTAAACTAAATTAATTGATTATTAAGGTGTATGTTTATTAGTAATTAAACTCTATTAATAAAATGTGAAGACCAATTTTTTTTTAAAGGTTTACAAATAAAAATTAAAATATATTTAAAATCTAATTTAAAAAATACATTAAAAATATATATAAATATTGAATAAGTATAAATTTTATTATGAAAACGAATAGATATAAAGATATATGATGATCATTGTGGTAATGGTGGCTAACATTTATTGAGACCAACTTTAGTTTATGAACAATAAAAGAATTATTTAGATTGACGTAAAATTTTATTCCTATTTTATAAAAGTTATAATTTTTTTTTTTCTAGTTGACCATACTTTTTAAAAACATAAATAAAAAAATAATAATATTTGAAGTTATTTCTTAATAATTAAGATTGAATTTAAATTATATAATCTTGAATATATAATTCTAAATACTTTAATATTTTTAATAATTATGCATTTTTAAAATAATAAGATTAAAATAGACGATTCAAAATATTATACCAAATTCAAAATACATTTCATGATTCCATAGGAAGAATTTCACAATCTCAAACAAAATCTCATTTTATTTCGTCCCATTCCATTTCTGCTCGCAAATTTGTGGGGCCTCCAGCTGCTTAGCTTTGAAAACCACGAAAGTGAATGCCTTGACAAAACCTTATGTGCTTTCAATTTTCAAAGCCGTAAGAGGGAATGTGCCTTCGAAAGCCCAAACAGGAAAACATAAAGTGAAGAACAGTGACCTTCAAGAGTCCAAACGATAATGACAGACCTGAATGGAAGCTGGATGGCAGGTGAAGTGATGGATGTGCTGATGTCATCAAACATCCAAAGTAGAAAGGATAGAATATGAATATCAATGTAAGGTGGATAAAAATGAAGGAATACAAATGCAATGGACCAAAACAATTGATGGGAAATGATTATCAACTCTGTAGAATGAATTTTTATAAAGACAAATCAAAATTGTGGGATTATACAAACTAATATTTATTTTGAATATAGATAAATTATATATTTATAATTAAAAATTAATAATATTAATTTCTAATTGAAAAATGATAATTGACCAATAAAACATAGAATAAGAGAAAACAAAACATTGTGTTACCTTCTATTACCTTCCCGTCGCTGTAAAAAGGGCTTCTTACTTTCTTCTACCTTCTGGTCACTGTAACAATAATATATCACTAACATGGTTGTTTGTAGTGCAAGGAATCACGAGGTCTTTCTTAAGCTAGTGTTTCAAAAAAGGAAAGCCATGTCCATTCACAATCGCCCTTTTGTTCTCTACCTGGTTACCTCTGTTAGACGTCCTTATATCTTGCCACTGGTATCCACAGTGCTTTGAAATACGCTTAGGGTAGACAACAACATGACATAGGCCTAGGGAAATATAACACTAGAAATGGCTACATGAAACAATGTAAACGAACTCATTAAAACGAGTCAGGTGCAGATGGGGTTGAGGGAAGGGGCGGTCCATATGAAACCACAATACAGTACAACCAGCATAACATCGTGTAAATGTATGGAGACACGCGGAAGGTGTGGATTTGACAGAGGGACGACGAATATCTAAACAGTGTTTTACAAACAGGACTTTGTAGTAAAAATGCCTACGACATAAAAATATCAGATGTGTCTATTAACCTTGAGAGAACTGGTAAAACATAACCAAACAAAAAAAAATACTGAATTCTCCGTGCTCTTTATAATATTTAGAAGAATTGTTAGTTGTGCTTCTCGATATTATCAATGCAATGGTTAGAATGGAAAAGTTAATGGTTAAACAAGGCCCAAATTGTTATTGCATTTTTATGTATGGAGGCACAAATAAATCGAATTGAAGTCGAAGCATGTTTTCATCTTTATCCATGAAATACATTAACACATGATCTCCGAATGCCAAACGATAGAGGACAAACTGTTTTCCACATATAAACTTTGATTTTCGGTTATTATTCCATAAATATTAAATATTGTTCTATTTCAGACTTATATCTCCTTCGGAAATAATGTATAGCAATGACTAGATGCATCCATCAAAACCATTTAAAAAAAAGGTTGAACACAATTAAATGAGACTTGAAGTAAAGTTTCAACTTTAAAGAGGGTTGAGGACCTTTCAATATTCTGTTTCTTAGAAATCCTTCCATAATAAAAAAAAAATTAAAAAGAACCTGTAAACCCTAACTTATCACTCCGGAAAGGTCAAATACAAATTGGAATCACCAATCAAATCTTTGAACATTAGGTTGTGATTCCATTGCAGTGAACAATTGAAAAAAGATAAATGCTCATTTGAAACTAATAAAAGGGAACTCAGACATATCATACTTCAAAGAAAGGTGTCGAGCTTCCCAACAATGTATAAGCTAGAATTTGTTTTTAGAAAACTTCTCCATCAATTTGCAACTTATTGTTAAATTTCCATATGCTTAGCTAAGACATTAGTATTTTATTTCATAACAAAAGCATATAAACAGGATCACTGAAAGATAGACAAGCACAACCATACAAAAGGAACACAAAGATTTATCCTGGGAAAACCTTAAAGGGAAAAAAACCCAGCAAAAGCTTTCTCAATATAGATGCCCCAAAAAGATAAAAGATAAAACCAGCAAGGAGATCAAAGCCTGGTCCTCCTCCTTCTCCATCTACTTCTCTTCTCCACTAATGCGCTACACAAGTGAGAGTGTGTGTCTCAAATGAGGAGCACTACACCTCTATTTATATTCATCCGTTCACTTAAGTTAACTCATTTGACATGTAGGCTCGAGTTACACATGTAGGCTCAAGTAACCACACTGGGGTGCTGATGACCCACCTTTACAATTAGAGGGGACTACCTCATGACTCTTATTAGTTCTTTCGATTAGGAGCATCGGGGTACAATGTAATACAAGTGGTTCTCCCGGTAGGACCATCGGGGACCACAAAAGATACATATAGAATATTCTTCGAAGTTACAATATTTCAACACTCCCCCTTAACGAGAAGGGTATTCTATAGCAACATCAACAACAACAAGAGTAGAGATAGGGGACATCATCAACATCACCAAGGTAACACATCTATAAATCATTGGAAGCTTTTCAACATCATGTAGTCTTCATCTTCAATCATCAGCAACATCTTCAGTCTTTGATCCGCAACATCTTCAACATTTTGATCTTTCAATTAGCAACGAAATATTCAGCACTTGGACCTTTCGATCAGCAACATCTTCAGCACTTTGACTATTCGATCAGCAACAACATCTTTAGCATTTTGACCTTTCGATCAGCAACATCTTCAGCACTTTGACTTTTCGATCAGCAGCAACATCTTCAGTATTTTGTCCTTTCGATCAACAACATTTTCAGCATTTTGACTTTTCGATCAGCAACAACATCTTTAGCACCTTGACCTTTCGATTAGCAACAACATCTTCAATACTTTGATCTCTCGATCATCAATATCATCATCAACACTTTGCCCTTTCGATTAGCAGCAACATCATCATCATCATATTCTGATCTGTCGATCATAATCATCATCACATTCTGATCTTTCGATCAGAAACATCATCATCATACTCTGATCTTTTAGATCAGTACGTCATCATCATCATACTCTGATCTTTCGATCAGTATGTCATCATCATCATACTCTGATCTTTCGATCAATACGACATCATCATCATCAGCAACAACCTGCAATCCACAACTCAAAGACAAAAAAATCTTTGGATCATTTTTGGACTTAAAGTCCAGGGATGATACAATCCCACCACATTCTCGACAACCGAAGTTACCGGATTGATTACGGGAGAATCAGTCCCTATCAATTTAGGACTAAGTCCAAGGATGATGCAATCCTACCACATTCTCGACGACCGAAGTCACCGGAAACAATTACGGGATAATCACTCCCTATCACTTTAGGACTTGAATCCAAGGATGATGCAATCCTACCACATTCTCGACAACCGAAGTCACCGGATACAATTACGGGATAAGCACTCCCTATCACTTTAGGACTTGAGTCCAAGGATGATGCAATCCTGCCACATTCTCGACGACCGAAGTCACCGGATACAATTACGGGATAATCACTCCCTATCACTTTAGGACTTGAGTCCAAGGATGATGCAATCCTACCACATTCTCGACGACCGAAGTCACCGGATACAATTACGGGATAATCACTCCCTATCACTTTAGGACTTGAGTCCAAGGATGATGCAATCCTACCACATTCTCAACGACCGAAGCCATCAGATACAATTACGGGATAATCACTCCCTATCACTTTAGGACTATGTCCAAGGATGATGCAATCCTACCACATTCTCGAGGACCGAGGTCACCGGATCTATTATGGACAAATGCCCCGGGATGATACAATCCCTCTTCATTCTCAAAGACCGAGGTCTCCAGATCACTTTAGGGAAAGTTCCCAGGGATGATACAATCCCACCACGTTCTCGAGGACCAAGGTCACCGGATCTATTGTGGACAGATGTCCCGGGATGATACAATCCCTCTTCATTCTCGAAGACCGAGGTCTCCGGATCACTTTAGGGCAAGTGCCCAGGGATGATACAATTCCACCACGTTCTCAAGGACCAAGGTCACCGGATCTATTGTGGACAGATGTCCCGGGATGATACAATCCCTCTTCATTCTCGAAGACCGAGGTCTCCGGATCACTTTAGGGCAAGTGCCCAGGGATGATACAATCCCACTACAACATCACTACTCCCCCTTTCGGGGAAGATCTTTTCGAACCACACCAAGCTTGTCTCGAAAGTGTTCGAACTCTACTCGAGGCAGAGGCTTCGTCAGTACATCATCATCCAAACCATCATCATCTACATCTTTAGTATGTGAATACTGAACTATCACCATCTGTATCTCCAGTATGTGAATACTGAAAGCATCATCATCTATATCTTCAGTATAGAAATACTGAATCACCATCATCTGTATCTACAGTATCAAAATACTGAAATATCATCTATATCTTCAGTATGGGAATACTAAAATCATTATCATCTATATCTTTAGTATGGGAATACTGAAACATCATCATCTCTATATTCAGTATAGAAATACTGAATCACCATCATCTGCATCTATAGTATCATCATCTGCATCTTATCTTGTAAGTATAAATATCGGATTTCTACGTGTTACGTCGGAACACAGGGTTCTTTGTCATCACAACTATGTTTATCACATAGAATCATTGTAGTGTCCATCTTCAGGTCAAAGAGACCTGATATCAGCTTCTGAAGCCATATGGCTTTACAACTTTAGTAGAGCAATCTGCTGTGTATTCTGCTTCAACCGTGCTAAGAGAAACACTGGACTGTTTCCCGCTAAACCATGACCTCATAGCAGACCTCAAACAAAAGCATATACTTGATGTGCTTTTCCTATCTGAGATACTTCCAGCCCAATCTACATCTGTGTAGCCATACAATCTATACTCATGGCTACCATCATAGTATAGACCAAAGTCTATAGTCCCTTTCAGATATCTCATCACATGTTTTGCAGCTACTAGGTGAACCCGT
This sequence comes from Pseudotsuga menziesii, assembly GCA_001517045.1. NCBI lineage: Eukaryota > Viridiplantae > Streptophyta > Pinopsida > Pinales > Pinaceae > Pseudotsuga > Pseudotsuga menziesii. The sequence goes on from LPNX010255257.1 coordinate 110,538, forward strand.
CTTAGTTGAACAAGATATTGACTTAAGGTGTTCACGGAAAAACAAATGTCTGGTCTGGTATTTGTTAAGCACATCAATGACTCAATGATCTGTCTATAGTGAGTCACATCCACTAACTCTAATAAGTCATCAGCTAACAACTTCAGGTTGGAATCCATGGGTGTGGCCATGACTTTGCATTCCAACATATTGAATCTCTTCAATATCTCTACCACATACTTTCCCTGGTTGAGAAAGATTCCTTCTGAACTTTTCCATACTTCCAGACCTAGGAAATAATGCATTAACCCAAGGTCTTTCATCTCAAATTCTTCTGCTAGTTTCTTCTTGCTTTCCATGATCTGTTTCTCATTCCTTGTTAAGAATAAGTCATCCACATATAGTAATAGAATGACAGGTACATCTTCTACAACCTTGTAGGAAAGGTTAGGATCGACTTTACTCTTGGCAAAGCCCATGCTCATCAGGAAACTATCTATTCTTCCATACCAAGCTTTGGGAGCTTGCTTTAGGCCATAGAAGGCCTTCTTCAACTTGCATACTTGATTCCTTCTGTCTTCAACTTCAAATCCTCGTGACTATTCGATGTAAGACTCGTCCTCAATCATACCATTAAGGAAGGTTTGTCTTTACTTCATCATGGAAGAAACTACCATGATAGTTTTGAAGGAAGTGTACCTTGCTACCTGGAGTAAGTGTCTCTTCAGAATTAATTCCCTCTTACTAATATAAACTTCTAGCCACAACTCTTACCTTACTTCTATCAGCAACATATCTTGTCTTGCAAATCCATTTGGAAGATACCACATTCTTGCTTTTCGGTTTGAGTACTATATCTCAAACATCATTATAGTATCACAACATCTTCTATGAGTTTGTCTTCTTAGGTCATCAACATATCCTAGTCTTCTGCATTCAACCTTGAAGGTTGGAACCCACTTTACTCTTGTTAAAGTCTCGATCCATCACAAAGCTATCCATCATGTCGTACCATGTCGAACTCAGACATAATTTTCTGTAGTCACTCCCCCTGAAGTGGAGTATCATCTTCCCTCTTCATTCTGTATGAGTGGTTCTATGCTTGATATATACTGGTCAATAGAGTATGTTATGTCATAGTCTATTCTTTCTGGGGAGAATCACGAACCTTGCTTTGTACACTTGTTCCATCATATCGTATACATCATTCCCCATGATCAACTGTTATTCTTTGATCATAGCTTCTTTCATAGCATTCTTTTCTTCATCTTGAGTTATCTCTTGTACCCATGGTGGTCTTCATCCATCAAGGTGGATCTACCACTCTCCAAAGCTCTTTCTTCCGTCATGGTGTCTCTGACCCTGGGAGCTTCAGATTCATGTTTATTGGAGTGAATCTTGAATTGTCATCACTT
>LPNX010255257.1:121871-168083 GCA_001517045.1 Pseudotsuga menziesii
CGAATACAACCAATCCTTAGTTGAATCATCTCAAAAGAACGGTTTGTATTCCTTTTCATTAGGCAAATACATGATGCAGTATTGCTGGCTCAAGAAGCAATACATACGATCGGGAGAAACAAAGTGACTTTGCAATAAAATTGGATTTATCCAAAGCTTATGATCGTGTAAGTTGGACCTTTGTGAGGCTGTTGTTGATCCAAATAGGAATGTCATTATAATGGGATGCTTACAATACACCTCTTTTGTTGTTTTAATAAATGGATCACCATCAAACTTCTTTCAACCAACTAGAGCATCAAGGCAGGGATGCTCCCTCTCTCCATTTATTTTCCTTTTGGTGCAGCAGAAGCATTAAGTCAGATAATTCATCATGCAAAAGAAGCCAGGATTATAAAAGGCATTAAGGTATACAGCACTGAAGAAGTCACCCACACTCTTTTTGTTGATGATGTTTTTGTCTTTCGAAAATGAACCATAAGAAATTTTGGGGCCTTTGCCACCCTACTAGAAAAATACAAAAAAGCCACAGGTATGGTAATAAACATAGACAAATCAAACCTGGTATATAATGAATTTTCAGCAAACATGATACAGAGGGCAAAGGAGATCGTGCCTTTTCAGGCTATACCAACTGAAAATAGTTTTAAATACCTAGGTTTCTTTCTAAAGCCCAACATTTATTCTTTTTAGGATTGGGTTTGGTTATATAAAAAAATTGAAAGCATAATCTCATCATGGGCCAATCGTTTTCTATCAAGAGGAGGCAAATTAGTTCTCTTGAAAGATGTGTTATAGAGTATATCGGTCTATTGGGCGTCAATAGCTTTTATCCTAAAAGGGATCCTGACAAAAATAAGAAAGAAATGTTTCTCTTTCCTATGGACAATGAGTAAACAAGCGGAAGGAATCCCTCTGGTAAAATGGAGTGTTATTTCCCTTCCAAAGGAAATTGGTGGTTGGGGAGTCAAAAATACAGATATGTTTTGCAAAGCCTTAGCTGCAAAAACGTTGTGGAGGATAGATCAGAACCCGGACAGGCTGTGGGGAAGGGTCATGATTTCTAAATATTGCTCAGGTTCAAGTTTAACAGACTGGTTTAGGACTCCAAACAGAACACATAAGAATGGATCGATAGAATGGAAAGCCTTGGTACCGGATTTTCGTTTAATTGAGAATTGGACTGCTTGGAAAATAGGCAATGGAGAAAAAGTTAAAGTAGGGGAAGATTCATGGGAAGGTACTAGGGAGAACTATAGATTATCATCTCAAGTTATTCAACATCTAAGAACTCGGAGAATCAAATACCTAACGGATGCTCAAGCTCATCATTCTCATTCAAGAGGAAGGAGGGGCTAGAAAAATTCCTAGGACCTTGGATTAGTTGGAATACAAACTGAAGAATGGAACATGTATGTCAATAATCTTATCACCAACTTCGCCCATCTGAGTGTAGAACAAGACAAGCTCATATGGACTAAAAACGCGAAGATAGGGCGATACACAACAAAACGTGGTTATGAAGTGGCTATTCGCGAGCAGGTAGATGGTGTTATATTTTGTTAAGATTATAGCAATATATCTTAATTGCATTTATCAATAGGATCACTAGAAGATAGACAAAGCACATAACAATAACACGAGTATTTTTCACCTGGGAAACCCAAATGGGAGAAAAACCAGCAACCTTCATCTAGAGATAATAATTCTGAGATCAGAGTACAATGAAGAAAGACAAAGAAAAATATGGAAATGCTTTCCAAAGATGGAAACCCTGAAAAACAGTATTCTTCTGCAGTGTAGGCGAACTTCTCTCTCTCCCAGAAAACTGCGCAATTTTTTGAGTTGCCGTGTTGCTGATGTGTGAAATAATGAGGAAGGGCGCCTCCTATTTATAATGTTTTCCCACTCAGAATTTAACTGGGGCCGACTTCACTTGGGGGAGAAATATAATTTTATATTTCATAATTTTATTTTATTTCTTTTATTGCTGAATTTTCACCCCAAGGCTTACATTTTTCTTTCTAGGGTTTGTTAAAATGATTACAACAAGTTCAATTCCTGAAGGAGGACAATAAGAATAGCTTCTGAAGTTGCACAAAATTCAACACTCCCTCTCAACAAGGAAGGTATTCTTCGGTCTTCATCAGCATCATGATAATATGGGTTTCATCTGTAGATCTATACCGTCTCTATCATCTCTAAACATACTAAATGTTGTCTTTATGAATTTGATCTATCTCGATCGCTGAGAGAAAATATTCTGCTACCTATCTGTCTCTATTGTCGATGGAATACTTCCATACCTGGCTAGAGATCCTGGATGAGAAAATGTGCATGACCATCTACTACGTGTTCCTCTCATCTGCCGATGGGGGCACTCCCATACATGGTTAAGAACCTGAATGAGTAGAAGTACCTATGTAATCACATGACCATCTGCTACTTGTCCAACTCATCGGCTGATGGGATTTCTCCCATACTTGGATGAGTACCTGGACGAGCAGAGGCACCTGTGTGAACCCAACCATCTACTACCTGTTTGTCTTATCTACCAATGGGATTTATCCCATACCCGGATGAGAACCTAAATGAGTGGAGGTACTTGGGAAGAAGTATGGTAAGTGTCTCTCATTCATCTCTCCCTCTCAAGGAGGGATATGTTCTCTTCTACTCCAAGTATTACACGAAAGTACTAAAACTTCACTCTGGGAAGAGGCTCGATGAGAACGTCTGTAGTCTAGTCATTTGTCGAAATATACTGTAGCTCAACCACACCTTTCTGCACCATTATATCATGTATGAAGTGATACCGGATATCTATGTGCTTCAACTTGTCATGAAATACAGAATTCACTGACATCTACACACAAATTTGGTTATCATAGTGAATCACGGTTGGGTCTGGAATCTGGCCAAATAATCCTACAAGAAGTTTACGAAGCCAAACCGCTTCTCGGGATGCTAAACTAGCAGCCATATACTCGGCCTCTGCAGTACTGATAGCTATTGAGTTCTGCTTCCTACTGCACCAAGAAATTACTGCAGAACCCAAACTGAAACAACATCCTAAAGTACTCTTCCTATCAGTAGAGCATCCGACCCAATTTGAGTATGTAAACCCTTGCAATTTCAAGTCACATTCTATATCGTAAACCATATCCCACAGTGCCATGTAAGTATCCAAGCACATATTTTGTAGCAATCCAGTGAATTTGCCTCGGTTTGCACACGAACCGACTGAGAGAATTCACAACAAAACAAATATCTAGTCTAGTGTTCGTCATATACATCAAGGACCCAATCAACTGGCGATACATAGTGAGGTCAATCAAATTTGAATCTAAAGCAGAATCCCTCAGCTTCTTCAAGTTTGCATCCATCGGATGGACTTGCAGTCCAGCATTCTGAATCTATTTAGTATATCTATGGTGTATTTTCCTTGTCCTAGGAAAATATATTTCCGCCTCTGCCATACTTCTAATCCCAAGAAGTAGTGCATCAATCCAAGATCCTTCATTTCAAACTTAGAGGCGAGTTTCTTCTTACACCATAAGATAAGTTTCTCATTTCCGGTAAGAAACAAGTCATCAACATATAGTACCAAAATCAGTGGCTCATCATTCACAACCTTGTGTTTAAGGTTGGGGTCTGCATCACTCTTGTTGAATCCTAGACTCACGAGGAATCTGTCTACCTGTCCATACCAAACACGAGGTGCTTGCTTGAGTCCATATAATGCCTTTTTCAGCTTGCATACGTGAGAATCTTTTTCATGGACAACAAACCCTTATGGTTGTTCAATATATAGTTCTTCCTCAATAATACCATTGAGAAAGGCTGTCTTGACATCCATCTGATACAACTTCCAACGCATTGCTGAAGTAATAGCAATGATCGATCTAATGGAAGTATATTGACTCATAGAGAAAATGTCTCATTATAATCGACTCCCTCTTTCTGAGAGAACCCTTTGGCTACAAACCTATCCTTGTATTTTTCAATACTACCATTTGCTTCATGTAAAGTTTCATGCTCCTCTGCATTCTGCAAAATCCGTCGTGCCCATCTGGGTATTTTACGACTTACTTCCATATATGTGGGATCATCTGGCTCGACTGGATCAATGGGACTGATTGGTTTATTTATTTCTTTAGACTCTCTCTTAATGTTTGGAGGGGAGATGATCTCATCTCTTCATTGTCATTGATCTCCATATATGATCCTCTTCCTTTTCGAACAACCATTTCTTCTTCAAAGGTTGCATCCTGCCTGACTTCAATTCGAATCGATCCTGGGATGTATATTCTGTAATCCTTTGAAGACTTGTGATATCTCACGAATGTTTCCTTCTTGCCTGAAGGTTCTAACTTGGGCATGTACATGTAGACTGGAAAGTAATTATCCATCCCGGTGACGACCAAGTTCATCTAGGATCCTTCAATTGTCTTGTTCGAGTCACGAAAACAGTGTCATCAAGTTTCTATCATATGTAGTAGACTAGAATCCTTGTGTTTAAGGGATAACTCCCTCTGTATCTCAGAAGTCGATTGAGTAAATCTTGCTGAAGCAGTAGATAGAATGACATTCGTAGAAGCTTTCTGCTTCTGATCACCAAATCTCTGGATGAGATCATTCTGGGACTGAGAGTCATAATACATGCTTCTAGAGGATTTATGATTCTGTTCCATCTGTATATCAATGGGATCACTTGTCCTTGTAGAACATGGAATCCTCTATAAGTCAAATCTCGTCAGATGGTTAGCAATATTTCATAATCAATGTATTTATTAATGTTAGAAACCTTTTAGTCAATGCTTCGACACAACACACATAAGGCCATTATTCAGATGTTTATGGTCTCCATTATAACATACCATTAAGAGTGTGTACTACTCCAGTATGTTATAAAGGAGTTGTCATCCTAGATGGGTCGTGTAGCATGACATGCTATTTAACTACCTGAATTTAGAAATGTAGATCTGCAAAATATATTAAAAAACAACCAGATCTAATCTACTAGAGCATGTAAAATCAAATTTTTAACTTTTGTAGTTTTGTGGTTGGGCTCCCACTGTCAGAGTCCATTGATCTTCATATTCTTGCTTGACGATCATCACGGTCTGGATCTTTGTATAATTTCTTAGAAGAAGAACTCCGAACAAAACTTCTTGCAAGATTGTTTGGCCAGATTCCAGAGCCAACCGTGATTCACTGTGATAACCATAGTTGTGTGTAGATGTCGGTGAATCCTATATTTCATGACAAGTTGAAGCACATAGAGATTCGGTATCACTTCATATGTGATATGGTGTAGAAAGGTGTGGTCGAGCTACAGTATATTCCAACAGATGACCAGACTGTAGACGTTCTCATCAAGCCTCTTCCCAGAGTGAGTTTGAATACTTTCACGGAAGACTTGGAGTAGAAGAGAACGTATCCCTCCTTGAGAGTGAGAGATGACTGAGAGGCACTTACCATAATTTTTCCCAGGTACCTTTGTTCGTGCAGGTTCTTAGCCAGGTATGGGATAAATCCCATCAGCAGATGAGATGGACATGTAGTAGATGGTTGGGTTCACACAGGTGCCTTTGCTCATCTAGGTACTAATCCAGGTAGGGAGAAATCCCATTGGCAGATGAGTTGGACAGGTAGCATATGGTCGTGTGATTGCACAGGTACCTCTATTCGTCCAGGTTCTCAGCCATGTATGGGAGTACCCCATCAGAAGATGAGACAAACATGTAGTATATGGTAATGCACATGTGGTCATCCAGGATCTCTAGCCAGGAATGTAAGTATTCCATTGACAATAGAGGCAAATAGGTAGCAAAATATTTTCTCTCAGCCATCCGGATAGAACAAATTCATAAATACAACCTTCAGTACATTTAGAGATGATAGAGTGATGACAGACTAGGCCTAACCCTACCATCCCTAAGGATCATCTAATCTCTAATTTGCTTATCCCTCAAAAGACACACCCTACCAGGTTTTCCCAAATTGTTACTAGACCTCCTAGGCTCTAATTATCTCCTCCCACTACCACTAGCTTGGTCTATCATTCTTCCTCCAATCCTAGCTCTTCTCTACTCTTCTAATTCCTCAGTTGTGTTAATACACAACTCAGTTGTGTTAATACACAACTCCTCATGCACATGACCTCACTCCTCCAAAATCCTAAAACTTCCTCTATGCATAGGATCAGGGCTCCATAGCCTATGGATTATCATATTTAAACAAAAAAAATGCTTACCTTAGCTCTTCACTCTTTGCACATGATCAAGCCCCTTAAATCAAGGCTTCATTTCATAGTCCCATCACTAGCCCTTCATCAACCCACTCCTATGATGGACTGTCATATCGACTTTCAACCGTCCATCATCAAGCTCTTCTTAGCGACGCGGTCTCACCCATTCATCTTGTTGTCACGTGAACAAATTTTTCAGTAAATGGGTCAACCACTTAACAATTATCCTACCAATTCTCCATCGTTTGATCACTATGGATAACGCACAGTTATCGTTCATCTGAACTTCAAACACACAAAACCTTTGATTGACTGTGTATGATCCAGTTGCTTGATCTCTGCCATTAGCATTATCAACTGGTTAAACAACCTTTCAAAATCATTAATCTATTTCATTAACACTCAACAACCATCGATCTGGTCTTTAAACGCTCAGGAATCGTCGATCCCTTTCATCAATATAAAGTACTCGACGATTTGACTACGTCCAACCTTCATACATATTCTGCGTGACCCCAATATCCATATGCCTCAAATTCTTAGAATACATAAACAAAATTTCATTAATCACTTATAAATTCGATGGATACCCTCAATCTAATACCGATTAAACAAAAATTTGTTCCCAGTTTGGTTTGAATCCCAATCAAAAACTCCTTATGCTCTGTCCATTCCTTGGACCATACTCAGAGTTCAAATTTTTTTACTAAGTTATTTCCCAAGCTAAGATACCCATGGCATTGGCCTCAATCTTGTCACAGGCTCAACATGAATTTTGTATACCTCCAATGCTTCCATGCATCGAACATGCATAGTCATTCTGGTTTCCAGAGTCTTATTAAGTCTCAAATGGCTTCTTCAGGGTTTCCATACACACTGTAGCTATACACAAAGCTACTGCTGTTTACTTCAGTTGCCCAAAATACATTATACATAGTATATTGGAACAATCACACACAGTTAGTAAACCTTCTTTTCATCAACACAATGATACTATACATGTCCCCTGAAAACCCTAATCTATGACCTGATATGTTTTCAATGGCCAATTTACAGACTCTGAACTCCTCCCGAGTTCCTACTGACTTCCCTCTTCTTCTCTCTCCTATCCTCTACGAGACTCACCTCTTGATTACAAAACTAACTAACTAACATATCCAGCTCATACAACTAACTCCTAACATTTAGCAACTAAGTTTATTCTTAGGAAACTACAATTAATTCACCTATGACTCTTCCAACTATTAACTGAAACCAACAACTATCTCCTTCGAGTCATCCATTTACTTCAGTGTTTAATTCCATGGCTTAATGCATTCATTAATTGCTCATCAAATTACCATTAACCTAGGTAAATCCCTATCAACTCTTTACTAGGAAATTAGAGTATTTTGTACATAGAATTTGCAATGAGCCCTCTTGGCATGATTTCAAGACCTTTAGGTTTGACTAGACATTGACACATGCCTTTGGTATCCAATGCTTCTGCATCAGACTCCCAAAGTAGAAAGAAGACATGATCACTTGATCATGTGTCCTCAGTCTTCATCTTCCCTGGATCCCAGACTTTAGTTTGTTGCTGTCCATAAGCTGCATCAACTCCATCATTCTTCAGCTATAATATTCCAGGCTTCAACACTTTATGTTGTAAAGCTCCATTGACTTTCCCTTCATTGTTCTTCACTTCCCAATTATATTCACAGTAGACTACTTGTTTCATTTGGTCGTAGCTTTCCTTAGGCATTTGCATTAATTTCCAAATGTCTTCTATGACCTTTTCCAATTTTGTTTGTTTCTTATTATCTTTAGCCTCTCTTGATTAAAAATCTCTTTTCACTTTCAGAATTGCTTCAAACACTGCCCCAGACATTGCTTTGGATATTTCTCTAGACACTGCTCTTGATACTGCTTCCACCCTTACTTCCTGAATGCTTGGATAAGCATCTCCCTCTGCAATATCCTTCTCGTGCTTTATACCTACAAATTCACTTAAAAAAAGTAATTTGTATCTCAATTTTCTGATTGCAATAGCATAATCACTCACTCTTCTTTGTATACTAGTAAATCACTCTTCTTTGTATACTAGTAAACATAACCAAGTTTAGAAAACTAGTATCTGCTCATGTTTCTCTCACAACATGAGGTATTTCTCCCTCACTGACTACAAATTATTCCTTTTGTTCAAATACTTTCAGCCAGTATTTCAAACATCCATTCTCTTCAAACAACTCCTCAGTATGCTACATTTCTGTGTCATCATAACTCTTCTTTGCCTCTGTTTTGACAATATTTAGTAATCTCCCTTCAATTCTTTGACTATTTCTATCAGTCAATTCAGTCCTCCTCAGTCCTAAAGACTATTTACTCTTCCATCTAAGACACAATGGCCTCATTTTCATCCTTATGATTTCCTCCTTCCTTGTCACTGAACAAAATTCTTTGTGACACTGTTTCATCCATCTCTATCATAATAGAATTCTGATTCTCTGTTATTGTGACAGTACCAAAGGTTTGTCCATCACTCTTACTTTTTCCATCTAAACAAACCAAATATTCTTTGTCCTCATCAAGAACAAATTCCGTCATACAAAACATGATTGTCTCACTCCCAATAAAATTCATGCCTTCATTAATTAAGGATTTTACAAACCCCTTCTGCTGCAATAACTTATCTTTTCCTTTGTCATTTCTTGACAACAACTCCATCTGTCTATCTAGAATGATCGAGTCCTTCACACTTTCATCTTTGTCTATGCACTCCTCAAGTTACTTCACCTCTTCATCAAAACTATTGAAACACTATAAAATCTACTTTGACTCATATTTTTCCAACAAGTTCTCCAGCAATAAAATCTCCCTGACAGTTTCTTCAAGCACTATATCTTCATGCTTGACATCTTATTCTTCATTATTCCTTGCTAGATAAAATTCAACTTTACTTGAGACAACTCCAACAGATGGATTGTTTTCTACACAACCTACAAACACATTCAAGTTTAGATTAAATAATTAAACTTTTTCTTTTCGTATTTTTCAACGCAAAATATTATTATTTTAAAACTAATTTATATAATATTTTTTATATATTAATAAATTTCATCAAGTATAACTAGTTTTAAATTCATTACGAATATGGTCTTTACAATTTAAATAAAGGTATCAACACCACGTAGAGAATAATGTTAATTGGATTGCTTCTCTCCATCATTAATTTCAACAGATCTTCCTTGACAAGTTTGTTGATGTGATACCTTGTGATTTCGGTTTTCACGTAACTTTCTACCTCTTACTTAGGAGATTTAATCAGTTTTTGATGTTATTGATACATATACAGTTACATATGGTTTGGGTGATTTGGAGAAATGATTGTTACTCTCTTCATCTTGTTTCAAAATTTCTTGTAATAAACATAATAATTTTTTTGCTGAGTCCCTATGTATTGAGTATCTAGATTATGTAATTCTAGCCTTACCTTAATTTTCTAGAAAATAATAAATGTTAACATATTTCCAATAAATATAGCTAAAATGTAACTAAAATAAAAATCGTAAAATCGTAAAACATTAAATTCTTTACAATGAGGGTGTCTATCTTAGACACCATTGAATCGTAGTTGCACAAATATTCGAAACAACTAACAACGACAAGTCGGATTGTATGACCCCACAGGGTGGCAAGGACACTATGCCGAGCACATAATTCTTTTTGTATTACAGAAGAAAAAATTGGCAATCTATTGTCAAATTCATGTCTATGGAGGGCATGGGCAATGGTGGCATAAACTCTAGAAATCGCACGACGTCCTGTCACAACCCCACTTCCGCGCACGTCGCTTCTACGACTAAACAGGGTGTGTGGCACTGCCTGGAAGACAACTTGGAGGCTTGGCCGCCCAAGTGCCAACCAACAGACTACGCCTCTCTGTTGCAGAAGCTTTATACTTAGAATTATTTCAAGTTATCTTCGTTTACTTAGTTAACGCCCAACTACACTTAACCAAATAAAGACAACACAGAAATATGGGTGGGGTTTCGACACCGTAGATCCCGTAGAACTATTTTCTATTAACAAGAGTGGGAGTGCCCTTGACTCAGCTAATACTCCCGTGCACACCGAACCGACTAAAACACACAAAATACAAAGAAGGTAAAAATAGACAAAGCCAACTAGGTGTCAGCGCTAGCGTCTGCGACAGCTAGCCAATGAAGTCAATAGAAAACTGGAGAAGTGTGTCTCTGCTAAAATTCCTCGCCACTTCCCTTCATGTTGCGACTTAGTCTATTGTAGACTCTACGTTTTACTTCCTTGATCACTTGGTTGATGATGCCTTAGTTGACTTAGGAAGCCCTTTTATATGGGAGCGCTCTTGGCCTTGCCAAGATGCACCCCCCCTAACGTGCACCTTACTCCACCACTAGGTCCACTTCATTTTCCATGTCATTGGCTAAGGTGGACGCTCCAACCAAACGTGCCAACTTCTCATGTGCCAACACCCTTCCGTCGGGTCTACTTGCCGTTCCGTGTCGCGAGCGTCTCTTGGGCGTTGTGTCTTCATCTTGGGCTGAGCGAGCGTGCTCAGGCCCACTTCTGAAAATCCACTTCCAAGAGCGTGAGTGTGTGCGCTTCCCTTGTTCGCATCACATGAGTGCTAGCTCCTTAGTGCTCTCCCAAAAGTGCATTGAGCGCTCCTCAAGGGTGCATGCTAGCGCTCCTTTCCAACGTGTCTTCACTTAGACACGCCACCTTCCAAGTCTTAGCACACCACTTGGTGTGGGTGCTTCGGTTGGGAGCATGCCCCTAGTGGTAAGAGCACCACTCATTAGCGTACTTAGCACATGTGTCATCTCAGCAAGGTGCCACCATGTGATACCTTCATCCCATCAACGTCTATGTGCGTGCTAACTTCAACTGGCGCCTAATCTAGCTACTTGGGTGGGAGCGCTTGGATCCCTTGGGTGAGGAAGGTGGTGCTTTGAATTGCACTCAGCCCCGTGGTCATGACATCCTCCCCCACTCAAAGTGGTTGCGGACCTTGGCAAGGTGTCTCCAAGGGTCCTGTCTTGGAAACCTGTTGCAACTATCGTCGCAACCTGTCACAACCGTCCATCATGTTGTCGTCGCAATAATGTGAGCTTCCTTAGAAACTCATCCGCATCCATGGATTCTAACCAGTTACTCTACAACTGGTACTCACTGTGTTTATTCATGCTTCTATCCATTGTGCACCTTGTGATTTGACCGATTGGGTATCTAGTCCAATCGCAGCGTCTCCTCACAAGACGAAATTCCTCGTTCTGAAACCATATTTCCTTGGCTCTTTTTCAGCGTCCTCCATCCAACTGCGTTTTTCATGCAAGACTTCCATCCTTGTCTTTTGTTTGGTGATCTTTGTCTTCTAGGTCACCTCCGCAAGGTGCCTAAGGCCTCGTCATCGTCGTTGATAGTAGCGAGCCTAAGGGTAGCTAGATCAAGTGAGAAGAGATTAGCGATGCCATAGGCCATCGCCGCACGTGTCCTCCTCATATAAATATATGAGCACCACTTCTGCTGCAGCGTCATTGTAACCAAGTTCTTTCAAACAAGCCAAGTACCCCTCAAAATTTGTATCATCATATGTAAAAGTGCCCGCCTTTGTTGCCTCTTTGCAACCATTTGGTGAGTCTGCCAAAGACTCTTCACTAGTCTTTGCTCGTTGCAGCTTCTTCCTATCCTTCTTCTTTGCATTCTTGCTCAACCCTTTGAATGGGTCATCCGCCTCCCAGCAAATCTCCAAGCTACCTAAGGTCACTGTTGTTTCTAATGTCACTTACGTCTGCGGTTCTCTAATAGCAATGGCTTCATTAACCTCCCCTTCGTCTCGTAAGTGTTTGCTTTCCAAAATCATAAGGACTGCCTCTGTTTCACTAGGAAGACAACCCACTTGAGCCAACATTTTCTGTGTTAGCTGCGATTCCGGAATCCCATCGCATGAACACAACATTCCACCATGTCTACTGCATCACGTAACGAAAAATATTCACTAGTGTTTCTGTCACAGTGAGTGTTCTCCTCCGAAATCTGTTTTTCTTCGTTTCTAAGGTTCAAAACCTCCACGTGTTTCCCCTCCTTGTCAAGTCTTGGCTTGAACTTCACTTCGTCTTCTTGAAGGCGCAAAGAGCCAACCTCCCGTTAGACTTCCTCTAGTTGTTTCTCTAAGGAACACAACGTTCTTTCTGTAGAGCGTACAAATTCCTCAATGGTGCTTCTCTCATCTTGTTCTACTGAAGTGTGTTGCTACCGTATGTCATCTCGAGTCAAGTTTCTAGACTTGCTAGGGTCTTCGAAAATATGAATCGAAGACATCCTTGGCCAATGTCCCAGCTTGCTCTTCATCGTCAAAGGAAAAATCCATGCTCCAGATTCTCCCAAGAATATCAAGCAACCTGCGTGCGGAACCGACATAGCTTTAGCCAACCGAAGGAAATCCTATCCAAGGACCACCGAGTGATTGTTTGATGGAACCACCTTCATTTCAACCCTTCCCTGCCATCGCCCAACTGTGAGAGGAGCTGCATCTACTCTTCCCGTCACCGAATTCATCTCCGAGTTCACCGCTTTGAACCGTGTTTGGCCAACTTCGAGCGAACTATGAAGCAATGATTCCGTTTTACTGCTCACCAAACTGTGAGTAGCACCTGTGTCAACAAGTGTGGAAACTCTAAGTCTACTCACTATCACTTCCACAAAACTCAGGCTTTGTGGGTTGTCTTCTTGACTACCCTTCACTTCTCCAATGCAAGCTTTCACCTCTAGCATAGATTCAGTGATTTTTGTTGATAGTTGAGGGGCTTCCAACATCCTCAATGTTGTTAACCTTGTTGGTGCATTTTATTGACCGCGAGCTTCTTTCTCAGGGAAGTCCCTTGCATAATGGTGCTTCTTGCAAAATGTAGTAGGAAATTGGCTTCTTTGCTTTCAACTACTTCTGATGAGATTTCTTCTGAGCGTTCTTCCCTACCTTCACTTGGTCTGTAGGTGTCGGCAATCGACACATCTCTGGTTTTGGCTGTGAAACTAAGTCTCAGAATGCACTCTTCATTCCTTCCTTGAACTCTTCCCAGCACTTCTTTTTCGTGATTTCTAGTTTCTCTTTCAATTCTGACTCCTTTGCTATGAACCCATCCGTCACAGAGATATCCAACTCAGTTGTCCAATGAATCTTCAATTTTCCTGGGAGCACTTCAATGGTACCCCATCCTAAGTTCTCCATTATTCTCAATAACTCACTTCTATACTTGGCACCTTCAACAATGTCCTCAAAAGTAGCAAAGCCTCTCGCTTACGAGTGCGGAGCACTTCCAATAAAATTCTCTGAAAATGGAGTGCTTTCCTTGGCATCTGAAAAACCCTCCAAGCGCACCTTCATTTTTTTGCAGATGCACTCTAGCGCACTTGGCACCTTTGGCACACTTAGTGCACTTGGCACTTTAGGTGTTCTTAGCGCACCTCCTGTTTGGCTACGAGCGCGCGCTTCCTCTGGGTGCACTTCTGCTGAAGCGACCCTTCTCAAGTGCACATTCTCTTGTTGAAGAGTGCTTTTTCCAAGCACGTCTTCTTCGTTTGTGGAGTGCCCCTCTGACTGGCGCTTCTGCTGAATGTGCGACTCTACAAAGCGCACTGCCTCCTATAGAGTGTGCATTTTCCTTAGAGCGCGCCTCTATCTTGAGCACTCATCGCTGCGAATGGTTATATTTGCGACGCCTCCACCTGTGGGTGCCCTCTTCATTGCGACGTGCACCTTCTATGCGGAGCGTGCTTCTGACTGGTGCGTTCCTTCCTACGAAGCGCTACTTCCAAGCATGCTGCGGATGCCTTTCTTCCTTAATGCATTGACTGTTGAAAGGTGCTCCATGAAGAAACCTCTGTACTACAACTTCATCTTGGATATCCAAGCTCTTCTTCATTTGTCTTGGCAACAATGTCTGTTCAATGCTACCGTAGAGATAAGCTCTGATACTACATGTCACAGCCCCACTTCAACGCACGTTGCTTCTACGACTGAATAGGGTGTACGGCACTGCCTAGAAGACAACTTGGAGGCTTGGCTACCCAGGTGCCAATCGAAAGACTATTCTTATATGTTGTGGAAGCTTTATACTTAGAATTATTTCAAGTTATCTTTGTTTACTTAGTTAACGCCCAGCTACACCTAACTAAATAAAGACAACACCTAAATATGGGTGGGGTTACCACACCACAGAGCCCCTGGAACTGTTTTCTATTAACAAGAGTGGGAGTGCCCTTGACTCGGATAATACTCCCGTGCGCACCGAGCTGGCTAAAACACACAAAATACAAAGAAGGTAAAAATAGACAAATCCAACTAGGTGTCAGTGCTAGCGTCTGCCGCAGCTAGAGCACCTAACAGTGAAGTCATCAGAAAACTAAAGAAGTGCATCTCTGCTAAAATGCCTCACCACTTCCCTTCATGCTGCAACTTAGTCTGCTATATAATTTGCGTTTCACTTCCTTGATCACTTGCTTGATGATGCTTTAGATGACTTAGGAAGCACTTTTATATGGGAGCGATCTTGGCCTTGCCAAGACGCGCGGCCCCTAACATGCACCTTACTCCACCACTAGGTCCACTTCGTTTTCCATGTCATTGGCTAAGGTGGGTGCTCCAACCAAATGCGTCACCTTCTCATGTGCCAAAACCCTTTTGTCGGGTCCACTTGTTGTTTCGTGTTGCGGGCGTCTCTTGGGCATCACATCTTCATCTTGGGTTGAGCAGGCGTGCTTAGTCCTGCTTCCGAAAAGCCACTTCCAAGCGCGTGGGAATGCGTGCTTCCCCCGTCCGCATCACATAAGCGCTAGCTCCTTAGTGCTCTCCCAAGAGTGCCCTGATCACTCCTCAAGGGTGTGCGCTGATGCTCCTTTCCAGCGCGTCTTCACCTAGGCACACCACCTTCCAAGTCTTAGCCCGTCACTTGGTGTGGGCGCTTCGGTTGGGAGTGCACCCCTAGTGGTACGCGCACCCCTCATTCGCGCAGTTAGTGCATCCATCATCTCGGCAAGGTGCCACCATGTGACACCTTCATCCCACCAACATCTCTGCACGTGCTAACTTCAACGGGTTCCCAAGCCAACTACTTGGGTGGGAGTGTTTGGATCCCTTGGGTGAGGAAGGTAGCGCTTTGAAGTGCGCTCAGCCCTGTGGTCATGCACACCCCTCATTAGCGCACTTACAACATATTTCATATCGAAAAGGTGCCACTTTGTGACACCTTCATCCCACCATCGTCTCTGTGTGTGCTAACTTCAACGGGCGCCCAAGCCAACTACTTGGGCAGGAGCACTTGGATCCCTTGGGTGAGGAAGGTGGCACTTTGAAGTGCGCTTGGCCCTGTGGCCGTGACATGCCTATCCTTGAAACACTAGAAATCCTAGTGTGTGCTTGACAAAGCTTGTAACAAGAGCAAAAATCGGATTGTATGAACCCACATGGTGGCGGAAGTCGACCTAGTTGACCTTAGTCTACCTTACAATGAAGGACACCCATTATTATTACTTTAATGGGCCACTGAAGAGTGAGTTGCAAATATATTTATTAAACCTTTGACATTGTCTCACTTTCATAGTTGTGATCGATGATTTTATGAAGGAAATTGTCCTTTGGGAATTCATCTTGAGTCCTCTTTCCTTCATATAGTTTTAAGTAGTTTTTCCTCTTTCGTAAAGGAGTTACTTTATGAGTTTTTTTCATTTTTCCCATTTATAAAAGATTATAAATATGTGTTTTTAGCAAACCTCTTGTCAAAAAACCCAATTTTATTTCTTTTATTTACTCCTTTCATTTCTCTTAAAAGGCAGTAGTGTCGTTTTCCAAAGAATGGTATGGTTGTAAGAAAACTCTTAAAAATTAAGTTGCCAAACAATTTAAACTTTCGAAATAATTTAAACTTGCCACATAATTTGATAATAATTCTTCACAATCTCTATACCTCTTCTCATTATTATAAATAAGGATTATGCTTTATTTCACAGGGAGGAACAAGGTGTTATACAACCATTATGGGGGAGATGATGCCACGTAAGGTAAAGTAAGGTAAGGTAACACTACATTACATAAAATGAAAAGTAATTAAAAAATTCATCTTGACTCATAAATAAAAAAAATTACGAAAATTACTTAAAAAATATATGTGGACCTATCAAATAAAAATTAAAACTTAAACTCGGATCTATCAAGCAAGAGAGGGATTAAATTTCCTTAGTTTAAAAAAATAGTTACACCTCGAGAAATTGGATCCCTCGATATATCTAGGTTTAAGATGTATCTATGCTAGTATTTTTAATATCACAAATCTAATATATGTTACCTTCTCTCTAGTATGTTTTAGTGACAATGTGCGATAATGTCTTATAGTGACAACGTGCTTCCTTGTAATGCACTACAAAGTTCAGGTATCGATCAACACGAATAAGGGATGGGTGCCAACTCTATTTCCTTGTTTAGATTTCTACCCTCTATTTTGATATCCTACTCGGATCAAATTTTCTTCATGTTTTTTGCACTGCTCAATTCATTAATCATTTACAAATTTACATTTTATGGCATCCTTTTGTACCACCAGATACAATGACTATAAATTTAATCTACTGTTAACATTTTGTTTGGAAACAAATTTTATGTGCCCATTTATTTGGTTGTTTATGATGAATTTACAAATTTATATCACCTATGGAACAATGGAAAAACATGGAATAGACAAGGATTTGTTGTTTTTAATGAATTTAAAGATATATATATACTAGCATACTCACTAAGCAAGGTAAATGAAATACAAAAGATAACTTTGATATGTTGTAAAATGAGAGAAAGTTGTGTCCATGTAGATAATATAATTTTATGTGTTGAAAGCAAGTCTAGCGAATCTATGGCAGGCATAGTAGTCGATGAAAATGAAATAAAAACTATGGTGTAAGTACTACTAAGCAATAAATAGAAATCCATGTAATCGATGTCAATTAAAATGAAATGTACACCAATTTATCATGTGGGAAATATACATATGTGAGTAAAACAATAAAGGGCTAGGTAGTGATCAAGATTGACTCTAATTATATTAGTAATAAACATTGATATTCTCATTTGGTAAGGGGAGTGCAATGATTGAGGATAACAATTTTAAGTGTGAAAAGGATAGAGAATGAAGGTGTGCCACTTCCTTTTTTCGAAGTGAGACATATGAAGTGTCTTTCATCTTTGCATAGTGTTTGAAGGATAACGATGGTGCAATTCACATTCCTTATAATGTTGTAGTTTGTGACATTGTTGTGAATGTTAAGACTTGACATTCAATGTTACCAATGTCAATGGTTGACCTTGTTAATGTCAATCCTTAGGATTTATAGATAGCCAATGCCCAAGCCATCTGTAGGGTGATTTATTTATTGTTATTTTGATTTATGGTGGAATTGGTATGTGTTTTGGTTGAGATTGGTCCCATGGAGGCTCAATGTATTTATCAAATGCCACAATAACATAGGCTGGTAAATTAGGAGAGATATCTCCAGGTGTGTATACAATTTACATGACCATTCCAAGTTCAACATTTACTATTCATGATTAAACATAATAATATTATTCCGTTGGGTATGATTGTCATTGATGTCAAAGAAGCTCATTAATAACAAAGGAAAAAGATAGCAATAACAAAGGAAAAAGATATCAAGTCGAAAGTGTTGAATGTTGGTGTCGACTTATTGAATTATGGTGTAGTCTCTGTAAGTCAAAGTCGACCTAGTTGACCTAGTCGACATATTGTCAATCTTTGACAGATGAAGTTGACCTAGTTGACCATTGACAAACAAAGTCGACCTATTATCGACCTATTGCCAACCATTGACACACGATGTCAACCTAGTTGACCTAGTCGACCATTGACAAATGAAGTCGACCATTGTCAGTCGAAGTTGAGTGATTGTCGACCATTATCAGTTGAAGTCGACCATTGTTAATGGAAGTCAACCTCTTGTCGACCATTGTCAATTGAGTCGAAGTCGGGCCCTCATAACCAAAATCACGCGTCGAAGTCTAAGACAAGTTGGAGTCAGAGTCAGAGTTCAACATTGAATTAGAAAATCACAAGTTGGAGTCGTAGACAAGTCTGATTCAGAGTTGACGACATATTGTAAATAAAAGGATAAAAAGGGTCAGAAGTTAACCTGTCTAATTTGGTATTGTGAAGTCAAAATATTTCATAATCATACTATTAAAACTCTCAAGTTTAAATAGACAAGGTAATTCTAAGTTAGTTTTATTTGTAAAGGGTCATGATGAAGAGTTGTGACTATTAGGAAAGAGGCATGATTGAAGGTATATAAACACGGCTTCCGTTTTTCAAATAGTGTCTCTATACACACAAAAATTGCAAAATATAAAATGTATAGAAAATAGAGAAACACATAATCGTTTAAGGGAGGTCGAGAGGCACAAGGGAAGGAAACACTATCTTGTAGGAAGTCGAAGCTTCTTTCTAGTCGTTACTGATAAACAAGGTGTCAATGCATCCTTGAGTTGTAACTAAGAATCCAAGGTGTTGGTGCATCCTTCAATTGTAGATGAAAAACTTGGTTGTTGTTGCATCTGATAAGTTGGTGCTTGCAAAATACTTGTAAATATAATTTTATAGTAATAGAAAGTGTTTGTGGTTTTCCCATTGGGTTTACATGATAAAATTTTGTGTTTTGTTTCTATTGTTTTTTTTTAATAAGGTGGTAAAATTAAAGAAATAACTAATACTAATTCACCCCCCATCTCAGTATTACTTGATTTTCCAACAATTGGTATCACAACATTTCTATTCACTAAAGTTTAACCGATTGAAGAGAGATTGTTTATCACCATGGATCAACAAGGAAAAATGACCTCCAAAGTTCCACTATTCAATGGTGAGGATTATGCATTCTAGAGTGTTAGGATGAGAAGTCATGTATTGGGCTTGAAGTTTGGTTATCTGTAGAAACACGGTATATATATCCAAAATATCATCCCATAGATCTTGAAGTAATAAAACGATTTGCATACAATGTGAAATTTGTTAATGCAATCTTGGATGGATTAAACAGAACAATTTTTTCCAAAGTAATGCATTGCAATACAATAAAGGATATTTGGGACAAGTTGCAGGCCATTTATGAAGGAGATACCAAGGTAAAAAGGGCCAAACTCCAAACATTTAAAGCTCAACTTGAAAGTCTAAAAATGAAGGAAGAAGAGAACATATCAAATTACTTCAAGAGAATAGACGGAATTGACAATGCAATTCAAGGGCTAGGAGTAGAATTGGAAGAAATTGAAATAGTTGAGAAATTAATAAGATCAATTCCAATGATTTAGAATCCTAAGATCTCCACCCTAGAAGATACATAAAATATTGACAAGCTTACCATGAATGAACTATATGGGATCCTCATAGCTTATGAGATGAGGATTGGACAAGATAACTCAAAAAAGAAGGACACAACTTTCAAGGCATCTAAAGTAGCCAAGAAATCCAAAACAAATATTCACTCAGAAGACTTTGATGATGAAGACGCACTTCTTAAAAAAGGACACAACTTTCAATGCATCTAAAGTAGCCAAGAAATCCAAAACAAGTATTCACTCAGAAGACTTTGATGATGAAGACACATTTCTTGTTAAAAATATTAAGAAATGTACATGTAAGTACAAAGAGAAATTACCCTGAAAATGCTTCAATTATGGGGGAGTTGGTGACTTTGCTTCCAAATGCCCTTATCCCAAACATGAAGACAATGATGAGTGCCCTGAATACTTCAAGAAGAACAAATGGGAATGTAGGAAGAAAAAAAAAAAAGACTTTTTACTCCGTGGATGATAGCTGCTTAGATGAATCTAGTGAAGATCAAGAAGCATAAGTTCTATTCATGGGAATAGAGAACGAAAACCCTGAAGAAGAATCAGGAGGAGTGGTAGACCTTGAAGTAAAACTTATAAGTGCTCTTGAAGAATTAAGGAAGGATAAAATGATGTACAAACAACTCAAAACTAAATAGACAAAGGTTGAAAAGTAAAACAATGATACACAAATAATTATTGCTAACTTAAAAAATCAACTTCAAGAAGCTAAAATGGTTGAAAACGGTCTAGAACAATAACTCAAGGAAATAGAGCAAGAATTAGAGAAACCTGAGGCTGAATTAGTCTAGGCTTAGAAAAAAGATTGATGAAGAATCATTTTAATCAAAATTTGTGAGTAGATCAAAAACTTTAGATGACATCCTAAGTTGCCAAAGATCATCTAGTAATAAAACTAGATTGGGTTATGACAAAGGAATGAAGTCAAACAATCCTCTCCCACAATAAAAGATGGAAACAAAAAGAGTTATGTTGATGTAATCAAAGAGAGTTAAAAAGGGAGATAGTACAAAATATGATTCTTTTCAAAATGAAAGGAGGATAAATAAAATACCAAGAAGACCAGTGACAAACAAAAATATGCAACTCTTCTTGGGTAATTGCTATGTCTGTAACAATTTTGGGCATAAAGCATTTGATTGTAGGATGAACCAAAAACATAATCAGAAATATCCCTACAAGGAAGACAATTCTAGTGATCCTCCAAAAGGAAGAAGTCAGAATTCCTTTGCACCTTTATAGAGGCATGACAAAGAATATTACAAATGTGGCAACTTGGAGCATATAGCTAGAAACTGTAAACCATTGACTTGGAGCATATAGCTAGAACAAATGGGAATGTAGGAAGAAAAACAAAAATAGGACTTTTTACTCCATGGATGATAGCTGCCCAGATGAATCTAGTGAAGATGAAGAAGCATAAGTTCAATTCATAGAAATAGAGAATGAGAACCCTGAAGAAGAATTAGAAGGAGTGGTAGACCTTGAAGTAGAACTCATAAGTTCTCTTGAAGAATTAAGGAAGTATAAAATGATGTACAAACAATTAAAAACTAAAGTGACAAAGGTTGAAAAGAAAAACAATGATACATAAATAATTATTGCTGACTTAAAAAATCAACTTCAACAAGCTAAAATGGTTGAAAACGGTCTAGAACAATAACTCAAGGAAATACAACAAGAATTAGAGAAACCTGAGGCTGAATTAGTCTAGGATTAGAAAAAAGATGGATGAAGAATCATTTTAATCAAAATTTGTGAGTAGATAAAAAACTTTAGATGACATCCTAAGTTGCCAAAGATCATCTAGTAATAAAACTAGATTGGGTTATGACAAAGGAATGACGTCAAACAATCCTCTCCCGCAATAAAAGATGGAAACAAAAAGAGTTATGTTGATGTACTCAAAGAGAGTTAAAAAGGGAGATAGTACAAAATATGATTCTTTTCAAAATGAAAGGAGGATAAATAAAATACCAAGAAGACCAGTGACAAACAAAAATATGCAACTCTTCTTGGGCAATTGCTATGTCTGTAACAATTTTGGGCATAAAGCATTTGATTGTAGGATGAACCAAAAACATAATCAGAAATATCCCTACAAGGAAGACAATTCTAGTGATCCTCCAAAAGGAAGAAGTCAGAATTCCTTTGCACCTTTATAGAGGTATGACAAAGAATATTACAAATGTGGTAACTTGGGGCATATAGCTAGAAACTGTAAACCATTGAGTCCTATTGAAAAATGAGCCACAACTAGAGACAAGGAGCAAAGAAAGGCTTAGAAAAGAATATAATATGTGAAAGAAAAATGTTCAATAGCTCTATGTGCCACAAATAAACAAAATCTATGGCATATGGACAATGGATGTTCAAAGAACATGACGGGAGACCCAATCAAGTCCATCAGACTAAAATGAGATCAAAAGGGAAAAGTTGCATTTGGAGATAATCTATCATCTAAAATAATTGGGAAAGGTACAATGGATCTTGGAAATGAGGTTAAAGCAAAAAAATGTTTTTTAGTAGAAAAATTAAAACCTAATCTCCTAACTGTGAGTAAAACTTGTGATCAAGGGCTTGGAAATAAGGTTAAAAAAAAATGTTTTTTTAGTAGAAAAATTAAAACCTAATCTCCTAAGTGTGAGTCAAACTTGTGATCAAGGGCACATTTACATATTTGAGTCCAAGAAGTGTGAATTTAGAAGGAAAAATTTAGGAAAACTTAAGGGCACATTTACATAATTGACTCCAAGAAGTGTGAATTTAGAAAAAAAAATTTAGGAAAACTTATTGGAACAACTATGAGAACTTCAACTTCAAGCATGTATACATCCTAGAAAATGAAGAACAATGTTACATGATTCAAATTAATGAAAGTTCGTTGTGGCATAGAAGGATGGGGGACTTAAACTTTGACAATCTTGTAAAAATAAGTAAGAAGGGAGCCGTAAGAAACTTACCAAAGATCATAAAACAAAGAAGGGAGCCGTAAGAAACTTACCAAAGATCATAAAACCTCCTAACTATGTTTGTAGACATTGTCTTCATAGGAAACAAACAAAAACAAGTTTCAAGATCAAAGAGCATACAACATCACAACCATTAGAAATAATTCACCCTAACCTCTGTGGTCCTACAAGGACTAAAACCATGCAAGGTGAGGGTTACTTCATGTTATTCATTGATGATCATACAAGGATGACTTGGGTGACATGTTTCAAAAAAAATCAAAAGCCTTTATGAAGTTTAAAATACAAGGATGACTTAGGTGACATTTTTCAAAAAAAAAAAGGCAGAAGCATTTATGAAGTTTAAAGCTTTTAAAGCACTAGTTGAAAATGAAACAAATCTCAAAATTAAATGTCTAAAGTGAGACAATGGTAGAGAGTTTAGCGCAAAAGAATTCAATTGAGTATTGTGAAACTCATCGTATCAAAAGGCAGTTTTCAGCCCCAAAAAATTCTCAACAAAATGTAGTTGAGAAAAAGAACAAGACAATTCAAGAAGCAGCCAAAACCATGCTTAATGAAACTGAGTTGGAAAGAAAAAATATACACAGCTGTTTATATACAAAACATAGGACAACTCAAATTAAATAGTGACAAAACACGTTATGAGCTATGGTTTGGTAAACCAGTCTTTAGAAGTAAGTGCTACATAAAGAAAGAGCTATGGTTTGGTAAACCAGTCTTTAGAAGTAAGTGCTACATAAAGAAAGAGAATAACCTTATGAGCTATGGTTTGGTAAACCAAAGCTAGAGTCTTTAGAAGTGAGTGCTACATAAAAAAGAGAATATGATAATCTTGAGAAATTTGGTTATTCATCTACCAAAAAATACATACAAATACATACAGTAATCTTGAGAAATTTAGTTATTCATCTACCAAAAAATACATACAGATGTTACTGTTACAATGTAAGATCTACCAAAAAAATACTTACAAATACATACAACAATCTTGAGAAATATGGTTATTCATCTACCAAAAAATACATATAAATACAAAAAATACATACAGGTGTTACTATTACAATGTAAGATCACACAAGATCATAGTAACAATCTAATCAATGACACCAAACCAAGAAAAATTAAAGCACAATTATCGATGACACCAAACTCTGAAAAATTGAAGTTCAAGAGATGAGGATGATGAAAAAACTAATTAAAGCACCATTATCGATGACACCAAACTCTGAAAAATTAAAGTTCAAGAGATGAGGATGATGAAAAAACTAATGAAGAAGAGGAAGATAAAGATTCTCAAAAACAAAAAGGCTTAGAACAACAGGAAGAAAGTGAAGATGAAGACCGTGAGGAAAAATTAAAGTTCAAGAAGAAAGTGAAGATGAAGACCGTGAGGAAAAATTAAAGTTCAAGAAATGAGAATGATGAAAAAACTAATTAAAAAGAGGAGGATAAAGATTCTAAAAAACAGAGGAAGATAAATATTCTCAAAAACAAAAAGGATTAGAACAACACGAAGAAAGTGAAGATGAAGAGTAGGAAGAAAGTGAAAAACAAAAAGGCTTAGAACAACAAGAAGAAAGTGAAGATGAAGACTAGGAAGAAAGTGAAGATGAAGACTGTGAAGAAAGTGAAGAAGAAGACTTGACTAGGAAGAAAGTGAAGATGAAGACTGAAGAAAGTGAAGATGAAGACTAGACTAGGAAGAAAGTGAAGAAGAAGACTTGACTAGGAAGAAAGTGAAGATGAAGACTAGACTAGATCTGTACAACTTATTCGACCTAATCAATGGACATACAACTTATTCAAGACCTTGAATAACAACAAAGCTCAGTAACTCGCTAAAATATTTCTTATGCAGATATAGTATTTCTTATACCGGTATCAGAGAGGAATAATGAATTAGATACCGGTATAATGAATAACTCAAAAATATCCGTTATTTCTTATAGAGGTATAATGAATAACATACCAATATAATGAATAACACAGAAAAATACCCTCTATTTCGTACAGAGGTATAATGAATAACACACAAAAATATCCTCGCAGTCATATTTGGGCAACTAATCTGTTTTTCCTAATAATTGTGACCAGTATCCAATATACCAAAAAAAAAATCTGTAATTTTTTACTTTTATTTCTGACTTCAAATGGAAAACAATGGGAGCACTATTAATGAACTTATGTCCCTTATGTAGAACCCTAATGTGCTCAAAAGAAATGGGAATCTTACAAACTTACATCGGATATTTACTCTGTAGTTTAGAATCTAGATTGAATAATGTAGAGTTTAATATCATCTGTTCTTCCAGATTCAGTAATGGCTTCATTGGTTCCATATGCTTGGAAGCAACTGTGTGTGACCAATGACTTCATGTGTATGATTGCATGTAAAACTCTAATGTGCTCAAAAGAAACGGGAATTTTACAAACTTACATCAGATATTAACTTTGTAGTTTAGATTGAATTAGTTTACATTGAATAGTGTAAAGTTCTACATCATCTCTATAGCCAGATTCAATAATGGCTTCATATGTTCCATATGTGCCCAATTCAATTTTGGTAGTTTGAAAGGAGGATTGTATGTAAAACTCTAATTTGCTCAAAAGAAATGGGAATTTTATGATGAAAATAAAATAAAAAGAAACTATGAATTTTAATGCCAATGATCACCAAAGAAACTATCATGTGAAAAAGAATTTATGTATCCTCCAATTCCTGCAACATGCTTTTTATTTTCACTCTTGTCCTCTCTAATTCACCTCACATGCCTTCCATTTATAGGATTGGGCTTTGAGCATCCCCTCTTTTGATAATGAATGCAAGATTAGGATTTTTGAAGGTTTTGATAATTTCCTTAAAAAACCCACTTTCCTTAGTTTTTAGGAATTTAACTTGACTTTCAATATTTCTAGGACAATTAATGCCCATGTTAAGCATTTTTACACTATGTGAGTTATAGGAACTGGGATTTGGCCCTTGAGTGGTCATGGACTTGGCCTCTTTAGAGCCACCTTGTCTTCAAACATTTATTCATTTGTGGAAGCAGTGGTCAATTTGTTCAAAAACTCTGATCTTCATGTTGCGAGTGAAGTAGAAATATGTTTTCAGACCAACGCTCTCAAGGGTGTTAATTTTATTGTTAATAGATGCCCCCTAATGTGTGAGGTACGAAGCTATGCTCAAGGTCGAAATACGTTGATTTATCTTTAATTCTGATACCCATTGCGTTAATACTCTTTAGTGATCAAGGCATGATGGAAAATGATGGTTTATGAACGCAAGAGTTGGAGAAACACCTGCAAGTCAAACAAGGAAATTTCCCAAATATATGATATCTTCTTGAGGTGGGTATAGCCATGCTTAGCAGTAAAAGAGCATAGCCACAAACAATACACAATGGATCCATGTCAAAAAGAAAAAATGTATACAAGCACTTTTTGATGAGTGAAAAATATCCAGGTCTTTGTGGTGCTTTGACATGGCAGTCTAATCTTGTGCAACTAGGGCAGTGCATCGATGAGTGATACAAATTTTTTCCCCAAGGTATTCAAATAAACAAATGATAGTACGAGTCTATGTCATGTGAATAAATGATTCAATGTAATGCATGATAAAACACCATCTGATTACCGTTCATTGGTGTATACCGTTAACAAATGCGAGGAGTCCCACCGATAATGATGATGGAATCCAAGGTACTTGAGTACAAACTGACAAGTGTGAATACATGATCTGAAGTCAAACAATTTTAGAATCAAACAATCAGGGGTCATTGGTGTATACCCATTGTCATTTGCAAGGAATCTTGCCACTAATGACTGCAATATCCAAGGTACTCACTAGGGTTCCTAGATCCATTTCCTAGATGATGATTTGGCGTCGATAGGAATGGATCTGTCATAAGAAGGGCATTAATGTATCCCACATCAACTGAAACAAAACTGAGATCAATAGGCTGATATAATTTGGTAGAGATGCGAGATCCAACACTGTATACTGACACAAGGAAGGACGACATGATTGGTCAGGAATACTTTAGGAATGGCCGACACTGGTTTGACTTCCCTTGAACACATAACTCGATGCAGAATGGACACCTGAAAACATAAGAGTCGAGTAACCAACCATTGTGAAATTCGTCTACTCCAGATGAATTAACGAAAGCTCCATAGATGTCAGGAAGGATAACCTATCGGTGTAAATCTATTCATATTACTGGTACAACTTCCTAAGGAAAATGTAAATGTTGTACTAACAGCGGATACAAAATTATGTGTCGTGTTCAAGGGCAGATATTACTGACTGTTTCCTTTGTATCAAAGATTCAATACGACACGATTCAAGTTCCCCTTTTTAAATTTTTAGTACTTTTTTCATTTATTAGCTTGAAAAAGGAATAAAGAATGCTATGGTACATGGGAGGGAACGAGTGTTGCATGGGTGTACTCTGTTTTTCAAGAGCGTGGGTCAGGACAAGGAAAATATACATATTGCAAACAAGGGCTGAGCTAGTTGTGCACACTCTTATGGATGTTTCCTCTATCAGTTGGCTATCTGAAGCATGATTATGTCGCGACGGATGGTGAAATAGAACCAAGTAATTATGGTTATCCAATTTGATGCGATGAACAAGTAGGAAGGGGGAAATGTGGTTTACTTCATGCTAATTCTTGCGAAAAACACCAAAATCATAAATCACAATGAATAATGGTCCATCAACTACCTGAATCAAATAGTTCTCGCATGTATAGGTCAACTTAAATAGAAGCAATGGTTTATAGGCATTTTGAGAAAAAAGTGACTACAAAGGCATATATGCAACATCAACAATAAGCACCGAAGCAGTAAGCACAAATGTTCATGCACATATTTTAACACATGCTTATGTAAAATGGCATGAAATAGGGAGCCCAATAGGAAATGGCCAGAACTGTATGGAAGAGAAGTATGCAGTCTCAAAATCTAGGTCATGATGGGACTAATTAGGCATGATGAGAATAACTCCACATGGGAACCAAAATGACAATGGGGTGCTGACTAGGATGTCCCATGTTTGGTAGGCTCTTTTGTTAGAATGGTGGAAAATACAGATATGGTGGGCTGACCCATGAATTTCCAACAGGTTCGACCCTAAGTCAAGTTTGGGTTGCAAAAGGTTCAAATTCATATTCACAGAGGGATAACCTAAACCTATATGCATGCTTCCAAACATACCTAACAAGATCAAGGTATAAACTAAATATGATCCCAATGGCCCCACGAAAGATGTCCTTAGGTGGGTACAACCAAATTTTTATGACTTCAAGGATAGTTTCATATGATGATAAAATTCCATCCAAGAAATCAAGTGAGCTGAGAGATCTCACAACCAAAATGGGCCAAGTAATTGGATCATATTCCTCCATAAAGGGAATATTTTGATCCAAATCTACTTAATCTATTTGAATCTATTGGTATGACACTTCTACAACAGATAAGGGTTATTGAATCACAAAATTTCCCATGAGGGAATCATTTTTTAACGATCCTACCTTAATGTCTTGAACTTCCTTTAGAGCACCCCTAATGAAACGAACATTTGATTGGATAGTAGTTTCAAGACTACAGTAATCTAATTGGTCGATCATGACAATTTCCCCCCAATGAGTGAACTGAATCACTCGAGACTCTGAAGACACTATAGCTATCATTGTGTGCATCCAACTACATCCTAATATAAAATAGTAATCTATAGGTGCATCTACTACCTCAACATCTAATGTGACTGTTTTTCCACCCCATTCAATAGCGAAGGATACAATGAGTTTGTGAGGAGAGAATGAATGTCCGTCAAATGCTTTTCACACAATATGGGATTGAACTAAGGTGGGTGATCCTAATGATTTCCAACATTTAAATGACACAAAACAGGTTGAGGCCCCTTCATCAACTATGGTTTGAAAGATATTCTTGCCATGAGATGTTACTTTAATACGAAAAGCAACTTTGGAAGGGATCCTACAGGTCGATTGGTATAAGTCTAATGTGATCAACGTCACATCGGATGGATCAACAACTATAGTTGAAGAAAATAGTTCCTTTCTTTGTGCAAGAAAATATTGCAACACCTCCATGGTGGACATGGCACATGGTGCTTGAGCTATTTCCTCAACAACATTTTTGTTATGAGCAGCTCATGCATTAGGATTATGCATTGTTCTACATAGATCAACTTTTGGGGGGTGTGGTACTATGTCTATGGTTGGTTTCCCAATGGTGAGAGAACCATTTGGATGTGATTCTGATTTATCCAATGTACTAGGAGGTAAATCATAAGAGTGATATCTCATTTTAATGTTCACCTCATGATCACACATGAGGACATTGGTATTGGGATCATATCCATCTTGCGTGGATTTTGACTGGTTGCCTCTTGGCAGAGGTACCAACACTATAGCAACCATTTAATTACGGTGCTACAGAAAAGGTTGCATCAATACAACAGATTATTGTTGCCCACTGTCTTGAGCTGGATTCAATGCATCTCCCTCCCCAAAGTTAGCATTCTGCTTACTCTTGTATTTCTTCTTATTTTCTCTAAGTTCCATGGATTGAACTATGAGTTTTTCAGGAGTTTGGGAAGGTTTAACACTGTGCTTACCCTTGTACTTCTTATTCTTCCCCCTAAGGTCCATGGATTGAACTATGAGGATTTTAGAAGTCGGGGAAGGCTTAGCATGTTGTTGCATATCCTGACTAGCTATAGGTTCTGAAGTTTGAACATACATTTGTCACATTTGTTGGGTGATCTGCTCAAGGTTGTTGACGAAACCAATCATACCATTGGCATGAGATCCATGTGGAGACCTAGCTGGATCAAACACGAGTATTGCAGGATGGTTCCAAAAATATTGGTTATTTTCTGGAACCTCACCACTCCATTGTGGAATGGGACTCATGGGTGGATTTCCCCCTTGCGGAGTTAGATTCCAAGGAGATTGGATATTTCTTGGAATCTAAACACACCATTGATGAATGGGTGGATTTCCCCCTTATGGGGTTAGACTCCAGTGAGATTGGTTATTTCCTAGAATCTGACCACACCATTTAGGTGGTCCTTGGATTTGACTAGTATTCCAATGTGGGTAGCCCCCTCGTGAAGGATACCCCCAAGAAGATTGGGTACTTCTCGGAACATGATCAATGGGTGGATTGTCTCTTGATGGATTTAGGCCCAAAGAAGATTGGTTACTTCCTAACACTTGACCACTGGGTGGATTTCCTCTTGATGGAGTTAGGTCTCAAGAAGATTGGTTACTTACTAGAACCCAACCATTCCATTGATTTCATCCTTGATTTTTAATGGAATTCCAAGGTATGTTTCCCCCTTATGGAGGTTGGATCCAAAATGATTGGTTACTTTATGAAACCTAATCACTCCATTGTGGAATGGGGTTGATAGGTGGATTTCCCCTAGGCATTGTGCTAGGATAAATCAGAGGATAACCCTTTGGGGCATTTACTCCCATCGATGAATGATAAGTCCAATTGGCATTTGTTTTCTAGGATGCATTATTTTTGCTAGGAATATGAACATTCCATGATAAAGGGTTGCCCCCAGAAGTAGAACCTAGACAACTATTGTGTGTGCCAAAAGGATTTTGATAACCTCCAGTAAACATTTGAGGCTGCATTGATATGGTTCCTTCAAATCTTGATGAAGCCAAAGGCTCAAGTGTAATGTTCTGCATATTATCCCAACTTTCAAAAACACTAACCAGTGACTCACTTTTCGTAAGTATGATTGAGTTTAAAGGATGTGTTAAGGGTGGATTTACGTGAGAAAATGTGTGATATTCTATTTTTCAATTTCAACTAAAGTAAGATAATCAATTATATCTATGTTTCGTCCATGATGTGACAAATTTTTAGAATTGATTTGACGTTGTTCTTCTCTAGTAACATTTGATTGGGTTTATGAGTAGTTCAGTTTCAAAGTCACAAAGATGTGGTTCATGTATATGCCCCAACAATGTAGTGGGGCCCTCAAACTTGGGTAACTTGCCTCGCTTTCACCTTGATGGGTGGATCAGGAGATTAGTCACTCTGAAGTTTAATAAAATAATTTGTTTATTAGAGTATATCAAAATAGAGTCAAACAATCCTAAAGGGAGCTAGATTCAACAAAAATCAAAGTGTCCATGCCACTAAAAATGTCCCTAAGGAAGCAACAACCAAGCTTCTTTCCAAAAAACCGAGGTTTAGTGGAAAGTTGGATTTTTTAGAGGGCCTTCAAAAACTAGTAGCCCTTGAGGGACCTTAAGTCTCAAGAATTACTAAATGGTGAAGTTACAAGAAACAACTACATTGTTCTTCAATTTCCAGGGGTGCAATTGTTAGCTCTTGGCTACTCACCCTCCCAAGGAGCTGAAACAACCTTCTGTCTATCTCGGGTATTGAAAGTGTCCCCCAATCACAATAGCCTGTGTGATGCCCTAGGAAAAGAAACTGTGGTTACCACTTCACAATTGGTGACCGGGTGGGGAATTCGTCAGTCCAAGATAACTCACAAAAACCAGATATCTCAAGAAAGTGACGTCACCCCGAGGACTTGTCACTTAACTGAAATACTGTAATGTGCTCATATCCCACCAAATAAGCCAGGGGGGGTACCACCATTGCGAATTTAGATTGACCTTGTGATTAATGCTTGTGTTAGAAGTGCTTTCTCGGTAGGCACTCTTTGCTACTAATGGATTCGACTCTCTTTAATCAATACTAGTTTCAAAGTTTTGTGGCCTTGGAATGTTAACTCTCCCATCTTATCCCAAGGCCCTATCCTAATCTATATTGGTGATATAAAAAATAATCTTGATAAATTTTAGATTAAGCATTGATTTTAGGGTAGTTTTCTTAGTTTCGAGGAGTGATGGTGAAACTGGTGGTGATGTTTGTGACTCAAAATGCTGAACCAATCAAACACACAATGCTCACTACTCTTTCCTTTATTTCAATGAACGCCTATGCTATGGAAGAGTAAGAGGTTCTTTGAGATCCTTTAAATATCCAAATTGCAAAATAGAATCACTTTTACAAATTTGAAAAAGGGTTTTCAACTTTTTAGCAAGGGTTCAAGAGGTTGGCTTCAAACATAAGATATATTCAATTTGCTTCAACTATCACTAATTGGAAACGAAAAATGTTTGAATGTTCAATGTTTTTTCTATTTCTAATAAGTTCTTAAACTAATGTTTAAATGTGGGACTGTGATTCAATTTTTTTTTCTCAATCACATTATGTTTTATTTCTGAATGTTTAATTTATTGTTCCAAATTGACGATTTGAAAATCAATGCAAAATTCTAAGTATATTTCAAAATTCCAAAACTGACAAGCTTTTACACTTGAGATCCACTTTCTCATTCAAAAGACTGCCCAAAAGTGAAAGTGAAGAGGATACTCATGGCTTGAAAATATGCTTCAAAACTTCAAAAGACATATTACACTTGAGATCCACTTTCTCGTTCACAGGACCACCCAAAATCGCAAGTGAAGAGGATACTCGTGGCTCAGAATTTTGAGAATTTATGTGAATTTGATATTAAATGATGGTTTGAAGAGTGTCTTAGTGGTGATTACAAGTTGTGTGTCAGGTCAGAAAGTCCATGTGGACTCAAAATTCATGGCCAAAAGAATTCATAAATTGAAACAATGTCTGTGTTCTTTAGTTTTTTTCAATAGTTTCCTTATGTCACTATGTGAAAAAAATGACCAATTTAGACAAAATTTGAGACATTCGAGAGTGAAATAAATGAATTAAGTAGTAAACATGTCATAAAATTTCATATATGAGCATTCTTTTCAAGGAAAAATTTGAATAATACTAAAAAAACCTACTCCTAAAAGTGATTTTTTCCTAGTTTTTTCTTAAAAAGAGTTTTCCAAGCCTTCAAAAATTGAGGGAAAATGTCCCCAAATGCTTCAAAAATTCTCCTAAAAGGTCATATTTAGATTTAACAAGTGTTTTAGGATGTCAATTAAGGTTCTTCAAAGTTTCAAAAGAATTCAATCACAAAACCAAAAATCAGTGATCTCCAAAAATTTCAAATTCAAGCCAAAATGCACACCAAACTTAAAATCCTTAAAAATATATATATAAATCTTGATAAAAGGGAAGAAAATGTTGTCTAAAACCTTTGTTATAATATTTTTAAGACATCTAGAACAAAAAAAATCAATCAAAATGACCAAAAATTGCAGATCTGACCATCAAAAATCAAGAATCATGCTTTTTTGAAATTTCAACCACATGCATACAAAACTTTAAAATTATTCAAAGGAATCCATTAAAGCTTTATAAAAATTAGGTAAGTACTATCTAAAACCTATCTTATAAGATTCCTAAGACATGTATAACAACAAAAATCAACAAAAATGACCCAAAATTGCAGATCTAACCATAAAAAAAATCAAGATCTGTGACTTTACCTCATCGTGGGCACCGCACTGCTGTATTGAATCATGAAGCAATGGAACCACACATAGTTAAGCCAAAATGGGAGTTACTGGGGTGTTAATTCTCTGTATACGCTAGGAAAGGGCATTACCAAGCTCAGAGAAAAAAATACACTAGATCCAGGCCAAATTTCTTGAAAAATGGACAATCAAGTGTTTAATCAGGCTGATTTTGACCTCCATAGTTGAATTAAGTCATTCAGAGAACAAGATAAAGCATGCATCAAAATATTTGAAAGGTAAAAATCACCCAAGCAAGGGGAAACTCTCAAGAAAACTAGTTTCAAGTGAAGAACGCCTTGTCTCCCTAGTATGGTCGCCATTCTGTTTGTATATTTGACCGCAGGGACATGTCTACATCCTATCTATCCTTAAATATAGGGGGGTGAATCCCATTGACAGAAATACATGAAATAAATGAAATAGTCCTTATATTTCTAAACTTTTTCAAATAATAGATAGGGAGGGAAGGAAGGAGATGAACTCTTGAAGCGTGTCCTTCATGGAAGATCCTTTTGCTCTAGTCGCCTTAGCCTCTAGGCCTCCATTAGCAGCCTATTTCCTAGTTTTGTACCTCTATATTTTAAAAACTTTAAAAAATATTGAAATCTATCTACCAAATATTAACAAAGAACACATAAAAATGCATAGATTCAAACACAACATTTGGGGGGAAATAGTATTGCATCATATTAAAATGGGAGGAAACTGATTATAGCCCAATAATAGGTAAATCCATTTCTCCCTTGCTCTAAACTATCCTTCTCCATCAATGCCAATTATCACCAAAGAAACTATGATGTGAAAAAGACTCTATCTATCCTCCAATTCCTGCAACATGCTTTTGCTTTTCACTCTTTTCCTCTCTATTTCACCTCACATGCCTTCTGTTTATAGGATTGGGCTTTGAGCATCCCATCTTTTGATAATGAACGTTGGATTAAGATATTTGAAGGTTTTGATTATTTCCTTAGAAAACCCCACTTTCCTTAGTTTTTAGGCATTTCAACTTGACTTTGAATATTTCTAGAACAATTAATGCTCATGTTAGGCATTTTTCCACTGTGTGAGTTATAGGAACTAGGATTTGGCCCTTAAGTGGTCACGAACTTGGCCTATTCAAAGCCACCTTGTCTTCAAAGATTTCTTCCTTTGTGGAAGCAGTGGTCAAATTGTTCAAAAAATATGATCTTCATGTTGCGGGCGAAGTAGAAATATGTTTTCAGACCAACACTCTCAAGGGTGTTAATTTTATTGTTAACAACATATGGGGAGAAGATTTAATATGAAGAGATGTGAATTGAGCATTGAATGGGTTTTCATATCGATGGGAAACATTAGTCCAAGGTGTTTGTGATCGAGAGAATCTTCCATCCTTTGAAAGGTTGTGGGATGAATGCATACAGAAGGAGACTTGGATGGAATCAAAGACCAACAAGTAGGAGGTGAAAGTGACCATGCCCTATTTGGTCGAGTGAAAAAGGGTAGAGGTAAAGGATCCAACAAGGGAAAGGTAAAGAGTGAAGATCCAACTTCACAGCTAGAGAATGAATTGAGTAAAATCAAGTGCTTCATATGTCATAACCATGATAATTATGCATCACAATGTTAGAACAAGAAGCATGGTAAAGGGAAACAACAACATTAGGTAGAGGCCTTTCTTGAAACTTAGATGAGTGAATTTAAATCCAATTTTAAGAATGATTTCTCGATTGTATATTTCCTTTTCTCCAGCATGGTTCCAAGGAATGCTTGGTATATGGACAAGAAATAGTTTAGGCATATGATATTATCTCGATATTTATTTTCAAATCTAATAGAGAATGTCTCAAGCGTTTAGGTCGAGCTTGGTAATGATTCAAATATCTAATAGCGGGAGTTGGTACCATCCCCTTCTCGCTCTAGTCATGTAACTCTTTAAACTTTGATGATGTGTTTTTTGTTCTAGGTATCAAAAATAATTTTCTCTTAGTTTCAGTCATGGAAGATAAGGAATTTTTAGTAGAGTTCAAGAACCAACAAGTCCTTATAAAATCAAATGAGTTTACCCCAAAATAAACAGAAGAGATCAGAGTTACGGAATACAACTTATACAAGACCGTTACAGAGTAAAATTATTTGAGCTCAAGTGCATAACATAAACAACATGTGCTAGTTGTGGGAAAAGAGGATATGGAACCAACATTATAGTGCATTGCATATTTTGAGGGAAAAAGTCATAGGTCTCATAGATTTCAAGCAAGGAGTATGCAGAGGGTGCATGCTTGACAAGCATGCCATGGTTACTTTCCCAATCATCGAACATATATCTAAGGGAATTCTACACATAGTGTATTTAGATGTATGTGGATTGATCAAACAACATCAATCTTAGGAATCATGTACTATGTTTCCGTAATGCCCATATTTTGACTCAGTGTGTTTATCAGTTAGACTTATTACACTATATTTGCTTATTATCTGTTTGGCTCAACAATACTGAGTAAACTATATTTCAGCATGTTAGACCTGATTATATGCTAATACTATGTTTACGATGTTAATATGTTATCATTTTCATGATGTTACTATGTTTATGCGATTACTATGTTGTACTTATCATGAGATTCCTTTATTTCATAACGAAAATGTATGTTTGAATGTCATTCTTGATATGATGTGATATGTATGATGTGGTACATGGATACTCACCCATGATGTGATCGATTTAATGATTTTATGTGATGAAAGGAAATGATGTTGATAATATGAACCAACTGTTAATTTAATGTTGTTATGAATGTATGTTTGCAAAAGTACTAACCCGCAGGGTACAAGCGCTATGTAATAACCGGGTACGTGATATGAAGTGTCATGTAGTACATATATTGTAGAGAGCCTTAATTACCAAAGCGATGATACAATGACACATTCAAATAATCTCGATAGAAACACAATATGGTTTGATAGGGTATAGACATAGTATGTTGAGAGGGATGGATGTATTTCCCACCCTATGTCACTATGATACCTGGGGCTGTGGGAGGGTAGTGCTGAGAAACGATCCCCAATTTGTTGTGATGATGACGGTCGAATTCCTACTAGGAGAGGGTAGGTCGGCTAGTTAGCTGACACTACCACTCTCAGGTTCTATGTGGCCAGGTCAGTATAGCTGGCATCCACTTTGTACTAGCAGAGGAAGGAAAGGGAGGATGCAGATGTAGGTTAGGATGGGAGGATATGCTATTTACTATTGTTGAAGGGTGGGTGTTTCTTATATTGAATTAGTGGTGGTAAGTACCCATCTTGTTTGACCGATTAAGTTAATAAGAACATAAAGATAAGATATGAAATCATAAAAGGGAGTCATTGTTAAATAACTGAGAATGTCAAATAAATTATATTATATATGAATACTTGTTCTGTTTGCATGAAGGATTATTAGTGTTAGTTAGCAGTAATGCGTAGAAATGATGATGTATGTGTATAGTACATGTTAGACCTATGCATGTACTAACCATGCATGCACACCTTGCACATGCACACTAGTATCGATATACAAATACATAACATGTTGAGTAATCGTATAAATTGCAGTAGGAAAATATGATAGTTACGCATTGATCAATTCAGATAATGGATGTTTAGTTGTTAGGGCATGTGTAAGAATAAGTGAACAAAACTAATTGTTAATTGTATGTAGGAATCATAACAAGCAATTAAGAGAAGTTTCACCAATATGAAATATCATTGATAAGCCTTAACTATGGACAGTTGTATGGTTAACTATTAATTGTGATAAATTAAACCGGTAAATGTACCTTGTTTATTAAGAAAAGTGTACTAGATTAGTACTCGAGTACTTAGCAATGAAACAAATAAATGTTGATGTTATTAATTGCAATCAATTAATAATAATAATAATATTAATTATTATTATTATTAGTAATGATATTAATTAAGATAAATAGTAATTGGTATTAGTATTATTACTATTATGTTGCCATTAAACTAAAATGATTGTCCATTACAAAATCCATTAACAAATAAGTTGATTACTAGATTCATATTATGAAAATGATTTAATCGAAAAACTTGTAAAATATTATTAACTTATTGAATGTACCATATGCGTCAAGATAGGATTCATAAAAATAAATATAAAAGTACTGCCATATATGACAAAGAATTCAAGGTTAGATTTTATAAATTAATCAAATTGCCACTTCAATTTATGAAGAGTCAACCTAACAACTGTTATTTATTAAACTTAATTAACATATTAAACAAAGGATAAGATTAATAATGGGTCCACTTTCATATATTGTATAGTTTGAAAATACTTAAAGGATGTACATCCCATCCTTTAAATAAAACTGAACTAAAATTAATACCACTTAACTGCCCGAGAAGAAGTACAAAATAAACAATATTTTAATATGAATTAGACGGTAAAACAAGTAATCGAAATGAATGCTTGGGGGGATGATGAATATGGTGTTGTCATTGATGACAAGCAATTAATGACAAAGATTGATTGTGATGACATGACATGAAGCCATGAATGGCATGAATGGACAAATGACCCATTCTGTGGTCATTTGTGGTTTGATGGCGTAATGGAACCCTTGGAGATGGTCATGGCGCAGGTGAAGGTTTGGTATCCACAAAATTGGTTATTTGATGACACTTGGACACACTCTCCATTATTGATAATGGTACATAACTCCCCTTGATGATGGGCTTGATGATGTACTTATGATGTGAAAAGTCTCTTGGAAATGCAAGCAAAGGCTAATAAAAGTTGAACTATGGAGAAGCCCTTAAATTGGATAGAATAAACTTAAATGGTGAAGTCGACTCATAAGTACTTTTTGAATTAAAAATAGGATTATAACAAGTTGGCTCCATAAAATAAAAATTTATTTTTGAGACAAGTCGGTCCAGGAAAATATGTTGACAATTAGTATAAATAGAGGTTAACGCACTTAGTTTTGGTTTGAGGATTGATGAATTGCATATAGCTCTGAGATTTTCGGTGTTTTTCATGCTAAAGAAGTCACAATATGTAAAGAAGAGTTGATATATAGAACTGTGTATTTGGGTGGATGGCTTGTGAAGAGATTGGAGAAACAGTTCTGATTTTGTAAAAATATATGTTGATAGAAATCTGAAGGAGTTGCAATCAAATAGAAGTTTTTTTTTTGTCTTTCTATAAATCCTAGATGACGGCTTCTTGAGTGGATGTTTTGG
The DNA here is from genome assembly GCA_001517045.1 of Pseudotsuga menziesii. Taxonomy (NCBI): domain Eukaryota; kingdom Viridiplantae; phylum Streptophyta; class Pinopsida; order Pinales; family Pinaceae; genus Pseudotsuga; species Pseudotsuga menziesii. The sequence goes on from LPNX010255257.1 coordinate 160,252, forward strand.
GTGTTTACTGGTTATATCTTCTTGAGGACCAAACCATGATTGCCTTGAACCATACTGATTAACAAATGATTGGTGATGACAAAGATGAACTGAGCTGTGACTGTAAAAACATGACTTGAACAAACAGAAACTTGTCATGAATGTTGTGATGTTTCGAAAAGTTTTATTCTAAGAATAGAGCCTGACTTGAAAAAAAATCTTGATAGCAGTGGAACTGAGCAGATATGACGAGACATGAGGAAACATGAGTAGACATGACCTTGGCATGATAAAATTAATGAGTAGACTTTCAAGAGATATCTTGAACATACATATCCTTGAAGACATGAACAGAGACTAAAATATCAGTGGTGTTGGACTGAGAGATGGGATATGTATAGCAATAGAATTGATGACAAGTGCAATGATGGAAATGAAGTGAAATGTTTATGACCAGAGATAATAAAGTGACATATTGTGACATGAGAGTTACAACAGTTTGAGTTGCAGACAGTGGACAAGTAGTTAAGTAGCAGTTTGAGTTGCAAACAGTGGACAAGTAGTTAAGTAGCAGTTTGAGTTGCAGACAGTGGACAAGTAGTTAAGTAGCAGTTTGAGTTGCAGACAGTGGACAAGTAGTTAAGCAGCAGTTTGAGTTGCAGATTGATATGATCATTGACATGACTAGGCTATATTGATGAAAAGTGATGTGAAAGAAATTTGGGTGTAATTGCAAGTTGGATCTTGTAACTGTTTTCTTAGTAGGATCTAAGAAAATACCAAGCATAGTCTTGGATAGAAGTAGGTGCTTCTGTATCAATAGGTGTTGATTTACCTCATGGTCGCAGTTGTTGAAATACAAAATTATTACAAACATTATATCTTGTGACTCTTTTTTGAATGTGTTGATGATTGTTGTAATCTCACATATCACATAAGGTTACCAATAATACATACTAAAACATACATACATAACAGAGACAAGAGATTAGAACAAGTAGATAGAATAACAGATTATATTAACATTGGAGGGTCCATACAATACAGAGAACTGAACCAAGTTCTCATCTAGCTCAACAACCTAATATATATGAATTACAAACAGTTTCAAATAACTACCTGTCGGTTCACTCAACCGACACGACCTTAGGTGGCCGACCTAATCTCTAAATAGTCGGCTGATCGACTAAGTCAGCTGTCATTCAAGTCAGCTTACTAACTTGCTCCTCCAACATCTCCCCCACGAACAAAATGTTTCTTTGTCCCGAAGAAACAGGGAGGTACCCAAAATTTCTTTGTCCATCTAAGTAGTCATTCTTTGTGCTTGATCTTCATGGGATGTGAAGTCTGATGGTTAGTATTTTCTGTATATAGACTTCGACAATTTCTTTAGCTATCACTGCCAGCTGATGTTGGAAATCCATCCAACTCTGCAAAATTTTCTGTATGTCGATGGTTAGTGTAGTCAGACTGCATAAGATCGACATTTTCTCTGGTATGGAAACTTTCGCTATTTTTTCTATGTGAGGACCCATAAGCTGGTCCTTTTTCTCCACTGTCTCCAGTAGTCTTTTCATCTACGGGCAGATGATGTCTACTTTTTCCAGGTTTGGAATGGCTTGTTGCACCCACTGATGTGCTTCTCGCTTGAGGTTCTGCAGTTTGGTTGTTTCAAGCACTATTTGATCTTCAATTGTGCTTCTAAGTGTTGCATCCGTGCTTTTCCTTTTCTCAAGTGCTTGGATCTCCTGTCGAGTCTGCCTGGTTTTCTAATAGAATCACCTGTAGTAAGCAGGCCAGTCTCGTAGTATTTCTTTTGTGATGACAGACTCCTCCATGTGATCTTGCAACACCTTGTATGCTTTTGAAAAGGTTGTGTGTTGCTCCATCAATAGTCAAACAGTTTCTTCTTTCTACTCCTCTTTTGTCTCCTGAATTTGTGCCTGCAGCGCCGACATCACGCTCTCAAACAGCCGATAAGCTCTTTCTAGTGGTTTGTCAGTGTCGACCTCTGCTGGTCCTGGTATTACCGATTGTATAAGGTTTCTGCATTTGTTGAGGAACTCGACTTGTTCTTTTTCATTGTTGTTGAGCTCTTTATGTATCTGCTAGCTCCTTGTCTTTGCTTCAACTGCTAGGGTTTCCAGGAGTTGTCCTAGCTTTGCATCTCTCAACTTGGTTGCATCAACTGCAGTGGTTGACCCAAGCTGACTGATATGGACCATTGTCGTCTATTCACGATGATCCTTCTTCTTTTTCTCCTTCTTCTTCTTGTGCTTGTATGGCTCTATTTGTGGTGGCTCTGTTTGTGGGGCAGCAGTGATGGATGGTATTTCTGGTTGGGGTGGTGGGATGATTGCTACATCTGGTTGTGCCTCTAGTTGGTTGGATGCAGAGGGTCCATAAGTGGATGCGGTCGTCGCTAATGGTTTCGGTCGAGGTGGTTCTGGTGCAGCTGGTTGAATTAAGGGTTCTGAGTCGGGAGGTGGTGGTGATGGGTTTGGTGAATGGTCGGGTGTGATTGGGTTGGTGGAAGTGTGGTCAAGTGGTGGATTGTTGATTTGAGGGGGTGAATCTAGGACAGAGAACATTTGGTCGATTTCTTGACTTATTTCCTCCATGATTTCTCCTTCCTCATCTCCGGTCAATTCAGGGGCTGGTGGATGGGGTTTAGGGTCGGTTCGAGTGATAGACGTGATCTGACATGTGACAACTTCAACTTCTTTGTCGGGGTTTCTCTCAAAGGTAAAAGTCACAGTTGCAAAAGTCTTTAGCCTCTGGAGTACTTGGCCAGGTTGTCTAGATCCACCAGCTTCAAACAAAGGGGCTTTGGTAGAGATTTTTTGTACCGTGGTGAATATTTCAGGCAATTTTTCAATGTATGCCTGGAGGTCTCTGTCACGGTCGTATTTTTCCTTCACAGCCTCCAACATAGCATTTTTTCATAAGTCTAGTGGACTCACTGAAAGTTGTTGAGGTATTAGCTCCTATGTTATTTTTGTCGGAGACAGAGATGGGGGTGTAGACATAAGATCCACAACATTTTCGGCCATCGAAGTGTTTGTGCTCTTCACCTTCTTTGGTCAACCTTGTTGTGCCCCTGCCTTGACAAATTTTTGAAATTGTGTCTCCATCGGCACTTTGTTTGCTGCAGCATCCTCTATTATGTCAAGGGCCATAGCTGCTAGTTCCTCCCCATCCTCTGAAGACTCTGTAATGATAAGCCTGTGCTTACCTTTCCCTTTCTCTTGTTCCTATGTTTTCTTTCTTTTTCTTGAGGCTGCTATCTCCTTCGACAATCTGGTTATAATGTATTTGGTGAGAGCATACTCTAGATTTTCTGTTTCTATTTCTCCCCTTGGGTCTTGGGTCGGGATGAGACTTTCTTCAGCCAAATTGGTTACCTGTTGTTCCGCGTGTGTCTCTTCCCTTTGTGCTGTCAGAGGCTTGATTATGATTTGTAGTCAGCTAGTTGTTATAGCGGATTTCACCACACTAGGTGAATCACACATTGTATGGCCTTCCCCTGTCCCGCTGCAGACTCATTAGCCCCTATGGACCAATTGTTGTCTTTTGATGTATCATTGACCATCCCTAAAAACATTAGAAAAATGATATACGTGGCCTTTTCCCCGATAACCGCGCACATACGCGGATATTCCCTCTATAGTCGCGTACATCGGGATGTGTACATAATCCAAAATCCTTTGGAGCGTTCCTTGATTTGGATCCGACTCATATGACTCATGGCCTTCCATATGCCTTGAGATTGCACGGATTCGACCTTTCAGTATCCATTTGAAAAGCTATATAAGGAACCCATTGAGACATTGAAAGCATAAGAGAGAATTGAGAGTATCGAAACTATAGTCCATTGTTGCCAGATCTTATGCTTGAGTCTGCATTCCTTTGTCCCTTGGAGCACTGTTGTGTACTTCCCAAGCTTGCCTTTTGCTAGTAAGCTTGCTATCGAAGTGATGGAGGATTGAGGTGGTGGAGGCCCAAGTGGGGGATTCAGTTTCTCCGGTTCGCAGACGTGCCGTCAGAGGTTGTCACTTGTAATCTCTGATTCATATTAATAGAAATATATTTTCCTGTCCAGTAATGTGTATTTGAATGAATATTGTATCCATTGGAATAAATTTATTTAAAATCTAATTTAAAAAATACATTAAAATATATATAAATATTGAATAAGTATAAATTTTATTATGAAAATGAATAGATATAAAGATATATGATAATCATTGTGGTAATGGTGGCTAACATTTATTGAGACCAACTTTAGTTTATGAACAATAAAAAAATTATTTAGATTGATGTAAAAATTTATTCTTATTTTATAAAAGTTATAATTTTTTTTCTAGTTGACCATACTTTTTAAAAACATAAATAAAAAAAAAATAATATTTGAAGTTATTTCTTAATAATTAAGATTGAATTTAAATTATATAATCTTGAATATATAATTCTAAATACTTTAATATTTTTAATAATTATGCATTTTTAAAATAATAAGATTAAAATAGATGATTCAAAATATTATACCAAATTCAAAATACATTTCATGATTCCATAGGAAGAATTTCACAATCTCAAACAAAATCTCATTTTATTTCGTCCCATTCCATTTCTGCTCGCAAATTTGTGGGGCCTCCAGCTGCATAGCTTTGAAAACCACGAAAGTGAATGCCTTGACAAAACCTTATGTGCTTTCAATTTTCAAAGCCGTAAGAGGGAATGTGCCTTCGAAAGCCCAAACAAGAAAACATAAAGTGAAGAACAGTGACCTTCAAGAGTCCAAACAATAATGACAGACCTGAATGGAAGCTGGATGGCAGGTGAAGTGATGGATGTGTTGATGTCATCAAACATCCAAAGTAGAAAGGATAGAATATGAATATCAATGTAAGGTGGATAAAAATGAAGGAATACAAATGCAATGGACCAAAACAATTGATGGGAAATGATTATCAACTTTGTAGAATGAATTTTTATAAAGACAAATCAAAATTGTGGAGTTATAAATTTACAATTTTTTAACAAACTAATATTCATTTTGAATTGGATAAAAATATAGATAAATTATATATTTATAATTACAAAATTAATAATATTAATTTCTAATTGAAAAATGATAATTGACCAATAAAACATAGAATAAGAGAAAATAAAACATTGTGTTACCTTCTATTACCTTCCTGTCACTGTAAAAAGGGCTTCTTACCCTCTTCTACCTTCTGGTCACTGTAACAATAATATATCACTAACATGGTTGTTTGTAGTGCAAGGAATCATGAGGTTTTTCTTAAGCCAGTGTTTCAAAAAAGGAAAGCCATGTCCATTCACAATCGCCCTTTTGTTCTCTACCCGGTTACCTCTGTTAAACGTCCTTATATCTTGCCACTGGTATCCACAGTGCTTTGAAATACGCTCACTGTAGACAACAACATGACATAGGCCTAGGGAAATATAACACTAGAAATGGCTACGTGAAACAATGTAAACGAACTCATTAAAACGAGTCAGGTGCAGATGGGGTTGAGGGAAGGGGCGGTCCATATGAAACCACAATATAGTACACTAGCATAACATCGTGTAAATGTATGGAGACACGCGGAAGGTGTGGATTTGACATAGGGACGACAAATATCTAAACAATGTTTTACAAACAGGACTTTGTAGTAAAAATGCCTACGACATAAAAATATCAGATGTGTCTATTAACCTTGAGAGAACTAGTAAAACATAACCAAACAAAAAATAATATTGAATTCTCAGTGCTCTTTATAATATTTAGAAGAATTGTTAGTTGTGCTTCTCGATATTATCAATGCAATGGTTAGAATGGAAAAGTTAATGGTTAAACAAGGCCCAAATTGTTATTGCATTTTTATGTATGGAGGCACAAATAAATCGAATTGAAGTCGAAGCATGTTTTCATCTTTATCCATGAAATACATTAACACATGATCTCCGAATGCCAAATGATAGAGGACAAACTGTTTTCCACATATAAACTTTGATTTTCGGTTATTATTCCATAAATATTAAATATTGTTCTATTTCAGACTTATATCTCCTTTAGAAATAATGTATAGAAATGACTAGATGCATCCATCGAAACCATTTAAAAAAAGGTTTAACACAATTAAATGAGACTTGAAGTAAAGTTTCAACTTTAAAGAGGGTTGAGGACCTTTCAATATTCTGTTTCTTAGAAATTCTTCCATAATAAAATAAAAAATAAAAAAGAACTTGTAAACCCTAACTTATCACTCCGGAAAGGTCAAATACAAATTGGAATCACCAACAAAATCTTTGAACATTAGGTTGTGATGCCATTGCAGTGAACAACTGAAAAATGATAAATGCTCATTTGAAACTAATAAAAGGGAACTCAGACATATCATACTTCAAAGAAAGGTGTCGAGCTTCCCAACAATGTATAAGCTAGAATTTGTTTTTAGAAAACTTCTCCATCAATTTGCAACTTATTGCTCCTAAAAAGTCATATCTTCATATAAACAAGGAATAGAGATAGAAAACAAAAATGCAAACATGGAATAATCTTTTCCTTGACAACATCCTTCACAAGAACATGATAAATTACAAAATTAAATGAAAAACAACTTCAACCATTTATATTGCATCTCTACATCTCAAGGTGAAGGCAACGTAGTATCGTGTGAAAACTAAACAATGTCGAGTAAGCAATGCTTTATAAATGAAAATGAACAAAGGGAAGAAAACGTATGGAGGGAAGGGAACATTGCCAACAGAGCAATTAAACTTAAACTAATTCATGAGGTAGATAAATCATGGTCACTATGCATAGATGAGTTCGTGACAAATTACCCAAAACAACTCACTGAGCAAAACAATTTCACCAGTTGCGGTGCAAAACGATAGAAATGGAATTCCAACAATACATTTGCCCAAAGTGATGAAAAAATCCGGGCAAGATCCAATTACTTAAATAAATGTCAACAATTACGAGGAAAAGGTGATAAAGGGCTCAAATGGAGGCACACCTGTCTCGAATCCAAGTCGAATATCATTCCATCATGTAGATCAATGATGTACATGCCTTTGACATCGAATATCAAACATGAGCGAATTTCAAATAAAATCTCATCACTCCATCAACTTAAATGTGTAAGGGTTTACATCAATAAAGTTTAGTACATACATAATTACCATGTAAGTCACCATAAAACAAAACGTGTAGTAAGTACTCTGCAACACATCAATTAATGTTACAACTGCGAGACATACCAATGGCAGGATTGAGAGTTTAATGGAATACAACTATTAATATGTCCTTAACCGCAACATTAATTGGTGTGCCACAAGGATGCTTATTGTATACCATAAAACACCAACCAATCAACCATTGGCAGGTTGCAGAAGAAAAAAAAAAACAACTATTTACCTTTGTTTATATCAAGTTATATGTCAATCATCAGTTATCATGCCATGTAAGAACTTTCGATTTAAAACTATTAGCCATATTTTGAACATATCAAACTCTAAAGTTCCAAACAATTCACAGTACGACATATCATATAACTTAAATCACCTTATGAAAACTCGACATGTGCCACAAGTCTTAACTGCTTATTAGGCCATATTTTGCACCAAACGATGAGTACCAACCCGCATTTATCAAGTAAAGGGTCGATGCAATATTATATTCACAATAAATTAATGATATAACGAACATGACCACAAGGTATTAGTAAGCCGAACTTATTTGCATAACCATTATACCTATAAAACGATTTTGGCATAATCGAAATATAAAGCCATAGTTGGATGCATCACCACATTTTAGATATCCAAATACAAAA
>LPNX010255257.1:168775-202788 GCA_001517045.1 Pseudotsuga menziesii
TTCTCAATGATTCAAGCAATTGCTTGACATTGGTATTGTAACTATTCATTGTTTATTGAATATACAGAAAGGAAACCATTCTGGTTCCAATTAACACCATTTCATGAGTATTTGCTGATTATTCTTTGATGAGATTGATTCTTTGTTCCTAGATCAATGTGCAAGAATAATATGAACACCATTGAAAATTCCAAACTTGTAAAATAAACTTAATTATCGATATCTTAGTGACACCAACTTTAATTTTGTCATCATACTATGAACACCATTGAAAATTCCAACTTGTAAAAAAAAACTTAATTACCCATATCTTATTAAGACTTGACTTAAATTTTGTCATATTGATCCATATCTTAGTGAGACTGACTTTAATTTTGTCATCATGCTATAAACACCATTGAAAATTCCAAACTAATGTTTGTATTATCCTTTAGTTCTAGGTAGACCCCTCTAACATTAATTAGAATGTTTATTTTAGTGAAAGTATAGAAAAGGGACTTGTAATTGAAGATTCCAAATTGGTAAAAAACTTAATGTTTGCATTATCCTTTAGTTCTAAGTAGGCCCCTCTAACATTTATTGGAATGTTTATTTTAGTGAAAGTATAGAGAGGAGACTTGTAAAAGGACTTTTCAGCTTTTGATTGGTCAACGAATGAAGCAAATATCAGAATTATCTGCAACACTTTGCAGAACCACTTGGTACACCTATATCCAAGACATGAAGGATAAAACCCAAAAAAGTTATAAAAAATAAACATTATTAAAATCATATGACTTTTCCAAATATTATAAAAACATCACATGTTGAAGGAGTGCTTTATGAGTCTCATACCTTAATCATGGCTTTAAAAATAAATTATTCATATTATTATGATCTTTAATTTATAGAGAACCCTAAAACCATGGTGAAGTAGTTGGCCATTGCTTTCTCTTCTATATTTTTCAATTCTTTAAAAAACAGAACGTGCAGATCTTATAAAATATTCGGAGCAGAGACAACCAGATGAGACCCTGGCTTGGATTGGTTTCTGCGGCTCAGAAAAAATATATTAAATTGGTCTCTATGATCCCACTGGAGACACTACAGAGACGCGCAGACTTTTTTGTTTTTTTAATAGATGTAAACATGTGGTGACAAATATTCCGGGTATTCAGGGTGTTGCTGTCATAGTGGACATGTTATTTTTGAATCTTAAGTTGTTAAAGATCCAACCAGTATCATATATGTTATGGCTGTATTAATTGGTATGTTATCCTTGGATTTCAAATTATTAAAGTTTTCACTAGTAACATGCTTGCTGTTACTGTATTAATTGGTATACAGCTTGCTAAATAATTTTGCTCAAATAGTTGACCAAAATATTTGTAGCAACAATAAGAAACAAAATAGTCAAAACATGTTGATTAAACAAAATACTTAAAAAGTGTCGATTTTTAATGATGATTTTCATTGTTCTACATTGTCCTCAATATTTTATTGGCTATTCTATTCCTGCTTGTTGGAAATATTAATTACTTGCAGATCCTTAATGGAGCTAAGTAGACTCTATCAGAGTCTGTATCAGATCAGATATTGTTGGCCAGTCTGACAAGAGAGAAGAGTCCAAGACTGGGCAATGTAATCCAGTCCAATTAAACTTCTGAAGCTAAGTTGTTAGGTAGATAGTTATTACAGTATTTAATGGTAAGTCAGTAGATTCACAGAAAAACAAATTCTAGTTTGCCTATAAATAGAAGAAGAAGATTGTAAATTAAGTAAGACACAATAGACAAGCACAGAGAGCTCAGAGGATAGCACAGAGTGAATAAAGAATTGTGTCTAAGCTCAAGCTTTTGTGTGTTTGACGATGTCAAGAGCCCAAGCTCTGTAAAAGGTTAAATATCTCTGTAAATTTCAAGTTTGCATTTATGGCAATATAGTTCTTTGTTATGTTCCGACAAGTTATATAAATCAAATAGTTTATGGTTGAATCCATGTTTATTTTGCCACACATTTTCTCTAGAGTTACTTGAGTAAATGTTGTTTACATTTACGATTTGAGTGAAACATCAAAGAATCGTAAATTTCTCACCTAGTAAAAGTTCTTTGGTTATATGTTTTTATAATTATGTTGAATTGTTGATTGTGTCCGTTTTTACTTCATATTACTGGTTGGTGAAAAACATCTGTAATTTTTAAGAAATATCCTTTCTAAATTTCGACTAAAACCAAACCAGTCTTCCAAGTAAAACCTTCGGGTTAAGTTTTGTCTAAGTTGTAAAACCTACAAGTTGTCCATTACGCACAAGTTGTCGAAGTAAAACCCGTGGCTAAAACCAACAAGTTGTGTAAGTGAAGTGTATCCATAAAAGCCACAAGTAACCTGTCCGTAAAACCAACAAGTTGTGGAAGTGAAGTGTATCGGTAGAACCGACAAGTATAGGTAAAAGAGTCGGATCCATAAGTCTGATCATATTGGTAGACTTGTCTAGTAGGAGTCAGACAAATTTCACCCGATAAGAAAAGGAAGCAGACTTAAAAATTTTGAGCAGTAATTCAAGTTTGCTAACACTGCTGCCATTTAATATTCATTATCCTTCATTGCCCGCAGATTTTCGTGACTTACCATATCAGTTTTCTTTTTGTTTTTTTAATTATATAGCTTCTATGGCATTGCCTTTAATAATATTTTAATATTTCGTGGTTACTATTACTACTAAAATTAAACTTTACTTCTCTAAATATATTTTTTATAAATTAGTTCTTGCTCTTCTAGCATTGGAAATTAAGAGTAGTCCAAACCCCTTGGGACGTGCTTCCATCATAGATAAGATTGCACCACTCCATCCAACCTCGACTCTTCTAAACATTGATATATGTGTCTGGTCCATCCAACCTCGACTCTTCTAAACATTGATATATGTGTCATAATTCAGATTGCAGTCTACATGCAAATTTTCTTTTTAAATATTTATGGCTCATTAAGATTTATTCACTCTAAAAATGTTTTGTTTTATTTTTTTAAATAAAAATATTTTGTATTTAATTTTAACTTTGAATAATAGAAAATTTTAAGCATCTATAATTATTTTCTTGATTAATGTTATTAAATATCAAATTTTCAAATATAAAAAAAATATTCAATTTTTTAAAGGTTTTTTTTTTAATTTTTAAATAATTTTAGAGATTTTTACTATAAACAAATTTAATCCTATAAAATTTGGTTGAATCAAAATAAAAGAAAAAAGAAAAACAAATAATATTTTTTGGAAACAAACTTTGAAAATTAACTTATATATTAAATTTAACCCTAAGGTTTTCCCTATTTGAATATATATATATATATATATAAAGAAAGCTTAGACCTTCGATGATTTTTGGCCAATATCTTATCGTAATATGATATATAAAGTAATAGCCAAGGTCATAGCCCTACGAATCCAACCAATCCTCAGTTGAATCATCTCAAAAGAATGGTTTGTATTTCTTTTCATTAGGCAAATACATGATGCAGTATCGCTAGCTCAAGAATCAATACATACGATTGGGAGAAACAAAGAGCCTTTGCAATAAAATTGGATTTATCCAAAGCTTATGATCGTGTAAGTTGGACCTTTGTGAGGCTGTTGTTGATCCAAATAGGAATGTCATTAGAAGTGGTGTAATGGATAATGGGATGCTTACAATCCACCTCTTTTGTTGTTTTAATAAATGGATCACCATCAAACTTCTTTCAACCAACTAGAGCATCAAGGCAGGGATGCTCCCTCTCTGCATTTATTTTCCTTTTGGTGCAGCAGAAACATTAAGTCGGATAATTCATCATGCAAAAGAAGCCAGGATTATAAAAGGCATTAAGGTATACAGCACCGAAGAAGTCACCCACACTCTTTTTGTTGATGATGTTTTTGTCTTTCGAAAATGAACCATAAGAAATTTTGGGGCCTTTGTCACCCTACTATAAAAATACAAAAAAGCCACAGGTATGGTAATAAACATAGACAAATCAAACCTGGTATATAATGAATTTTCAGCAAACATGATACAGAGGGAAAAGGAGATCGTGCCTTTTTAGGCTATACCAACTGAAAATAGTTTTAAATACCTAGGCTTCTTTCTAAAGCCCAACATTTATTCTTTTCAGGATTGGGTTTGGTTATATAAAAAAATTGAAAGCATAATCTCATCACGGGCCAATCGTTTTCTATCAAGAGGAGGCAGATTAGTTCTCTTGAAAGATGTGTTACAGAGTATACCGGTCTATTGGGCGTCAATAGCTTATATCCTAAAAGGGATCCTGACAAAAATAAGAAAGAAATGTTTCTCTTTCCTATGGACAATGAGTAAACAAGCGGAAGGAATCCCTCTGGTAAAATGGAGTGTTATTTCCCTTCCAAAGGAAATTGGTGGTTGGGGAGTAAAAAATACGGATATGTTTTGAAAAGCCTTAGCAGCAAAAACGTTGTGGAGGATAGCTCAGAACCCGAACACGCTGTGGGGAAGGGTCGCGATTTCTAAATATTGCTCAGGTTCAAGTTTAACAGACTGGTTTAGGACTCCAAACAAAACACATAAGAATGGATCGATAGAATGGAAAGCCTTGGTACCGGATTTCCCTTTAATTGAGAATTGGACTACTTGGAAAATAGGCAATGGAGAAAAAGTTAAAGAAGGGGAAGATTCATGGGAAGGTACTAGGGATAACTATAGATTATCATCTCAAGTTATTCAACATCTAAGAACTCAGAGAATCAAAGGGCCTAACGGATGCTCAAGCTCATCATTCTCATTCAAGAGGAAGGAGGGGCTAGAAAAATTCCTAGGACCTTGGATTAGTTGGAATACAAACTGAAGAATGGAACATGTATGTCAATAATCTTATCACCAACTTCGCCCATCTGAGTGCAGAATAGGACAAGCTCATAAGGACTAAAAACGCGAAGATAGGGCGATACACAACAAAACGTGGTTATGAAGTGGCTATTGGCGAGCAGGTAGATGGTGTTATATTTTCTTAAGATTATAGCAATATATCTTAATTGCATTTATCAATAGGATCACTAGAAGATAGACAAAGCGCATAACAATAACACGAGTATTTTTCACCTGGGAAACCCAAATGGGAGAAAAACTAGCAACCTTCGTCTAGAGATAATAATTCTGAGATCAGAGTACAATGAAGAAAGACAAAGAAAAATATGGAAATGCTTTCCAAAGATGGAAACCCTGAAAAACAGTATTCTTCTGCAGTGTAGGCGAACTTCTCTCTCTCCCAGAAAACTGCGCACTTTTCTGAGTTGCCGTGTTGATGCTGTGTGAAATAATGAGGAAGGGCACCTCCTATTTATAATGTTTTCCCACTCAAAATTTAACTGGGGCCAACTTCACTTGGGGGAGAAATATAATTTTATATTTCATAATTTTATTTTATTTCTTTTATTGCTGAATTTCCACCCCAAGGCTTACATTTTTCTTTCTAGGGTTTGTTAAAATGATTACAACAAGTTCAACTCTTGAAGGAGGACAATAAGAATAGCTTCTGAAGTTTCACAAAATTCAACACTCCCTCTCAACAAGGAAGGTATTCTTCGGTCTTCATTAGCATCATGATAATATGGGTTTCATCTGTAGATATATACCGTCTCTATCATCTCTAAACGTATTGAATGTTGTCTTTATGAATTTGATCTATCTGGATCGTTGAGAGAAAATATTCTGCTACCTATCTGTCTCTATTGCCGATGGAATACTTCCATACCTGGCTAGAGATCCTGGATGAGAAAATGTGCATGACCATCTACTACGTGTTCCTCTCATCTGCCGATGGGGGCACTCCCATACATGGTTAAGAACCTGAATGAGTAGAAGTACCTATGTAATCACACGACCATCTGCTACCTGTCCAACTCATCGGCTGATGGGATTTCTCCCATACCTGGATGAGTACTTGGATGAGCCGAGGCACCTGTGTGAACCCGACCATCTACTACTTGTTCGTCTTATCTACCAATGGGATTTATCCCATACCTGGATGAGAACCTAGATGAGTAGAGGTACTTGGGAAGAAGTATGGTAACTGTCTCTCATTCATCTCTCCCTCTCAAGGAGGGATATGTTCTCTTCTACTCCAAGTATTACACGAAAGTACTAAAACTTCACTCTGGGAAGAGGCTCGGTGAGAACGTCTGTAGTCTGGTCATTTGTCGAAATATATTGTAGCTCGACCACACCTTTCTGCACCATTATATCATGTATGAAGTGATACCGGATATCTATGTGCTTCAACTTGTCATGAAATACATAATTCATTGACATCTACACACAAATTTGGTTATCATAGTGAATCACGGTTGGGTCTGGAATCTGGCCAAATAATCCTGCAAGAAGTTTACGAAGCCAAACCGCTTCTCGGGATGCTAAACTAGCAACCATATACTCGGCCTCTGCAGTACTGAGAGGTATTGAGTTATGCTTCCTACTGCACCAGGAAATTACTGCAGAACCCAAACTGAAACAACATCCTAAAGTACTCTTCTTATTAGTAGAGCATCCAGCCCAATCTGAGTCTGTAAACCCTTGCAATTTCAAGTCACATTCTATATCGTAAACCATATCCCACAGTGCCACGTAAGTATCCAAGCACATATTTTGTAGCAATCCAGTGAATTTGCCTCGGTTCGCACACGAACCGACTGAGAGAATTCACAACAAAACAAATATCTAGTCTGGTGTTCATCATATACATCAAGGACCCAATCAACTGGAGATACATAGTGAGGTCAATCGAATTTGAATCTAAAGCAGAATCCCTCAGCTTCTTCAAGTTTGCATCCATCGGATGGACTTGCAGTCCAACATTCTGAATCTCTTTAGTATATCTATGGTGTATTTTCCTTGTCCTAGGAAAATCTATTTCTGCCTCTACCATACTTCTAATCCCAAGAAGTAGTGCATCAATCCAAGATCCTTGATTTCAAACTTAGAGGCGAGTTTCTTCTTACACCATAAGATAAGTTTCTCATTTCCGGTAAGAAACAAGTCATCAACATATAGTACCAAAATAAGTGGCTCATCATTCACAACCTTGTGGTAAAGGTTGGGATCTGCATCACTCTTGTTGAATCCTAGACTCACCAGGAATCCGTCTACCTGTCCATACCAAGCACGAGGTGCTTACTTGAGTCCATATAATTCCTTTTTCAGCTTGCATACGTGAGAATATTTTTCATGGACAACAAACCCTTATGGTTGTTCAATATATAGTTCTTCCTCAATAATACCATTGAGAAAGGCTGTCTTGACATCCATTTGATACAACTTCCAACGCATTGCTGAAGTAATAGCAATGATCGATATGATGGAAGTATATTGAGTCATAGAGAAAATGTCTCATTATAATCGACTCCCTCTTTCTGAGAGAACCCTTTGGCTACAAAACTATCCTTGTATTTTTCAATACTACCATTTGCTTCATGTGGAGTTTCATGCTCCTCTGCATTCTGCAAAATCTGTCGTGCCCATCTGGGTATTTTACGACTTACTTCCATAGATGTGGGAGCATCATCTGGCTCAACTGGATCAATGGGACTGATTGGTTTATTTATTTCTTTAGACTCTCTCTTAAAGTTTGGAGGGGAGATGATCTCATCTCTTCATTGTCATCGATCTCCATATATGATCCTCTTCCTTTTCGAACAACCATTTCTTCTTCAAAGGTTGCATCCTTCCTGAATTCAATTCGAATCGATCCTGGGATGTATATTCTGTAATCCTTTGAAGACTTGTGATATCTCACGAATGTTTCCTTCTTTCCTGAAGGTTCTAACTTGGGCATGTAAATGTAGACTGGAAAGTAATTATCCATCCCGGTGACGACCAAGTTCATCAAGGATCCTTCAATTGTCTTGTTCGAGTCACGACAACAGTGTCATCAGGTTTCTATCATATGTAGTAGACTAGAATCCTTGTGTTTAAGGGATAACTCCCTCTGTATCTCAGAAGTCGATTGAGTAAATCTTGCTGAAGCAGTAGATAGAATGAAATTCGTAGAAGCTTTCTACTTCTGATCACCAAATCTCTGGATGAGATCATTCTGGGACTGAGAGTCATAATACATGCTTCTAGAGGATTTATGATTCTGTTCCATCTGTATATCAATGGGATCACTTGTCCTTGTAGAACATGGAATCCTCTACAAGTTAAATCTCGTCAGATGGTTAGCAATATTTCATAATCAATGTATTTATTAATGTTAGAAACCTTTTAGTCAATGCTTCGACACAACACACATAAGGCCATTATTTAGATGTTTATGGTCTCCATTATAGCATACCATTAAGAGTGTGTACTACTCCAGTATGTTATAAAGGAGTTGTCATCCTAGATGGGTTGTGCAGCATGACATGCTATTTAACTACCTGAATTTAGAAATGTAGATCTGTAAAATATATTAAAAAGCAACCAGATCTAATCTACTAGAGCATGTAAAATCAAATACTTAACTTTTGTAGTTTTGTGGTTGGGCTCCCACTGTCAGAGTCCACTAATCTTCTAATGCTTGCTTGACGATCATCACAGTCTGGATCTTCGTATAATTTCTTAGAAGAAGAACTCCGAACAAAACTTCTTGCAAGATTGTTTGGCCAGATTCCAGAGCCAACTATGATTCACTGCGATAACCATAGTTGTGTGCAGATGTCGGTGAATCCTATATTTCATGACAAGTTGAAGCACATAGAGATTCAGTATCACTTCGTATGTGATATGGTGTAGAAAGGTGTGGTCGAGCTACAGTATATTCCGACAGATGACCAGACTGCAGACGTTCTCATCAAGCCTCTTCCCAGAGTGAGTTTGAATACTTTTGCGGAAGACTTGGAGTAGAAGAGAACGTATCCCTCCTTGAGAGTGAGAGATGACTGAGAGGCACTTACCATAATTTTTCCCAGGTACCTCTGTTCATGCAGGTTCTTAGCCAGGTATGGGATAAATCCCATCGACAGATGAGACGGACATGTAGTAGATGGTTGGGTTCACATAGGTGCCTCTGCTCATCCAGGTACTAATCTAGGTAGGGAGAAATCCCATTGGCAGATGAGTTGGACATGTAGCAGATGGTCATGTGATTGCACAGGTACCTCTATTCGTCCAGGTTCTCAGCCATGTATGGGAGTATCCCATCAGAAGATGATACAAACATGTAGTATATGGTCGTGCACATGTGCTCATCCAGGATCTCTAGCCAGGAATGTAAGTATTCCAGTGACAATAGAGACAAATAGGTAGCATAATATTTTCTCTCAGCCATCCGGATAGAACAAATTCATAAATACAACCTTTAGTACATTTAGAGATGATAGAGTGATGACAGGCTGGGCCTAACCCTACCATCCCTAAGGATCATATAATCTCTAATTTGCTTATCCCTCAAAAGACACACCCTACCAGTTTTTCCCAAATTGTTACTAGACCTCCTAGGCTCTAGTTATCTCCTCCCACTAGCTTGGTCTATCATTATTCCTCCAATCCTATCTCTTCTCTACTCTTCTAATTCCTCAGTTGTGTTAATACACAACTCCTCATGCACATGACCTCACTCCTCCAAAATACTAAAACTTCCTCTATGCATAGGATCAGGACTCCATAGCCTAGGGATTATCGTATTTAAACAAAAAAAATGCTTACCTTAGCTCCTCACTCTTTGCACATGATCAAGCCCCTTAAATCAAGGCTTCACTTCATAGTCCCATCACTAGCCCTTCATTAATCCACTCCTATGATGGACTGTCATATCGACTTTCAACCGTCCATCATCAAGCTCTTATTAGCGACGCGGTCTCACCCATTCATCTTGTTGTCACGTGAACAAATTTTTCCGTAAATGGGTCAACCACTTAACAATTATCCTACCAATTCTCCACCGTTTGATCACTATGGATAACGCACAATTATCGTTCATCTGAACTTCAAACACACAAAACCTTTGATTGAGTGTGTATGATCCAGTCGCTTGATCTCTGCCATTAGCATTATCAACTGGTTAAACAACCTTTCAAAATCGTTAATCTATTTCATTAACACTCAACAACCATCGATCTGGTCTTTAAATGCTCAGGAACCGTCGATCCCTTTCATCAATACAAAGTACTCAACGATTTGACTACGTCCAACCTTCATACATACTCTGCGCGACCCCAATATCCATATGCCTCAAATTATTAGAATACATAAACAAAATTTCATTAATCACTTAGAAATTCAATGGATACCCTCAATCTAATACCGATTAAATGAAAATTTGTTCCCAGTTTGGTTTGAATCCCAATCAAAAACTCCTTATGCTCTGTCCATTCCTTGGACCATACTCAGAGTTCAAATCTGTTTACTGAGTTATTTCCTGAGCTGAGATACCCATGGCATTGGCCTCAATCTTGTCACAGGCTCAACATGAATTTTGTATACCTCCAATGCTTCCATGCATCGAAGATGCATAGTCATTCTGGTTTCCAGAGTCTTATTAAGTCTCAAATGGATTCTTCAGGGTTTCCATACACACTGTAGCTATACACAAAGCTACTACTGTTTACTTAAGTTGCCCAAAATACATTATACACAGTATATTGGAACAATCACACACAGTTAGTAAACCTTCTTTTCATTAACACAATGATACTATACATGTCCCCTGAAAACCCTAATCTATGATCTGATATGCTTTCAATGGCCAATTTACAGACTCTGAACTCCTCCCGAGTTCCTACTGACTTCCCTCTTCTTCTCTCTCCTATCCTCTGCGAGACTCACCTCTTGATTACAAAACTAACTAACTAACATATCCAGCTCATACAACTAACTCCTAACATTTAGCAACTAAGTCTATTCTTAGGAAACTACAATTAATTCTCCTATGACTCTTCCAACTATTAACTGAAACCAACAACTATCTCCTTCGAGTCATCCCTTTACTTCAGGGTTTAATTCCATGGCTTAATGCATTCATTAATTGCTCATCAAATTACCACTAACCTAGGTAAATCCTTATCAACTCTTTACTAGGAAATTAGAGTATTTTGCA
Source organism: Pseudotsuga menziesii (assembly GCA_001517045.1). NCBI lineage: Eukaryota > Viridiplantae > Streptophyta > Pinopsida > Pinales > Pinaceae > Pseudotsuga > Pseudotsuga menziesii. The sequence goes on from LPNX010255257.1 coordinate 179,832, forward strand.
CATAGAATTTGCAATGAGCCCTCTTGGCATGATTTCAAGACCTTTCGGTCTGACTAGACATTGACACATGCCTTTGGTATCCAATGCTTCTACATCAGACTCCCAAAGTAGAAAGAAGACATGATCACTTGATCATGTGTCCTCAATCTTCATCTTCCCTGGATCCCAGACTTTAGTTTGCTGCTGTCCATAAGCTGCATCAACTCCATCATTCTTCAGCTATAATCTTCCAGGCTTCCACACTTTATGCTATAAATCTCCATTGACTTTACCTTCATTGTTCTTCACTTCCCAATTATATTCACAGTAGACTACTTGTTTCATTTGGTCGTAGCTTTCCTTAGGCATTTGCATTAATTTCCAAATGTCTTCTATGACCTTTTCCAATTTTGTTTGTTTCTTATTATCTTTATCCTCTCTTGATTAAAATTCTCTTTTCACTTTCAGAATTGCTTCAAACACTGCCCCAGACATTGCTTTGGATATTTCTTTAGACACTGCTCTTGATACTGCTTCCACCCTTACTTCCTGTATGCTTTGATAAGCATCTCCCTCTGCAATATCCTTCTCATGCTTTCTACCTACAAATTCACTTTAAAAAAGTAATTTGTATCTCAATTTTCTGATTGCAATAACATAATCACTCACTCTTCTTTGTATACTAGTAAATCACTCTTCTTTGTATACTAGTAAACATAACCAAGTTTAGAAAACTAGTATCTGCTCATGTTTCTCTCACAACATGAGGTATTTCTCCCTCATTGACTACAAATTATTCCTTTTGTTCAAATACTTTCAGCCAGTATTTCAAACATTCATTCTCTTCAAACAAATCCTCAGTATGCTGCATTTCTGTGTCATCATAACTCTTCTTTTCCTCTGTCTTGACAATCTTTAGTAATCTCCCTTCAATTCTTTGACTATTTCTATCAGTCAATTCAGTCCTCCTCAATCCTAAAGACTATTTCCTCTTCCATCTGAGACACAATGGCCTCATCTTCATCCTTATGATTTCCTCCTTCCTTGTCACTGAACAAAATTCTTTGTGACACTGTTTCATCCATCTCTATTAGAATAGAATTCTGATTCTCTGTTATTGTGACAGTACCAAAGGTTTGTCCGTCACTCTTACTTTTTCCATCTAAACAAACCAAATATTCTTTGTCCTCATCAAGAACAAATTCCCTCATACAAAACATGATTGTCTCACTCCCAATAAAATTCCTGCCTTCATTAATTAAGGATTTTACAAACCCCTTCTGCTGCAATAACTTATCTTTTCCTTTGTCATTTCTTGACAACAACTCCATCTGTCTATCTAGAATGACCGAGTCCTTCACACTTTCATCTTTGTCTATGCACTCCTCAAGTTACTTCACCTCTTCATCAAAACTATTGAAACACAGTTGGTCTACCTGAGGTTCTAATTTCCAATTTGACTCATATTTTTCCAACAAGTTCTCCAACAATAAAATCTCCCTGACAGTTTCTTCAAGCACTATATCTTCATGCTTGACATCTTATTCTTCATTATTCCTTGCTAGATAAACTTCAGCTTTACTTGAGACAACTCCAACAGATGGATTGTTTTCTACACAACCTGCAAACACATTCAAGTTTAGATTAAATAATTAAACTTTTTCTTTTCCTATTTTTCAATGCAAAATATTATTATTTTAAAACTAATTTATATAATATTTTTTATATATTAATAAATTTCATCAAGTATAACTAATTTAAAATTCATTACGAATATGGTCTTTACAATTTAAATAAAGGTATCAACACCACGTAGAGAATAATGTTAATTGGATTGCTTCTCTCCATCATTAATTTCAACAAATCTTCCTTGACAAGTTTGTTGATGTGATCCCTTCTGATTTCGGTTTTCACGTAACTTTCTACCTCTTACTTAGGAGATTTAATCAGTTTTTGATGTCATTGATACATATACAGTTACATATGGTTTGGGTGATTGGGAGAAATGATTGTTACTCTCTTCATCTTGTTTCAAAATTTCTTGTAATAAACATAATAATTTTTTTGTTGAGTCCCTGTGTATTGAGTATCTAGATTATGTAATTCTAACCTTACCTTAATTTTCTAGAAAATAATAAATGTTAACATATTTCCAATAAATATAGCTAAAATGTAACTAAAATAAACATCTAAAAATTGTAAAACATTAAATGCTTTACAACGAGGGTGTCTATCTTAGACACCATTGAATTGTAGTTGCACAAATATTCGAAACAACTAACAATGACAAGTCGGATTGTATGACCCCACAGGGTGGCAAGGACACTACGTCGAGCACATAATTCTTTTTGTATTACAGAAGAAAACATTGGCAATCTATTGTCAAATTCATGTCTATGGAGGGCATGGGCAATGGCGGCATAAACTCTGGAAATCACACGACGCCCTGTCACAACCCCACTTCCGCGCACGTTGCTTCTATGACTAAACGGGGTGTGTGGCACTGCTTGGAAGACAACTTGGAGGCTTGGCCGCCCAAGTGCCAACCAACAGACTACGCCTCTCTGTTGCGGAATCTTTATACTTAGAATTATTTCAAGTTATCTTCGTTTACTTAGTTAACGCCCAACTACACTTAACCAAATAAAGACAACACATAAATATGGGTGGGGTTTCGACACCGTAGATCCCGTGGAATTGTTTTCTATTAACAAGAGTGGGAGCGCCTTTGAATCGGCTAATACTCCCGTGCACACCGAACCGACTAAAACACACAAAATACAAAGAAGGTAAAAACAGACAAAGCCAACTAGATGTCAGCGCTAGCGTCTGCCGCAGCTAGCCAACGAAGTCAATAGAAAACTGGAGAAGTGTGTCTCCGCTAAAATTCCTTGCCACTTCCCTTCATGTTGCGACTTAGTCTGTTGTAGACTCTGCGTTTTACTTCCTTGATCACTTGGTTGATGATGCCTTAGTTGACATAGGAATCCCTTTTATATGGGAGTTCTCTTGGCCTTGCCAAGACGCGCCCCCCTTAACATGCGCCTTACTCCACCGCTAGGTCCACTTCGTTTTCCATGCCATTGGCTAAGGTGGATGTTCCAACCAAACATGCCACCTTCTCATGTGCCAACACCCTTCCGTCGGGTCCACTTGCCGTTCCATGTCGCGAGCGTCTCTTGGGTGTTGCGTCTTCATCTTGGGCTGAGCGAGCACGCTCAGGCCCACTTCCGAAAATCCACTTCCAAGAGCATGAGTGCATGCGCTTCCCTTGTTCGCATCACATGAGTGCTAGATCCTTAGCACTCTCCCAAGAGTGCATTGAGCGCTCCTCAAGGGTGCATGCTAGCGCTCCTTTCCAACGTGTCGTCACTTAGACACGCCACCTTCCAAGTCTTAGCACGCCACTTGGTGTGGGTGCTTCGGTTGGGAGTGTGCCCCTAGTGGTAAGAGAACCCCTCATTAGCGCACTTAGCGCATGTGTCATCTCAGCAAGGTGCCACCATGTGATACCTTCATCCCATCAACGTCTATGCGCGTGCTAACTTCAACTGGCGCCTAATCCAGCTACTTGGGCAGGAGCGCTTGGATCCCTTGGGTGAGGAAGGTGGTGCTTTGAATTGCGCTCGGCCCTGTGGTCGTGACATCCTCCCCCACTCAAATGGTTGCGGACCTTGGCAAGGTGTATCCAAGGGTCTTGTCTTGGAAACTTGTCGCAACTTGTCACAACCATCCATCATGTTGTCATCGCAATAATGTGAGCTTCCTTAGAAACTCGTCCGCATCCATGGCTTCTAACCACTTACTCTGCAACCGGTACTCACTGTGTTTCTTCCCTCTTCTGTCCATTGTGCACCTTGTGATTTGACCAATTGGGTATCTAGTCCAATCGCAACGTCTCCTCACAAGACAAAATTCCTCCTTCTGAAACCATATTTCCTTGGCTCTTTTTCAGCATCCTCCATCCAACTGCATTTTTCATGCAAGACTTCCATCCTTGTCTTTTGTTTGGCGATCTTTGTCTTCTAGGTCACCTCCGCAAGGTGCCTAAGGCCTCGTCACCGTCGCTGATAGTAGCGAACCTAAGGGTAACTAGATCAAGTGAGAAGATATTAGCGATGCCATAGGCCATCGCCGCCTGTGTCCTCCTCATATAAATATATGAGCACCACTTCTGCTACAGCATCGCTATAACCAAGGTCTTTCAAACAAGCCAAGTACCCCTCAAACTTTGCATCATCATATGTAAAAGTGCCCACCTTTGTTGCCTCTTTGCAACCATTTGGTGAGTCTGCCAAAGACTCTTCACTATTCTTTACTCGTTGCAACTTCTTCCTAGCCTTCTTCTTTGCATTCTTACTCAACCCTTTGAACGAGTCATCCACCTCCTAGCAAATATCCAAGCTACCTAAAATCACTGTCGTTTCTAATGTCACTTACATCTGCGGTTCTCTAATAGCAATGGCTTCATTAACCTCCCCTTCGTCTCGTAAGTGTTTGCTTTCCAAAATCATAAGGACTGCCTCTGTTTCACTAGGAAGACAACCCACTTGAGCCAACTTTTCCTGTGTTAGCTGCAATTCCGGAATGCCCATCGCATGAACACAACATTCCACCATGTCTGCTGCATCACGTAACGGAAAATCTTCATTGGTGTTTTTGTCACAGTGAGTGTTCTCCTCCGAAATCTGTTTTTCTTCGTTTCTAAGGTTCAACACCTCCGCGTGTTTCCCCTCCTTGTCAAGTCTTGGATTGACCTTCACTTCGTCTTCTCGAAGGTGCAAAGAGCCAACCTCCCGTTAGAATTCCTCTAGTTGTTTCTCTAAGGAACACAACGTTCTTTTTGTAGAGCGTACAAATTCCTCAACGGTGCTTCTCTCATCTTGTTCTACCGAAGTGTGTTGCTATCGTATGTCGTCTCGAGTCAAGTTTCTGGACTTGCTAGGGTCTTCGAAAATCTGAACCGAAGACATCCTTGGCCAACGTCCCAGCTTGCTCTTCGTCGTCAAAGGCAAAATCGATGCTCTAGATTCTCCCAAGAATATCAAGCAACCTGCGTGTGGAACCGACATAGCTTTAGCCAACTGAAGGAAATCCTATCCAAGGATCACCGAGTGATCGTTTGATGGAACCACCTTCATGTCAACTCTTCCCTGCCATCGCCCAACTGTGAGAGGAGCTGCATCTACTCTTCCCATCATCAAATTCATCTCCGAGTTCACCGCTTTGAACCGTGTTTGGCCAACTTCGAGCGAACTATGAAGCAACGATGTCGTTTTACTACTCACCAAACTATGAGTAGCGCCTGTGTCAACAAGTGTGGAAACTCTAAGGCTACTCACTGTCACTTCCACAAAACTTAGGCTTTGTGGGTTGTCTTCTTGACTACCCTTCACTTCTCCAATGCAAGTTTTCACCTCTAGCATAGATTCAGTGATTTTTGTTGATAGTTGAGGGGCCTCCAACATCCTCAATGTCGTTAACCTTGTTGGTGCATTTTATTGACCGCGAGCTTCTTTCTCAAGGAAGTCCCTTGCATAATGGTGCTTCTTACAAAACGTAGTAGGAAATTGGCTTCTTTGCTTTCAACTACTTCTGATGAGATTTCTTTTGAGCGTTCTTCCCTACCTTCACTTGGTCTGTAGGTGTCGGCAACCGACACATCTCTGGTTTTGCCTGTGAAACCAAGTCTCAGAACGCACTCTTCATTCCTTCCTTGAACTCTTCCCAGCACTTCTTTTTCATGATTTCTAGTTTCTCTTTCAATTCTGACTCCTTTGCTGTGAACCCATCCGTCGCAGAGATATCCAACTCAGTTGTCCAATGAAGCTTCAATTTTCATGGGAGCACTTCAATGGTACCCCATCCTAAGTTCTCCATTATTCTCAACAGCTCACTTCTGTACTTGGTGCCTTCAACAACGTCCTCGAAAGCAGCAAAGCTACTCGCTTATGAGTGCGGAGCACTTCCAATAAAATTCTCTGAAAACGGAGCGCTTTCCTTGGCATCTGAAAAACCCTCCAAGCGCACCTTCATTTTGCTGCAGACGCACTCTAGCGCACTTGGCACCTTTGGCACACTTAGTGCACTTGGCGCTTTAGGTGTTCTTAGCGCACCTCCTGTTTGGCTGCGGGCACGCGCTTCCTCTGGGTGCACTTCTGCTGAAGCGACCCTTCTCAAGTGCACATTCTCTTGTTGAAGAGCACTTTTGCCAAGCGTGTCTTCTTCATCTATGGAGTGCCCCTCTGATTGGCGCTTCTGCTGAACGTGCGGCTCTACGGAGCACGCTGCCTCCTATAGAGTGTGCATTTTCCTCAGATCGCGCCTCTATCTTGAGCACACATCTCTGCGAATGGTTATATTTGCGATGCCTCCACCTGTGGGTGCCCTCTTCACTGTGACATGCACCTTCTATGCGGAGTGCGCTTCTGACTGGTGCGTTCCTTCCTATGAAGCGCTACTTCTAGGCATGCTGTGGACGCCTTTCTTCCTTAACGCATCGACTGTTGCGAGGTGCTCCATGAAGAAACCTCTATACTGTGACTTCATCTTGGATATCCAAGCTCTTCTTCGTTCGTCTTGGAAACAATGTCTGTTCAATGCTACCATAGAGATAAGCTCTGATACTACCTGTCACAGCCCCACTTCAATGCATGTCGCTTCTACGACTGAACAGGGTGTGCGACACTGCCCAGAAGACAACTTGGAGGCTTGGCTACCCAAGTGCCAATCGAAAGACTATTCTTATATGTTGCGGAAGCTTTATACTTAGAATTATTTCAAGTTATCTTCGTTTACTTAGTTAACGCCCAGCTACACCTAACTAAATAAAGACAACACCTAAATATGGGTGGGGTTGCCACACCGCAGAGCCCCTGGAACTGTTTTCTATTAACAAGAGTGGGAGTTCCCTTGACTTGGATAATACTCCAGTGCGCACTGAGCCGGCTAAAACACACAAAATACAAAGAAGGTAAAAACAGACAAAGCCAACTAGGTGTCAGTGCTAGCGTCTGCCGCAGCTAGAGCACCTAACAGTGAAGTCATCAGAAAACTAAAGAAGTGCATCTCTGCTAAAATGCCTCGCCACTTCCCTTCATGCTGCAACTTAGTCTGTTGTAGAATTTGCGTTTCACTTCCTTGATCACTTGCTTGATGATGCTTTAGATGACTTAGGAAGCACTTTTATATGGGAGTGATCTTAGCCTTGCCAAGACTCGGGGCCCCTAACATGCACCTTACTCCACCTCTAGGTCCACTTTGTTTTCCATGTCGTTGGCTAAGGTGGGCGCTCCAACCAAATGCGTCACCTTCTCATGTGCCAAAACCCTTCTGTCGGGTCCACTTGTTGTTTCATGTTGCAGGCGTATCTTGGGCATCGCATCTTCATCTTGGGTTGAGCAGGCGTGCTTAGGCCTACTTCCGAAAAGACACTTCCAAGCGCGTGGGAACGCGTGCTTCCCCCGTCCGCATCACATAAGCGCTATCTCCTTAGCGCTCTCCCAAGAGTGCCCTGATCACTCCTCAAGGGTGCACGCTGATGCTCCTTTCCAGCGCATCTTCACCTAGGCACACCACCTTCCAAGTCTTATCCCGTCACTTGGTGTGGGCGCTTCGGTTGGGAGTGCGCCCCTAGTGGTAAGCGCACCCCTCATTAGCGCACTTAGTGCATCCGTCATCTCGGCAAGGTGCCACCATGTGACACCTTCATCCCACCAACATCTCTGTGCGTGCTAACTTCAATGGGTTTCCAAGCCAACTACTTGGGTGGGAGTACTTGGCTCCCTTGGGTGAGGAAGGTGGCGCTTTTAAGTGTGCTCGGCCCTGTGGTCGTGCACGCCCCTCATTAGTGCACTTATAACATATTTCATATCGGAAAGGTGCCACTTTGTGACACCTTCATCCCACCATCGTCTCTGTGTGTGCTAACTTCAACGGGCGCCCAAGCCAGCTACTTGGGCAGGAGCACTTGGATCCCTTGGATGAGGAAGGTGGCACTTTGAAGTGCGCTCAGCCGCATGGCCGTGACATGCCTGTCCTTGAAACACTAGAAATCCTAGTGTGTGCTTGACAAAGCTTGTAACAAGAGCAAAATTCGGATTGTATGAACCCACATGGTGGCAGAAGTCGACCTAGTTGACCTTAGTCTACCTTACAATGAAGGACACCCATTATCATTACTTTAATGGGCCACTGAAGAGTGAGTTGCAAATATATTTATTTAAACCTTTGACATTGTCTCACTTTCATAGTTGTGATCGATGATTTTATGAAGGAAATTGTCCTTTGGGAATTCATCTTGAGTCCTCTTTCCTTCATATAGTTTTAAGTAGTTTTTCCTCTTTTGTAAAGGAGTTATTTTATGAGTTTTTTTCATTTTTCCCATTTATAAAAGCTTATAAATATGTGTTTTTAGCAAACCTCTTGTCAAAAAACCCAATTTTATTTCTTTTATTTACTCCTTTCATTTCGCTTAAAAGGCAGTAGTGTCCTTTTACAAAGAATGGTATGGTTGTACGAAAACTCTTAAAAATTAAGTTGCCAAACAATTTAAACTTTCCAAATAATTTAAACTTGCCACATAATTTGATAATAATTCTTCACAAGCTCTATACCTCTTCTCATTATTATAAATAAGGATTATTCTTTATTTCACAGGGAGGAGCAAGGTGTTATACAACCATTATGGGGGAGATGATGCCACGTAAGGTAAAGTAAGGTAAGGTAACACTACATTACATAAAATGAAAAGTAATTAAAAAATTCATGTTGACTCATAAATAAAAAAAATTACGAAAAGTACTTAAAAAATACATGTGGACATATCAAATAAGAATTAAAACTTAAACTCGGATCTATCAAGCAAGAGAGGGATTAAATTTCTTTAGTTTAAAAAAATAGTTACACCTCAAGAAATTGGATCCCTCTTGATGCTCGATATATCTAGGTTTAAGATGTATCTATGCTAGTATTTTTAATATCACAAATCTAATATATGTTACCTTCTCTCTAGTATGTTTTAGTGACAATGTGCGATAATGTCTTATAGTGACAACGTGCTTCCTTGTAATGCACTACAAAGTTCAGGTATCGATCAACACGAAGAAGGGATGGGTGCCAACTCTATTTCCTTGTTTAGATTTCTACCCTCTATTTTGATATCCTACTCGGATCAAATTTTCTTCATGTTTTTTGCACTGCTCAATTCATTAATCATTTACAAATTTACATTTTATGGCATCCTTTTGTACCACCAGATACAATGACTATAAATTTAATCTACTGTTAACATTTTGTTCGGAAACAAATTTTATGTGCCCATTTATTTGGTTGTTTATGATGAATTTACAAATTTATATCACCTATGGAACAATGGAAAACATGGAATAGACAAGGATTTGTTGTTTTTAATGAATTTAAAGATATATATACTAGCATACTCACTAAGCAAGGTAAATGAAATACAAAAGAGAACTTTGATATGTTGTAAAATGAGAGAAAGTTGTGTCCATGTAGATAATATAATTTTATGTGTTGAAAGCAAGTCTAGCGAATCTATGGCAGGCATAGTAGTCGATGAAAATGAAATAAAAACTATGGTGTAAGTACTACTAAGCAATAAATAGAAATCCATGTAATCGATGTCAATTAAAATGAAATGTACACCAATTTATCATGTGAGAAATATACATATGTGAGTAAAACAATAAAGGGCTAAGTAGTGATCAAGATTGACTCTAATTATATTAGTAATAAACATTGATATTCTCATTTGGTAAGGGGAGTGCAATGATTGAGGATAACAATTTTAAGTGTGAAAAGGATAGAGAATGAAGGTGTGCCACTTCCTTTTTTCGAAGTGAGACATATGAAGTGTCTTTCATCTTTGCATAGTGTTTGAAGGATAACGATGGTGCAATTCACATTCCTTCTAATGTTGTAGTGTGTGACATTGTTGTGAATGTCAAGCCTTAACATTCAGTGTTACCAATGTCAATGGTTGACCTTGTTAATGTCAATCCTTAGTATTTATAGATAGCCAATGCCCAAGCCATCTATAGGGTGATTTATTTATTGTTATTTTGATTTATGGTGGAATGGGTATGTGTTTTGGTTGAGATTGGTCCCATGGAGGCTCAATGTATTTATCAAATGCCACAATAACATAGGCTGGTAAATTAGGAGAGATATCTCCAGGTGTGTATACAATTTACATGACCATTCCAAGTTCAACATTTACTATTCATGATTAAACATAATAATATTATTCCGTTGGGTATGATTGTCATTGATGTCAAAGAATCTCATTAATAACAAAGGAAAAAGATAGCAATAACAAAGGAAAAATATAGCAAGTCGAAAGTGTTGAATGTTGGTGTCGACTTATTGAATTATGGTGGAGTCTCTGTAAGTCAAAGTCGACCTAGTTGACCTAGTCGACATATTGTCAATCTTTGATAGATGAAGTTGACCTAGTTGACCATTGACAAACAAAGTCGACCTATTATCGACCTATTGCCAACCATTGACAGACGACGTCAACCTAGTCGACCTACTCGACCATTGACAAATGAAGTCGACCATTGTCAGTCGAAGTTGAGCGATTGTCGACCATTATCAATTGAAGTCGACCATTGTCAGTGGAAGTCAACCTCTTGTCGACCATTGTCAATTGAGTCGAAGTCGGACCCTTAGAACCAAAATCACGGGTCGAAGTCTAAGACAAGTTGGAGTCAGAGTCAGAGTTCGACATTGAATTAGAAAATCACAAGTTGGAGTCGTAGACAAGTCTGATTCAGAGTTGACAACATATTGTAAATCAAAGGATAAAAAGGGTCAGAAGTTAACCTGTCTAATTCGGTATTGTGAATTCAAAATATTTCATAATCATACTATTAAAACTCGCAAGTTTAAATAGACAAGGTAATTCTAAGTTAGTTTTATTTGTAAAGGGTCATGATGAAGAGTTGTGACTATTAGGAAAGAGGCATGATTGAAGGTATATAAACACGGCTTCCGTTTTTCAAATAGTGTCTCTGTACACACAAAAATTGCAAAATATAAAATGTACAGAAAATAGAGAAACACATAATCGTTTAAGGGAGGTCGAGAGGCACAAGGGAAGGAAACACTATCTTGTAGGAAGTCAAAGCTTCTTTCTAGTCGTTACTGATAAACAAGGTGTCGGTGCATCCTTGAGTTGTAACTAAGAATCCAAGGTGTTGGTGCATCCTTCAATTGTAGATGAAAAACTTGGTTGTTGTTGCATCTGATAAGTTGGTGCTTGCGAAATACTTGTAAATATAATTTTATAGTAATAGAAAGTGTTTGTGGTTTTCCCATTGGGTTTACACGATAAAATTTTGTGTTTTGTTTCTATTGTTTTTTTTTAATAAGGTGGTAAAATTAAAGAAATAACTAATACTAATTCACCCCCCCTCTAGGTATTACTTGATTTTCCAACAATTGGTATCACAACATTTCTATTTACTAAAGTTTAACTGATTGAAGAGAGATCGTTAATCACCATGGATCAACAAGGAAAAATGACCTCCAAAGTTCCACTATTCAATGGTGAGGATTATGCGTTCTGGAGTGTTAGGATGAGAAGTCATGTATTGGGCTTGAAGTTTGGTTATCTGTAGAAACACGGTATATATATCCAAAATATCCTCCCATAGATCTTGAAGTAATAAAACGATTTGCGTACAATGTGAAAGTTGTTAATGCAATCTTGGATGGATTAAACAGAACAATTTTTTCCAAAGTAATGCATTGCAATACAATAAAGGATATTTGGGACAAGTTGCAGGCCATCTATGAAGGAGATACCAAGGTAAAAAGGGCCAAACTCCAAACATTTAAATCTCAACTTGAAATTCTAAAAATGAAGGAATAATAGAACATATCAAATTACTTCAAGAGAATAGACGGAATTGACAATGCAATTCAAGGGCTAGGAGCAGAATTGGAAGAAATTAAAATAGTTGAGAAATTAATAAGATCAATTCCAATGATTTAGAATCCTAAGATCTCCACCCTAGAAGATACATTAAATATTGACAAACTTACCATGAATGAACTATATGGGATCCTCATAGCTTATGAGATGAGGATTGGACAAGATAACTCAAAAAAGAAGGACACAACTTTCAAGGCATCTAAAGTAGCCAAGAAATCCAAAACAAATATTCACTCAGAAGACTTTGATGATGAAGACGCACTTCTTAAAAAAGGACACAGCTTTCAATGCATCTAAAGTAGCCAAGAAATCCAAAACAAGTATTCACTCAGAAGACTTTGATGATGAAGACACACTTCTTGTTAAAAATATTAAGAAATGTACATGTAAGTACAAAGAGAAATTACCCTGAAAATGCTTCAATTATGGGGGATTTGGTGACTTTGCTTCCAAATGCCCTTATCCCAAACATGAAGACAATGATGAGTGCCCTGAAGACTTCAAGAAGAACAAATGGGAATGTAGGAAGAAAAACAAAATAAGACTTTTTACTCCATGGATGATAGCTGCCCAGATGAATCTAGTGAAGATGATGAAGCATAAGTTCAATTCATATAAATAGAGAACAAAAACCCTAAAGAAGAATTAGAAAGAGGGGTAGACCTTGAAGTAGAACTCATAAGTGCTCTTGAAGAATTAAGGAAGTATAAAATGATGTACAAACAACTAAAAACTAAAGTGACAAAGGTTGAAAAGAAAAACAATGATACATAAATAATTATTGTTGACTTAAAAATTCAACTTCAAGAAGCTAAAATGGTTGAAAACGGTCTAGAACAATAACTCAAGGAAATATAGCAAGAATTAGAGAAACCCGAGGCTGAATTAGTCTAGGCTTAGAAAAAAGATTGATGAAGAATCATTTTAATCAAAATTTGTGAGTAGATAAAAAACTTTAGATGGCATCCTAAGTTGCCAAAGATCATCTAGTAATAAAACTAGATTGGGTTATTACAAAGGAATGACGTCAATCAATCCTCTCCTGCAATAAAAGATGGAAACAAAAAGAGTTATGTTGATGTACTCAAAGAGAGTTAAAAAGGGAGATAGTACAAAATATGATTCTTTTCAAAATGAAAGGAGGATAAATAAAATACCAAGAAGACCAGTGACAAACAAAAATATGCAACTCTTCTTGGGTAATTGCTATGTCCGTAACAATTTTGGGCATAAAGCATTTGATTGTAGGATGAACCAAAAACATAATCAGAAATATCCCTATAAGGAAGACAATTCTAGCGATCCTCCAAAAGGAAGAAGTCATAATTCCTTTGCACCTTTATAGAGGTATGACAAAGAATATTACAAATGTGGTAACTTGGGGCATATAGCTAGAAACTGTAAACCATTAAGTCCGATTGAAAAATGAGCCACAACTAGAGTCCTATTGAAAAATGAGCCACTGAGTCCTATTGAAAAATGAGCCACAACTAGAGACAAGGAGCAAAGAAAGGCTTAGAAAAGAATATAAGATGTGAAAGAAAAATGTTCAATAGCTCTATGTGCCACAAATAAACAAAATCTATGGCATATGGACAATGGATGTTCAAAGAACATGACAGGAGACCCAATCAAGTCCATCAGCCTAAAATGAGATCAAAAGGGAAAAGTTGCATTTGGAGATAATCTATCGTCTAAAATAATTGGGAAAGGTACAATAGATTTTGGAAATAAGGTTAAAGCAAAAAAATGTTTTTTTAGTAGAAAAGTTAAAACCTAATCTCCTAACTGTGAGTAAAACTTGTGATCAAGGGCTTGGAAATAAGGTTAAAGAAAAAATGTTTTTTTAGTAGAAAAATTAAAACCTAATCTCCTAAGCGTGAGTCAAACTTGTGATCAAGGGCACATTTACATATTTGAGTCCAAGAAAAATTTAGGAAAACTTAAGGGCACATTTACATAATTGACTCCAAGAAGTGTGAATTTAGAAAGAAAAATTTAGGAAAACTTATTGGAACAACTATGAGAACTTCAACTTCAAGCATGTATACATCCTAGAAAATGAAGAACAATGTTACATGAGTCAAATTAATGAAAGTTTGTTGTGGCATAGATGGATGGAGGACTTAAACTTTGACAATCTTGTAAAAATAAGTAAGAAGGGAGCCTTAAGAAACTTACCGAAGATCATAAAACCTCCTAACTATGTTTGTAGACATTGTCTTCATAGGAAACAAACAAAAACAAGTTTCAAGATCAAAGAGCATACAACATCACAACCATTAGAAATAATTCACCCTACCCTCTTACCAAAGATCATAAAACCTCCTAACTATGTTTGTAGACATTGTCTTCATAGGAAACAAACAAAAACAAGTTTCAAGATCAAAGAGCATACAACATCACAACCATTAGAAATAATTCACCCTAACCTATGTGGTCCTAGAAGGACTAAAATCATGCAAGGTGAGGGTTACTTCATGTTATTAATTGATGATCATACAAGGATGACTTGGTGACATGTTTCAAAAAAATCAAAAGCCTTTATGAAGTTTAAAATACAAGGATGACTTAGGTGACATTTAAAAAAAAAAAAAGCAGAAGCCTTTATGAAGTTTAAAGCTTTTAAAGTACTAGTTGAAAATGAAACAAATCTCAAAATTAAATGTCTAAAGTGAGACAATGGTAGAGAGTTTAGCGCAAAAGAATTCAATTGAGTATTGTGAAACTCATCGCGTATCAAAAGGCAGTTTTCAGCCCCAAAAACTCCTCAACAAAATGTAGTTGAGAAAAAGAACAAGACAATTCAAGAAGCAGCCAAAACCATGCTTAATGAAACTGAATTGGAAAGAAAAAATATACACAGCTGTTTATATACAAAACATAGGACAACTCAAATTAAATAGTGACAAAACACCTTATGAGCTATGGTTTGGTAAACCAGAGAAATTTGGTTATTCATCTACCAAAAAATACATACAAATACATACAATAATCTTCATAAATTTGGTTATTCATCTACCAAAAAATACATACAGATGTTACTGTTACAATGTAAGATCTACCAAAAAATACTTACAAATACATACAACAATCTTGAGAAATTTGGTTATTCATTTACCAAAAAATACATACAAATACATACAGGTGTTACTGTTACAATGTAAGATCACACAAGATCATAGTAACAATCTAATCGATGACACCAAACCAAGAAAAATTAAAGCACAATTATCGATGACACCAAACTCTGAAAAATTAAAGTTCAAGAGATGAGGATGATGAAAAAACTAATTAAAGCACAATTATCGATGACACCAAACTCTGAAAAATTAAAGTTCAAGAGATGAGAATGATGAAAAAACTAATGAAGAGGAAGATAAAGATTCTCAAAAACAAAAAGGCTTAGAACAGGAGGAAGAAAAGAAAGTGAAGATGAAGACCGTGAGGAAAAATTAAAGTTCAAGAAATGAGAATGATGAAAAAACTAATAAAAAAGAGGAAGATAAAGATTCTAAAACACAGAGGAAGATAAAGATTCTCAAAAACAAAAAGGCTTAGAACAACACGAAGAAAGTGAAGATGAAGAGTAGGAAGAAAGTGAAAAACAAAAAGGCTTCGAAGAAAGTGAAGATGAAGAGTAGGAAGAAAGTGAAAAACAAAAAGGCTTAGAACAACAGGAAGAAAGTGAAGATGAAGACTAGGAAGAAAGTGAAGATGAAGACTAGACTAGGAAGAAAGTGAAGATGAAGACTGTGAAGAAAATGAAGATGAAGACTAGACTAGGAAGAAAGTGAAGAAGAAGACTTGACTAGGAAGAAAGTGAAGATGAAGACTAGACTCGATCTGTACAACTTATTCGACCTAATCAATGGACATACAACTTATTCAAGACCTTGAATAACAACAAAGCTCAGTACCTCGCTAAAATATTTCTTATGCAGATATAGTATTTCTTATACCGGTATCTGAGAGGAATAATGAATAACTCAAAAATATCCGTTATTTCTTATAGAGGTATAATGAATAACATACCGGTATAATGAATAACACAGAAAAATACCCTCTATTTCGTACAGAGATATAATGAATAACACACAAAAAATATCCGTTATTTCTTATAGAGGTATAATGAATAACATACCGGTATAATGAATAACACAGAAAAATACCCTCTATTTCGTACAGAGGTATAATGAATAACACACAAAAATATCCTCGCAGTCATATTTGGGCAACTAATCTGTTTTTCCTAATAATTGTGACCAGTATCCAATATACCAAAAAAAAATCTGTAATTTTTTACTTTTATTTCTGACTTCAAATGGAAAACAATGGGAGCACTGTTAATGAACTTATGTCCCTTATGTAGAACCCTAATGTGCTCAAAAGAAATGGGAATCTTACAAACTTACATCGGATATTTACTCTGTAGTTTAAAATCTAGATTGAATAATGTAGAGTTTAACATCATCTGTTCTTCTAGATTCAGTAATGGCTTCATTGGTTCCATATGCTTGGAACCAACTGTGTGTGACCAATGACTTCATGTGTATGATTGCATGTAAAACTCTAATGTGCTCAAAAGAAATGGGAATTTTACAAACTTACATCAGATATTAGCTTTCTAGTTTAGATTGAATTAGTTTACATTGAATACATCATCTCTATAGCCAGATTCAATAATGGCTTCATATGTTCCATATGTGCCCAATTCAATTTTGGTAGTTTGAAAGGAGGATTGTATGTAAAACTCTAATTTGCTCAAAAGAAATGGGAATTTTATGATGAAAATAAAATAAAAAAATGCACTTAGGAACTTTTTTGGTGAAATGGATTAAAAATTCAGTTATGAAATTTTTTGGTGAAAAATAGTAGTAATATGTAATCCACCTGTTCAAAAGAAATGTCGAAGTAATATAACACAAATATAGCCCCACAGTGACATGACATTGATAAGAAATATAGGAATTCATATGATTCCACAGTACAATAAAGGCTTTATTCTTTCTACAGATCTCTTCTTCCTACTAAACTATCTATATAGAGATGCATACAATTCAACAAAGTAGCTGTATATAAAACATGGAGTCATCGTTACTGCATCTTGTACACAGGGTGTGTCTTGTTTCCTCGCCTGGGAAACTTGGTAACATCTGGCAACCCAGGGCCATTGTGATCAGGTGCACCCACAGGCATGTAGGAGTCACGACCTGTTGGAAACTTTTCCTTGCTATAATGGCATAGCATCTCAGCAACTCCCAAAATGTGGCCTTCCATTGCCTCGAGAAGCTTCTCTTTTGTCACCTGCAATGATTTTTGCAGATATTAATTTATAGACATTTCAAGCTCTGGATTATGTGTACATCAGAAAAAATTAAAATTAGCAACATCTTCTCATGCATGCATGGATCTTCAAATGGCAAGTTCGTTATCGATGCCAACCTTATTTCCAATATTTATAAAATCATCCAGTGCATACAGAGTGAATTCATATCGATGATCCCCAACAGGTGGATTGGGTCCTCTGTAACCTGGCACTTTCCAGTCATTGTAACCCTCTTTAATCATTGAATACTCACTATTTTCGCCAGTATCTTTAGAAGAGAAGTTTTCAGGAAGACCTGGAAAGCCATTAAACATCACGGGTAGCCATTAAACATCACGGATTAGTGAATTACACATCCCCTGATTTATCACAGGGGAACTTCAATGTAGTTCTAAATAAAAACTAAGGCTTCTAAGTTCTAACTTCTCTATCCGACTGTCTGACCACCTTCAACCCAAAAGTAGATGTTACCTGACAACTTCCATGATCAATATACCAGAAAATAAACCAAGAAAACACGAGGGACCTTACCTTTGAGTGTGGGAGGTATGTTAACCAGCACCCTGTATCCAACATTGACATCCAGCAGTTAAATAAAATTTGCATAGAAAGAGAGGCCCCCTTTGAAATACGCAAGTAAAAAATATCTTTCTGAACAAGTAAAGTACCAGTGAGTCCATGGAACAATAGGACCACTTGGGTCTGGTGCATCCGGATCCTCCATAACAAGGGCCAAACTCTTTGTGCCTTCTGGAACTCCATACCATTCTAATGGCGGAGACAAATCCTTCTTTGCTCCCTGACCATCTGCAGTATACTTTCTGGGTATCCTACCCCCCGGACTCAGCTCAGAAGATGTCAGCTTGAAAACTTGTTCCTGTGATCCAATATCATTGACATATTCTACTTCGGCCTGCGTCATATTGATCTCTCGTCCAAAATTTCAAACAATTAACCTGCCTCGTGTGTCAAACTGTATTCTAGCTCTAATCAAGTAAACAAAAAAATACACTAACTAATCAATGATTCCAGCACAGGAATTAATTTAATTCAGAGATCATAATCCAATTATATGGATTATACTCCACATAATTTATAGAACTGTGGACAAAGCATGAACGAAACAGATCAAACTCCTATGGAATTCAGAAGTCAAATCGGTGAAGCATCTGATCAAACTCATGGAATTCAGAATTCATTGGTGAAGCATCTGATCAAACTCCTATGGAATTCAGAATTTAGTGGTGAAGCATCTGCATGTGAAATATTTAGATATACAGAGCTTGCATTGAAATAATATTTAAGTTAAAGAATTGAGCAGCTTACCAAGAATCGTAGGTAGTTATATATGTTATACAAAACTGAAAATTTTCGTGTTCTATCTGTGATTATAAATATGGATGAAAGGAAATGAATCATCTTCTTCTCTTATCTCTGTTTGCCACGTTCTTTGCCACCTTTGCATTAGAATTCGCGTCAATTGATAAGTGTAACCATGAGGCTGCCTAAAGCTCGGATTCAACTCGAGGAAGACGTGTGTAGGAGGACTGATATAAATTAATGTATGTCGGTTCGTTGGATAAGGTTTGATCAAAAGTTCAAAACCATAACTCTTTCAGCTCAGCTGTAATGTAATCTGACAGTTTCTTCACCATAAAGTCTGGGAAAACGTGATGTTTTATTATTGTTATCGGGAATTATCAACGTCTCCCAACTGATAGATTAGCCCAACAAAGATACATTTTCTGCTGAATCAATCGAAAAAAGAGCAAACTCCTTTGCCAAATTCATAAAAAAGAACCAAAATTTTGCATTTTGTTCTGTGCGTAAACCGTGCTTCACAGTCTTTAAAACAAAAAGACAAAGAGTCACCAGATAAGCGAAGGGGCGGGAAGAAAGTCAAGTGAAGTGATACACCATAAATTCTGTTGCTTTTATCATTAAAAAAATTAAAATTAAAGTGTTGGGAAAAGTTATATTTATAATAGTGGTTTTAATATTTTTTATATGTATTTTTTAAAGTTCAGTTTATTAGCTTATTAGCTAAAGTGAAAAGTAAGAAAAGGGTTTAAGATTTTGGAGTCAAATTTATGGGTGGTTATGCCAGGGTTTTACTTGATTTCTCTACTAGATTAAGTTTCTTAATCACTGTAATGTTTACCTTGAGTACCATCTTTGAAATGAGGTGAGAACTTCCTTTTCCTAGGTATTGTAAAAATATTTTGAAATTGTGATTTAATGTGATGTACATAGAGTATTGTAAGAGAAAGTGATTTTCATCTTTAAACCTCTCAATGTCACAGATATGACAAAATATTTTGGGCCACAATTTTTTAGGAATGTCCAAACCTAAAACTCATTGGAGTTCATTCTTGTTCTTGTTTTAGCAATGTTGGTTTTCTTCTTTACTCTAGTTAAAATAAAGAGATACTTCCTATCTTTTATATTATGATTAATCACCTCCTTAATAGTACCTTAATTTTCTCTTATCCTCTAATTCATTATGGCTCCATAATTTCTTCTTAAATTTAGATGTAATAATATTTGTAATAGTACTAGTGACCTCTTACTCAGTTCCCCGATGATTTAGTCAAGACTTGGCATCTTTATGACATGTTGAAGAATGTAGCTTGGATATTATGGGTGTCCAAATATGTTTAATGTAAATATGCAATAAGTAGTTCAAGTTAATTTTACTTAGTAGTTCACTTAGGAAAAAATGAAAGTCTTATATTTAGTTGATTGAGTCAAATAAAGTGTATTTATATATTGGTGATTTAGATTAATCTCAATTGTACATTCACTATAAGATTAGGGTTTCTACTCAAGTATAAAAGTAGGTCAATATAGAGTATTTAGACACATTTTTGTCGGGCATGGACAACTATTGAAAAAGATGAGAGAAAACAAATTTATAGGAAGAGGACAAAGCACTCACCACCAGATCTGCAATTTGAAGATAGTACTATACAATAGTGTTCCATATGGTCATATGGAATATCCATATAGAAATACAAACATAAATATATGGTACAATATGTATAGTGGTACGAACCAAGTTGTACAATCCATCCAACAACACCGTTTTTATTGTAGGATTCTCTTTAGTAGGTCATACTCCTCAGGTAGGGGTGATTTTTTGTTTATCGTGTAGCTATTGAATTTTAGCAATTATGGAGGTTTCCTTATAAAATTTAACAAGCTTAATAATAAGTTGATAAGTTGATTTGAAAGAGAAATTATTTCTATGTGTGTAATTGTTTTGTTACACTTTTGTTATGTACTTTCTAGCTATTGTGTGGTTGTTGTTTTGTAAATAATTATATTTTTGCATTTAATTGCAACTTTTTTTTATTGAGGACATAATGACAATAGTCACCTAGAGTTGGATTTTTTCACATGGCATTAGAGCTTCTATAATGAGAGGATTTAAACAGTTTACAGAAGTAGATCAACTACTAGACGTTGGGACCAACAATTAGAGGGTTTCGGATGTAGTGCTTATCATATTTTGGAGCTTGTGTGTTATAGCTCATAGATGAAATTATCTAGCCTCAAGTTCAAGGATAGATTGGAAGGTTCCTTGAATTTGACATCATGGAAAGTCGGGGTATAAAATCTTCTATTGAAAGAGAATGATCTCTAGGATATCGTCTAGACTACAGTGACTCCATTAATTGATCCACTTGATTTAAAAGTTCACAAGAAGAAAGATGTGAAAGACATGAAAATGATAATGGATGCAATAAATTATCATTTGATCCCTCATATATCCAAGAAGAAGACAGTGAAGGAAATGTCTGATGCTCTAATTAGCTTTTACGAGAGAGAGAAAATCAATGGGAAGATGATATTGCATAACAAACTCAAATCACTACAGATGATTAGATCATATATAGTTACAAAATATCTTATAAAGATCATGCAGATTCATGATCTGTTGATGTATATGTAACTTCAGAATGTATTCTTCTATGTATCTTATACCCGATGTTTATTCTGGGATGTTTCTATTATGTATTTGAGTCATGTTGTCATGCCCCGATGTTCCAATCGGGAGGATTAATAATGTAAACAAGTCATGTCAATTCATTGTTGAAGTCCCCATAGTTTCGAGGCACTTGAGTTATTATACACTAATTAAGGTGTAGGCTCGAGTAAGTAATTGTTAAGTTGGGCCAACATGATTGAGTGCACTTCAAGTGAACGGAAGAATATAAATAGAGAGTGAGACTCTCTATTTATCACACACATCATTCACTCACTCAAGTGTGGTGCACTAGTGAAGAAGGAAATACTGGGGCTAGACAGAAGAAGAAGGCTACTGCTGTTTTTGGGAGATCTCTTACTGTTTTGGTGCTGATTTTATCTTTAAGGAAGTTGCGGGGTTTTATCCTTTATGGTTTCCCCGAGAAAAACTCTTTGTGTCTCTTGTCTCTTGTGATGTGCTTATGTTTTATTGTTTTGCTTGTTATTCTCTCAGTGAAAAGATCCTAAGATCATAATGCTAGCTTATTTGATGAAAAACTAACATGGTATCAGAGCTAACCTGAGAATAAGACACTATGCAGCTGCGGGAAATAGGGCCTCCTAGTTTGTGGACCTTCCTCCACATATTTTCAGCAAAATTAAGGTGGAACAACTCTCCTCCTTAGGGCGCATCTTTCTGTCGAAGCGAAATTCGATTTCGAGCATTTTCAGTTTCGATGTGGAAATTAGGGCTTTCTACAGAAGAGGAATTTTTGAGTGAGACCATAATAGGATTATTCTCCTCATCAAAACTGAAGTTTAGAGACCTGGATCAAGAAATTTGGTTGGGTGAAACTCCGGGAAAGTCAAACCCTAGTTTGACCCTGAGCTGGAAAGACCCTAAATACTAAAACTGATACGTTTTGGTACAGTCGCTATATTCTGAGTTTGAAGAAGTCTCAGAAGCTGTAAATTGTAGGGGCCGAAGATAAAATCCTGATGAACACTGTGCCCAAAACTCAGCCTCAGATTCTCTGTATTCTGGGAGATATGATCCCTCCAAGTTAGGGTTCCAGCCTCTTCCAGAATTCATCCATAAACAGGACACTTGGGGAGAATTGAGATATCTTGGTCTACAGAGGTCCAAATGAAATTCCTGAAGATGTTCCAGAAAGGGTACGGATTTTAGTTTCGGTTTTCCGAAGATCAGACTCAGAAGATGAACTAGTGACACGTGGAATTCCGTACAACTTCGCTGTTCTGAACAGTCCTGTAACAGGTCACCTTGGGAAAAGGCTCATAAGTCCCAAATGGTGAAACCAATTCTGATGAAACCTATGGTATTGGATCAGGGACATGCGAGGTTACCTCGGTGAGAAATTACAGACATAGAGGAGTAGTAATTTCGGAGATATCATAGAAACAGTAACAGGAATCTTTGCAGAAGAAATTGGAAATCTAGGGCTTCCTGTTCCGGGAGCTTCCCTCCACTGTTTTCAGAAAAGGAGTACATTGGACAACTCCATTTGAAGAGATATATTTGTCTATCCAATCAGATCTGAAACATTCCAAGTTTGTAAAATTAGGGTTTCTATGACAAACCCTAGATCAGCCAGCTTCGAAACGAAGACGGACACCTCAAATCGGTAAGATCTAATCCTTTGCTATTTTCATTTGAGGTTCTCATTTCAAAGTGATCTATCACATCAGCTTGATGA
>LPNX010255274.1:0-11757 GCA_001517045.1 Pseudotsuga menziesii
TTTAAGTTAAAAATGAAGTGTGAGTTGATTAAAATTAGGCGAAGGGGGGACTCCAGATATACCCAAGAGTACTTGGAGTATGTCCAAAACTAAACCTTCATAGCTACCCGCAAGGAATATGTGGGCTGAAATGGAGTCTCTGGGGCTATTGTTCGTAATGCACCCATTAGGGTGTGACAAAGATCGGTGCCCTGAGGTCACTTTTCAGAAGTTCCCACTTCCTTTGGGTATTTTTCCACCATAAAAGGTTTGATCTAGGTGTTGGATTTTCACCTGATGGTTTGTCAGTTGGGGAGAGTGAGTCCTAATTATATTAGTCACCCAAGTGCTTTTGATATAGCTCGACTGATCAGACAAACTGCAGCCAAGTGCAGAGCATACACATTGGAGTCTTGTCAATTTTAGTAAGTTTTAAACTGGGTGTTCTTATTTAAAAGAAAACCCTCCAGGAACCTCTTTTGATCCAAGTGGATCTCAATCGGGGAATATAAGAGGGGTTACTTTTATAATATCTAAAAAATAAATGATTGAAAAGAGACAGATACACAACTCTAGTTTTCTAATTAGTCCTACCACGAATCTCTTTCCCCTTTCGGGTCAATTGGGAAATCGTGGGGTAAGTTTTATGATTACTTTGAAAAACAAAAAGTGAAATATGAAATCAATAATAAAATCAAGTATACTACCGTGCAAATTAGATCAATGCTAGTTTGAAAAGAAATGAGCAGAAAGCGACGAAAAGGACACCGACGCAAATCCCCCCAGGGGGGATGGGGAATGGGCTCGAAAGAGCCTATTCCAAAAATAGTTTTATTTATTATTGGTTACAATATCAGAAAACTGAAATATCATAAACTTATTGGTCCTTATATAGGATGAAACCAAGATCTTACAACTTTGCAAAAATTTTAAGATTTTGGTGAAAAGGGAGACCCCTGGGGGGATTTGAACGCTCCCGAGGCCACTTCCGGACAGCAGATTCCTTTATTTTCTGTAAAACATGCTAAAAAACAATGATCATGTTAGAATAAAATACACCCAAAATCACTTTAAGAGTACCTTTGGATCAGACTACCTTATCTAAAAAAAAATGAAGTTAAAACTAGCTAAACAGGCGAAAAAGGAACCAAGGAAAGCAAGCTTTCCTTCGGATATTGGATTGCTGTTTGTTAAGCCAATGAAATATGCAATGATTGATAGATTTAATCTCTTTTAAAATATAAAGGAAAACTGGTGCATGCAACCTACTGATTCTGTTTAACTTGTCATGCAAAATGGACGATTTCCTTATGCTAGATCTAGAAGACTTGATGATATTTTTCAGAATTGATATCTAGAGTATGAGCTCTAAAATATCAGATCTATGTATATTTTACTTTGATGAAACAGATCCAAATGATAACAAATCTTTTGCACACTGTAACCAAGTAAGAAAAATGATTTTTTATAGAAATGAGAAGAGGAGAGAAGGTCGGATCATTGCTTGAATGGAGCAAGCTGAAAGGAGGCCCTTTTGTGGAGTGCTGAGGGATAGATTCTTGATATTATTGGATAGGAATGGAGTCAATCTAGATCCGTACCTTCATCCAATCAGGAACCTACAACTAAATAACACAAGCCTGCACACACCTTGTGAGATCTGGATATAGATGTATAAAGCAACAAAAATGAAAGATTATGCAAAAATAATCTTATTTAGGCATATAACTGAAATTTTTGAGCATGCATCATATGGATAAACAATATCAAGTAATATAACTTGCCTATTTTACACCCTTACTTGATTCAACCGGATCCTTGAAGCCAGAGCACAGAAGCAGCACAGAATTTGGCAAGAAATTGCAGCTACCACATCAGTAGCATAACACTGAGAATCCACACATACACATGCACTACACAGTATAGCCTCCAAAGATTCTTTATTCACAAATGATGATCAAATACAGAGTTACAATGGCAAGCCCTTCAGTCCAGCTCTAACTAGCTTGGAAGAGGGAGCCTCAAGCAAGATATATACAAATCACAGGCCATCCAGCCCAGGGGGGGTGCAATTCCTCATGGAATCAAGTGAAATCAACTGATGGAGAGTCAATCAATGTAGAACTGAAGCTGAACTGAGCCTACTTGTCAACTGAGGGATTGATTGAGCTGAGACATCAACCCATACACCGACACATCAGTCCATAGAGCATCCAGGAGAGTACACACGTGTGGAGGAGAGAGAGAGGGCGCAATTCCCCATGAAGACAACTGTAGATCAACTCTGGATCTGATTTGATCCCCTCCTTCAGTCAAGGATTTGTCATACCAGTCAATCTGCTTCAGATCTGACTGATTTCAATCAAATCAGCTGAGGATCCATTGATTTATGATTTTGGATTTTCTCCATTATTCATCAATTTATTAATTAAAATAATCAATAATTGATTTTTGGGGCTTTCTAACCTGAGTGATGGAAAATAACTCAAAACTTAGGAAATAGAGGGTCCATGGGTTTACATGGTGCTCTTAGCTTGAAAATGAGCACCTACATGACTGAAACTGATTATTTGGCCCACTTTTATTACAAAATCAATTTTCCCAATTAAACTATTAAAAAATACCCTAAGTTTTGGAAAAATGTAATTTTAATAAAAAAACACTGAAAAAACTAAAAAATTGAAAAACACCTAGGGGGACTTAGACATGCTCATATGACTCAAAAATGATGTCTAGCATGTTTATACATTGACACATAGACTATAATAACCTCAATAGGCCTAAATGCCAAGCCAACCACCCCAACTTTGGAGGTATGGAGTGAAAAACTCAAAAATTATCAGTCGTTTATTCAACAACCAATAATAACCAAGGGAAAAAACACCCTGGACTGATTGGATTGACAAATAAATTCTAAGAGACCGAGTCTTTTATAGACACTATCATGCTAGAACATTTATTACAATTCCACCCATGGGGTATGAACATGTGATATAGTACAACAAGCACTTCCCAGAAGTACTTCCAAAGGTCTTTTGCAATCCGAACAAGTTAACCTTGTCCAGTTCACCAGGCTCACTTGATAAAAACCACTAAGTACAACTTAGGTGGTAACACATTCCATGTTTTCCAGAATGCATTCTTAGAAAGGTGGGATGACAAGAAGAGTCCATTACAAGTATTTTCTCAATATAAAAGTCTGAAGAATGAACGTTTTGAGTCCATTCATGAATTTTGTAGTAGATTTATGAGGGTGTAAAACTCTATTCCTGCTGATATCAAACCAGTGGTAGGTGCTTCAAAACTCCACTATGATGATTCCTTTGACAGTGAATTTTCTCTGTTGTTGAGAGACATTAAATCAACAAGTCTTCCTATCATGTTTCAAGATGCCTTGGAGGTGGAATCTAACATGTTGGCTAGTGGAAAAATGAAGCATAGAGTAGAAATAAGGAAGATTAGAGAATATGGGTTTTCTACTTATGTTGCTTCCTCTAATGATTTAAAATTTGAAATGATGATGAAATCAATGGAGAAGATGATGGATAGGATGATCGTGGATAATAGAACAGTGAACAGAGAACCAACTAAGACCCAAATTAGGAATCCAAATTTCAGAAGACCCAATCCTCCTCAACCACCACAAATCAAATAGAGGGATATAAGGAATCCTAGAAATCCAAATGACCAGCAAATACAAGCACCTTTCCCTAAAAACTATGTTGATGATGAAGGTGAGGCTGAACCAATTGAATATCAAATCGATCATTTCAGTGATTTGGATTCTAATATATACCTCACAGAAACAGAGCATAACATGTATGCTAAAGAGGATGCTAATAAGTATTTTGAGGTAGAATCAAAACAGTACCAAAGGGGGTACCTGCATGATATGGATGATATCCAAGGGAAGATTCAATTGAGGAATAGAGATGTTATTGTCAATAAAGGAAGGCTCAATCCAAATCAAACTTCTAGAAGTCAAAAGAACACCGATAAGAAAAAATAAAAACAAAAAGAACAAATTGTATACAAAGAGCCTGTAGATAAAGTAGAAATGACAAAATAAGCTAAACAAATAGCACTAATAGATGTGGAAAAAATTGTTTCCACTTTCAACTTGTAGACAGAGTTCTCAAAGGCCAAAATATCCATCCATTTTAAATATTTTCTAAGAAATTGAGAATACAAAGACAAGATAACATGTATGGTTAGGAATCAGGAAGAATTTCAACCCAATATCTTAGAAGTGAATGATGATGCTCCTACTATTGTATTTGGGTCTAAAATTGAAAATGGAGATGAAGATGAAGCTCCCCCTTTTTACTTAAGTATAAATGTACATGATATGGTTTTGCATAATTCCATGTTGGATTCTAGTTCCTCCCATAATATGATGCCAAATGGAGTGGCAGAAAGTTTGGAATTAGAAGTTACTAGACCATATAAAGATATGTAATATGGAATATCTGCTAGAGAACAACAACATCCTAGTTCCTGAGTGTGCAAGGAAGAAGGATGGAGGTTCAGGATATGACAACATAGAGAGGTTTCATGATTTGGTTGATGGTTCTTCATACTCTTCTTCCTTCATTATTGATTCATGGGCTTCAAGGCACATGGCCTCTGTAAAATATTTCTTCACATCCATGTATTCTGATAGTGGACCATCTATTTGAATGGGTGATGATTCAGAGATCCAAGACAAGGGGATTGATAGGATCGATCTTAAATATTGGTACTTTAACAATGTTTTGTTTGTACCAGACTTGGAAGTGAACCTACTCTTAGTGTACCAAATGAAACACACTAGTGAATCAAGTAGAGTAACATTTACTCTAGACATAGTGGAGATAGTTGAAATCTCTACCAATAAGTTGGTTTCATTGGGGTTTGTTGATCATCAAGCTATAATGTACAAGTTCTCTCATTTTCTTCCCTACTCCAGAGAGAATGCGCTCCTAACTCATGCTAATGAGGCAAGAAATATGTGGCATGATAGGTTTATCCATCTAAAATACAGATACATCCAAGCATTGAGCAAATAAGGAATGGTGGATGGGTTTCCTTCTATCAAGATCTCCAATGGCCCATGCATTGGATGTCTGGTGGGAAAGCATCCAAAGCACAACTATGAGAAAGGGAAAACAAGGAGAGATACTAAAGTGCTCGTTTTGGTGCAATGATATCTTATTGGGTCTCTTCCCACACCCTCATATGGAGGATGAAGGTATGTGTTTACCTTCATAAATTATTTCTCAAGGTTTTGATGGGTTTACTTTCTCAAACTCAAATTTGAAGTCTTTGAGACTCTAAAGATTTGGAACAACCTAGTTGAAAATCAATGTGGGAACATGATCAAAGTCCTTAGGACTGATAATTGCAAATAGTATGTGAACAATATTTTGCAGCATCTATGTGATGAATGTGGCATCCAAATGCATCATTCGGTCCCCTACACACCACAACAAAATGGCGTGGCAAAGCACAAAAACAGAGCTCTCAAGGAGATGGCTACCTGCATGATTGAAGCAAAGGATGTGAATCCTAAGCTATGGGATGAAGCCATCAATTGTTCTACATACATCCAAAATATATCTCTTCACAAATCAGTGGATGGAAAAACACCATATGAGGATTGGTTTGGTCACAAGACAAATATTTCACATTTCAGGATTTTTGGCTCAAGGGGTTGGGCTAGGATTCCTCCAGAGAAGAGATAGGCCTTGTAGCCTCAAAGAAAGGGGTGCATCCTGGTTGGATAATCTGAATATAAAAATGGATACATTATTTTTTATCCCTCATATAAAAATACCTTCATTGAAAGGAGTGTGCAATTCAAAGAATAACTCATGCCAAAGCTTGAACTAGCACTGAGGGAATACTCATCTCCTCCACACCAAGATGATGTAAGTGATGATTCTCTTTCTGATATTTCTAATTCTTATATTTCTGAAGATTATTATGAATGTCATGGCTCACCCATTCAGCCCAAATGGGATGAGAAAACCATAGAAGCAGCTGGAGATTTGGCTGGAAATCCACTAGATCCTAGAAAGACTAGATCACAATTTCCCATTGCTTTCTCTATAAGTGAAGTGGTTCTTTCTAAGAAATTCTTCATGATGGTTGGATATGATCCTCAATAATATCAGGGAGCATCACTTGACCCAATATGGAAAAAAAACATGCAATGAGAGTTTAACTCTTTACAATAAAATGAGACTTGGGAATTGGTTCCCTCTGTCCAAGAGGAAGCTACTTCAATGCAAATGGGTATATAAGACCAAAGTTATTGATGATGGGTCTGATATAAAGTATAATGCCAGTTTGGTTTCCAAATTCTTCTCTCAATTCCAAGGAGTGGAATATACAGAAACATTTGCATCGGTTTCAAGGATGGACTCTATTAGGCTAGTTTCAACCATTGATGCATCTAAGCACTGGGATGTTCACCACATGGATGTGAAGAGTTCATTTATTCATGGTGAAATTTAGGAGCATATTTATATATGTAACAACTTGAATGTTTCCAAGATGATCCTTCTCTTGTATGCTGGTTAAATAAGTCTCTGTATGGCCTCAAGCAAGCCCCCGAGACTTGGTATGCCAAGATGGGAAATTTTATGCTATCACTTGGATTTGAAAGATGAAAATATGATCCTAATGTTTATTTGTAGCATATTGGTGATGTATTACATGTAATTGTACTCTATGTTTATTATATTTTGATTACTGGTAGCTGCACCAAATAAATTGGGTCATTCAAGTCTTCATTGCACAATGTGTTTTCCATGACCGATCTTGGATTGTTGAAGCAATTTCCTGGTTTGGAAATTGAGAAATATGAAAGAGGGATCAAGGTCAGCCAAAAAAAGTATTATTCATACCTATTATTGAATTTTAATATGTCTGAATGTAAGGTATCTAAGTGACCATTCCTTTCTGGTATCAAACTAGGAGAAGTTGGTGAGTCTCCATTCGTGGAAAGTTCTTTGTATCTTACACATTCTTGAACTGATTTGTCACATTTTGTAGTTGTTGTAGCTAGATATATGCAACAGCCTCATGAGATCAATTTGAAGTGTTAGCACCATTTATGGGGTAAATAATTGGTAAGAGATCTGGTTGATATGGTGGAAGAATGTTTGTAAAATTTTCATATCATATAACCTCAAAAAATGTTGATGAAGAGATACAGATGTTTGAAGGGACATTTCTAGGTTAAGAAAGACAAATACTTAAAGAAATTATGACTTCTGAACTTCAAATGCATAAGAACAAATAAATTCACCTTGAGCTAAATGTTGACAGGAAATGGACGTCTTGGATGCATAGCATATGAGATCGAAGGCAAAAAAAAATTTATGCCCAAGGAAATTTGGGAGTAGAAGCATGGAAAAGTCTAAAAATTGGTTATAAAAAGAGGAAAACCCAACTTCCTCCTTCTGCGATCTGGGAGGAGATCAAAAAGAGGAAACATAAGAAGCTTGGTTACACAAAGTTAAAATATTTTTTTCCACTATCTTCGGTCCACTAGATCCAATGGTCAGGAAAACTCCCACATAAATCAATGGTGCAGAAATGTGCAAAGGGCTAAGATCAGAAATGAGAAATGATAAGTTTTGTCCATAAGAAAATCCAAGTCCCAATTTCTGCATTCTGTGAATATCTAATGGTTCAGTGAGCTCCCGCACAGATCAACGGTGTGCAAAGAAGGAAGAAGGGAGGATACCAAAAAGAGGAAAGACAAAAATTTTGGTCTAGAAAAGTTGAAGTTCCTATTTTCGATATCCATGATCCTCCAGGTCGACGACTCCATTTTTCTCTGTCAAAGATTAATGGGTAGGAAAATAACAAGGGGCGGAGATCAGAAAGTAGAAAACTTAAAGGATTTGGTCATAAAAGATAGATTTTCCACCTTCCACAATCCACAAGATCGACGGCTAGGAGCACTTCCTCTAAAGATCAACGACAGGGAAAGAAAATGACTGGAACAAAAAGCCGAGGATGAAAAAGTTAGAATGCACATCAGCAAAAGATTGAAGTTTCATTTTTTGCTTTTTGGAAAAGTGCAGAAGCAGAAAGGTGGAAGCAAAAATCCGAGGTGAAAAATTTAGAATTCGCATCCATGAAAGATTGAGGTTTCATTTTCTACTTTCTGGAAAAATGTGGAGGTAGAAAGGCGGAGGTGAAAATTTGGAAGAGGAAAAGTCGGAATTCGTGTTTTACAAAAAGTGGAAAGTTCATCTTCCGCTTTACGCCAGATCGATGGTCCGAATTTTTTCTGCAGGAAATATATGGTATAAAATGAAAGAAAGGGGTGGAAAGGAAAAGTTAGAAGTCATTTTTCATTTCCCTCTAGCTCCAAATTGACAGTTCAGAATGTGTCTTAATGAAAGATCAATGATCTAGAAGTATTTTCACTGGTAAAGATGTAGGCATGGATGAAGTTGTTGCAGGCTACCTGTGGCTAGGGTTTTAGCCCTAGCTTGTGTGAATGAGCACCTACTAAGGACAATGGATTCCTTAGTAGCAGTTCAATAATATATGAAATAAAAGATGCTAAACAGTAATGAAAATTAATCTAAACATGTTCATGAAGCAAAAAAGTGAAAGGTAAATAATGAATTTTATTAATCTGACCTCCAATGTGGAGGTTGGTGAAGCTCGTTGCGCTGATCCGAGAGGTTGCTCCAAGCTCCAGCTGCTCCTTCTCTTTCTCCAATGGTGAAATGGGCCAAAAGGGGCTCTCACGGTGAAAGTAGCTCAATGGTAAGCTAGGGTTTCAAGAGCAATTTTGGCAGAGGCAGGATACTTGTGATTGTGGATATGAAATGAGGGGTCTCCATCACTTATTTATAGTGGTGGAGTGCTGGTTTAGGGTTAGGGTTTCAGCTGTTTAGGGTTTCAACTGTTTAGGGTTTTTTCCTCATTTTCCTCATTATTTTATATTTTTTCTTCCTTTTTGGAGGTTTTTTGCTTTTTTGGAGGAATTTTTGATATTTTTTGGAGGAAAAGAGGGTTTTATGGCCTTTTGGAGGCTTTTTAGATGGTTTTATGGGTTTTTGATGGAAATATGGCAGGAAAATGGACAAATGAGCCATGTAATGGGGGATATGAGGGAGTGAACCTTTTTTGGGTGTTAACAGATTGCCCCCTGATGTGCGAGGGCAGGAGCTCATCGTATGGCCGATGGACATCATAAGTCATATTTGTTTTTCTTGGGGTGTGGAGAAGAGAAGGAACCAACTGAAGCCCGGAACATCAATCTCGAACTGACTGTAAGGACTGAACAGTACATAACCTCAATAATGGATGAGGAATCATATGATCATCTAGACGAGGCGGGCATTCCCATGCTCGTATCAATATACATAAAAATAACTGTGAGGCCCGAAAAGGGGGACCTGTAGGATACATAGAAATCCACTGTGTATATCATAAGGGTCTAGAAGGGACACAAATCTGGAACATACTGCTGGGCTGACCATGTCTGAGCTGAATAACTGATGCATTGGAATGACATCAGTGCTACTGAATGTGGTTCCAAAGGAACTGAGGAGTTGTTGTATCAAAGTGACAGTGGTCATATTTGCAATGGTACACTGATCTGGAACTGAACTGGGTACTCAAGGAAGCATGGAATTGGATGGCTTCCGAATACAATCTCCAACGCAGCCCAGACATCCATGGGAACATATGACTGGTCATTCCAAAGTGACTCACCAACGTGCTAGAGTCGGGGGAAATCCAGGGTCTTCGACACATAATGGAAAGAATATACATAATGCGCGATTCTCAACGATGCGATTAAGGTGCTGAAGTCGAGCATGTGAGAAACAACTATTTGGAGAGGCAATGATGACTCCTCCCAAAATGGTCCGTAGGCACTCACCACAGATGGTGATGGGTCCAAGGCACAGGGACCTCTGGGTCTATCCTCTGGAATAGAGGGGCTGTCATGGACAGAGGGAGACCTGCAACTATCAAGGCAATGATGTTTCCTTGACAGGAGCGCGAGGTGAAAAACCGAAATGTGATAGTACGGATGGCAGGAGTGATAAACTGGGGGGAAATAACTGGGCAAATAGAGAGGGTGGACTCAAACTTCCTTTGTTCAGAGTATGATGGCGGGGATGATCGGGCAGCACATGAAACTGATTGGTGGTAAAGGGATCATAGCTGTATAGGATCTGGGAAGTTCACTGGGCTGAGGGAGACTCAAGCTGTGGTAAAATGGTAGGAGACTGTAGAATACTCTGAACAAAGGCGAACTTAGTGGTGGTGCTACCGAGAGGATCGATCATAGTGCCGAGAGGTGCAGGGGGACTTCTTCATGGGTTAGGGAACTAGAAGAAGTGTGGATATAAAATGGTACTGTCATGTGGATTTTACAAGCCCAAGACAGTTCATGCTCATGGTTGCTTTCAATTTTAAGGAGTCTGAAAGCAAATAAGAAGACTCTGAAGTAATAGAATGGTACTGTCGTGTGGATTTTACGAGCCCAGGACAGTGCATGCTCATGGTTGCTTTCAATTTTAAGGAGTCTGAAAGCAAATAAGAAGACTCTGAATTAATGGCCAGGCAAGGAGGAAGTGTTTATTCAAGGAACATTTATGATGACCAGGACTGAGGGTGGGGGGGGGAACACTGGTGGGCCTCCTTGCGGGGTGAATGAATGGTGGAAAAATAACGAAACATTTGTAGTATGACAGGAGTGGATGGCTCATGTAAAAAGTGTGAAATAATTTGATGATGGTCGATGTGGCACGCAAATCAATGCGGCAAGGTGTAGGGACGCAATGTTGAAATTGTTCCAAGTGAGAGCGAGAAATGATCTCAAGCATCATCATGAGCTCGAAAAAATGAATCCGGCGATATAAAAAGTGTTAAAAATGGAGAGCATCCAAAGTGGCACACAAACCGAGGCGACTAGCGGTGTCTAAAAAATGGGCAAAAAATGACGTAGAAAAAATAATGCTACGAGGTGACCATCATGACGGTCTCGTCGTGCTGATTCCAAAACTGTAGCTAGAGATGAATGGGACGCTGTTTCTGACGAACGGGGGGTACATCAGGCCATGTGTGAATGTGGTGCTCTTTAATGGCAGGGTCAAGACCGGGCATTTTGGTATAAGACCAGGCAAAGACATCGCGGAATTCTCTGAAGAGTTTGTTGTATTCCTCAATTTCTTGCTTAGTGCAAGATGCTCCTAAAGCGATGAGTTCGGGGGTGCCTCCGGGGGCAGCGATATCAATTTGGATGACAAGTGAGATGTTGGCCATGTTACCCTCTTCGAAGGCCTCAGGAGCAGGAATAGGGTCTTTGAACCAGTCGACCTTGGGGGGAAGGAAGTCTTTGGATTCAACTGCAAATTGGGTAGCAGTGTTAGAGGAAGATTCATCTGGGAGGAAGTAGGAACGATGGTGCATGTCATCCCAAGGATAATCTGGGGCAGTGAGAGCCTCGAGAATCTCCTCATCCGTACGGAATGTTTGTGTCATCAAATCGGTTGATGAAGGAGTAGTGGTGGAAGAGATCATATAAATGGTATCAACCTCTTTGGAAGAGGAAGAGTCCGGGGGGTGGATTTCCATGATGGTGGGTGGTGCCGTCTCAAGATCCAGATTGTTCATTTCAAAGAGAGCTACTCTGTACTAGGAGAGATTGGGACAGTGATGTGAGTAATGCCCGTAGACACCGCATAAGGCACAGGAGTGGTTAGTGCGCAGGGATTTGTCGCGAGGCATAGGGGTTGGATCTAGATGGACAAC
>LPNX010255290.1:0-19009 GCA_001517045.1 Pseudotsuga menziesii
CTTGTCTCTTGTGATGTGCTTATGTGATTGCTGTGCTTGTTATTCTCTCAGTGAAAAGATCTTATCATAATGCTAGCTTAAATGTTGAAAAACTAACATAAGACTCTCTCTAATGTGCTTCCATCATCAAATCCACAAGATCCGCACAAGGATCGAGGCTAGATTGTTTGCTGAAACTACTGCTGCTGAAGGAGAACACCTTGGACAAATAAAACTAACAGGAACATACACACATAAAGAAAAACCTTTTTCTAGTTTTGTATTAAGGTAGAAGCAACACATGCTGCAGGAAATTTTAGATCGTCTCATGTGTCACAGAAAACCTACCTCATTCAGAATGTAGTTATTATATCAAGAGCATACAAACTAATATCGTTTAGGCTAAATGTAAATGGAATGTTCAAACTATCTCATGAAACAACTTGGTATGAGTGCTTCTGAGCTATTTTTTATAGCCAGTCTTCTAATTTATCTGTGTAGAATTAAAAAAAACACTCTTGGGAGATTTCCAATGGATATGGTATATTTGCAAATCAAATATCAAAAGTCGAAATCCTAAAAATGCATATTTTCTATGGAGCCAAAACTAGATTTAAGAAAATAAGTAGTGCGAGTATAGAAACTGACTGATTTTGTAAGCATTGCATATGTAAGAATAAATAAGTTTGTAGATATACCATCAAGAAGTTGCTAAATTAGCACAAAATTAGTCTGGATGGAATCTTCATCGAATGCACCACCAAAGTAGGATTTGAACAATGCCACTGCCTGATGCATGATGAACTGCCTAATTAGTACCAAGCCATACACTATTATACAAAAACACATTTTGGTTTTGACTTAAAATGCTTGAGCACATGTTCCAAATCTTGATTTTATATAATACTTGAGACTCTATAGAAAATGTTTGTCCAATAAAACCTGAGGTTGCATTCCCTTACGTGTTCTATAGATGTTGTCTTGCTAGATTTCAGAAATCCAGTTTCATATCCTGACCCATTTCAATATTGTAACTTTGTTTCAATCTCATCTATTAACACCAATGACACCCTCTCTTTCTTGAATTTGTAACCTATCTAGTTACTTTACATTAGAGATTATGCACATTCACAACACTCCATGAAGAAACCAATAATAATGGTGCTAAAAAACTAATCAAACCCATCGACCCAACATATTTTATCCTCGAGACCAATGGTTATATGAACAAATCAATCAACCAACATATGCATCTTCAAAGCATTGCATATAACTATTGTTTAAATAAAAATGAAGTTGTCAAGTTTGTTACCACCTCGATCCCAATATTGGCGAGATTCAATTCCTATTTTTTTTTTTTTAAATTGCTATTCTCAAAATCACCCATTGTGTTAACCAATGCTGGATGTTTAAGTAAATGTAATGGTATTTGTACATGCAAATTGCAGTCATGAGGCACTTTTAAAACATAATGTTTGTGACATGTCGTATGAGCATAAGCAAGATGCAAGAACCTGCTTGTAATTTGAGAAGTGACACTATGTATCCTAGGACAAAAGACACAACTAGAAGTATAATATACTTGCAGAAGAGAACTAATAGATGTGAGAATAAAGATACATACCTCAACCACAAACTTTAAGGCACATGCTGCATTAGCATTTCTATTGACAACAGCTACACTACATGCTGCTAAACATGTTGCATTAGCATTGCTACTGACAACAACTACCGGGATCAACAACTACACCTCTCATGAGAGAGTTTAGCTATCTGTATTCTTCTGATACAATGTTAGTTTTCTATGATTCAGAGTATGCAAGAAACAATAAAGAAATGAATGGAGATATTGCACAAAACAAAATTGTATATATAATTCAAATAGGCTATGAGCTTTTTATATAAAATTGGCACAAAGCAGCCTCCTAAACATTATAAAGTTTGCTAAGATTTAGTTAACCAATAATTCTAAATAAAAACAACGATCAATTTTTAAATAAATAAAAAACAGAGGGTCAAGCTGCAAGCATAGACTCTCTTTTATTGTTTCAATTTTCCAATTCATAAAACAACAAACTAAATCCGAAACTTATTTCTATGTCTAACAATTTTTTCTTGTTCCTTCCTTTGAAACAATAACACCATAAAAGGCCTAAGTGATCCGGATTTATGCAGGAACGCAACAAAATACACAAATAACCATAGAAACAAATATGTAGTGGAAATAACAATTCATTTCATTAATCAATAACTGAAACTTGTTTACATACAGAATGGAAATAAACTAGCTAGAGTGCTGGTAGCTTATCTCTGAGAAGAGATGTGGCGGCTACATGCCTTTGAAATCTGTGTTACAATGAGCCTCAAAGGCCTATATATTATTGAGAAATAATGGAAACCATACACATCCAAAATCCTAACCCTAGGAGGTGAAACGCCTTAATGTGGGCCCTGTTGGGTAACTTGGTACATCAATTTCCTCGGGTCGTAACTTCAGCATACTACCTTTGTTTGACGTGCATGATACATCGTTAGAAATATCTGTTTAAGGATTACATCCATAAAAGACAAATATTGAGTCCAAAACTAACTCATATTTGCTCGACCATTCGATGCCAAAAGAACGTTGTTTAGGGCCTCAAAATGGCTCCGAAAGTTTAGGACCCGAAAACTGCCAAAAATAGTAAATTGTGCTACAATTAAGGAAACTGGAAAACTGAAAGACACAGTGGTGGGGGTTCAAGAGGAATAGGTGGATGGCCACCAATATCCTCCTGGATCATTCCTCCCCCCTTAGGTAGCAATGGTCCCCATTGCATTGAGTTCCTTCATGAGATGAGGAAACTTCTATTGAACTTGGTCCCCGGTGAGCCACTTTCCCTGGTGACGGAGTTGGCCTACTTTGACAACTTGATATAGCTGGATATTGTACTGGTGGGTGTTCTTGATCTGTGTATCCATAATCCGATTAGTTGTGGCTTGTTCCATGTAGTCAGGGTTTAAATCTGTTGGTGTGAGTTGTTCTGCCACGTCTGATGTGTCCAGTAGAGGTGGAAAGTAGGGCCGAAGGAGGTCCACATTGAACATTGGGTGCAGATCAAGGAATGGTGGAATACTGAGCTCGAAGGCATTGTCCCCGATAGCCTTGGTGATGGTGTATGGCCCATATTGGAGTGGGCGAAGCTTGCTGTGGGGTCCAGCG
The DNA here is from genome assembly GCA_001517045.1 of Pseudotsuga menziesii. Lineage (NCBI taxonomy): Eukaryota > Viridiplantae > Streptophyta > Pinopsida > Pinales > Pinaceae > Pseudotsuga > Pseudotsuga menziesii. Next base: position 3,182 of record LPNX010255290.1, read on the forward strand.
AGGCGCTCCTTCTGTAAATGTAGCCACACTTTGTCACCCACCTGGAAGTTGTGTTGCACCCGATGCTGATCATGTCGCTGCTTGTACTTAGCATTAGATCTATCCAATATCTCATGAACCTATTGGAGAATGTGCTGAATGCACTCAATGAAGCTATTTTCCTTGGAAAGTTCAGACTGGATATGAGCTGAATCAGCCTGAGTAGCTGCAAATGGCATCGCTACGTCAATGGGACATAGTGGTTGGAATCCCAGGCCCACCTGAAAGGGGCTATGATTGTTTGAGCTGTGGAGGGCCTGGTTATAGCTGTGTTGTAGATAGGGGAGGCTCTCATCCCATGTGCGTGGATGCTTTGAGTTGTACATGCGCAAAATGTGTACAGTCATCTTGTTGACGACCTTTGCCTGGCCATCAGTCTGGGGATGGAAAGCTGTGGACTTTGTGGGCTTGGTTTCTAGCATTGACCATAGGCTAGACCAGAATGTACTAAGGAACCTGCTGTCCTGATCTGATATTATAGACTGTGGGATACCAAAGTGTACCCACACTCGTTCAAAGAAGAGTTTAGCAGTGGCTTCTGCTGTGGTATTCTTCCTGCAGGCCGCCATTATGGCCATCTTTGAGAATCTGTCATTGACCAGAAACACACAGTTGTTGCCATTCGTAGTAGAAGGAAGTCCTGACATGTAATCCATGGAGATGGATTCCCAAGGTCGACTAGGGGTAGGCAATGGAGTATAGAGGCCTTGCTTCTTGATGGATGGTTTGGCAATGGCACAAGCAGTGCAGGATTGGATGTACTTCCTGACGTCCTATCAAAGGTTCGACCAATAGAAATACTTATGTAGTATTGCCACTATTTTCTCAACCCTAAAATGCCCAGCGACCCAACTCTAGTGCGCTTCCCAAATAATCTTGGCACGTTCGCTTGAAGGAACACAAAGGTGTCCCATGTGACATAGTAGTACATCCTGGAGGTGAAATTTTGGAACTTGGTTTCCCTCCAAGAGCGTCTGGTATGTGATGCTAAATTTTGGATCACTCTTGTAGAGAAGCGGCCAATCAGAAGTCTTGTGCCCACAAGAATTGAGCATGGTTGTTATCCCCACGATTGGTGGTCGGTTGAGGCAGTCTGCAACATTATTGGTGCTTCCCTTCTTGTACTTGATGTTCAAATGAAACTGTTGTAGATGTGGACCACTTCTGATGGCAATCATTCTGTAACTTCCCTTGTTTCTGCATGAACTGTAGGGGTTGGTGGTTCGTGTGGATGATCATTTCCTTCCCCAAAATGTAATGCTTCCATTGCCGGCAAGCATGTACAATGGAATACATCTCTTTGTCATAAGTGGGATATTTGCGAACTGTGTATGATAGTCTCTCACTGTGATATGCCATTGGATGCCCTTGTTGAGTAAGGAATTCCCCAATAGCATAGTCAGAGGCATATGTCTCGATCTCAAATGGTTGTTGCAAGTCTGGTAATGTGAGCACTGGGGCATAACAGAGGTGATGTTTCAATTCTGCAAACGCCTTCTACTATGTTTCTGACCAAAAGAATTTTGCTTTCACTCCTCCCTTGGTGACTTGACTCAAGGGCCAAGTGATATGAGAGAATCCCAACATGAACATGCGGTAGAAATTAGCAAGGCCCAAAAAGCTGCAAAGCTCTGTTAGAGTAGTTGGGGCTGGCCAATCCCGAATGACTTGGATCTTGGTTGGATCCACATGTACCCCACAGTCATCAATAATGTATCCCAGATACTGAACTTGGGTCATGCCAAAAGTGCACTTGTCCAAATTGGCACACAACTTGTGCTGCCGCAACGTTTGGAGGACCTGTTGGATGTGGTGGAGGTGCTCTTCCCAAGTCTAGCTGAAGATTAGGATGTCATCCAAGTACACTACTACAAATGAGTTGGTGAATGGCCATAAGATGTCATCCATTAGTCTCATGAAGGTTGCAGGAGCATTCGTCAGCCCGAAAGGCATGAACAACCATTCGAAAAGGCCCCCCTTGGCTTTGAAGGCAGTCTTCAACACATCGGTCGGCTCGATTGGTACCTGGTGATACCCGGACTTTAAGTCGATCTTGCTAAAATATTTTTCCCCTTTAAGCTGGTCCAGGAGGTCATCAATCCATGGGATCGGCTACCTATTCTAGACAGTGATCTTGTTCAGCGCCTGATAGTCAATACAGAGTCTCCAAGTCCCATCCTTTTTCTGTACCAACACGATCGGGCTCCCACAAGGCAATGAACTTGGCCGGATGTGACCCTTCTGCAGTAGCTCCTGAATTTGCCTCTTGATTTCATCATTCTCTAGAACAGAGCGATGATAGATCAGTCCATTAGGCAGTGGCGCACTTGGGGTCAGATCAATGGAGTGCTTGACCTAAAAGTGGAGAGGCACCCCGGTGGGTGAGGTGAATATGTCCCAGTACTCCTCCATGACCTTGTCCATTTGTTGTTGTCGTGCGGAGGGGCCCTGTCTGGAGGTTGTGGCCACGATCTTCTTCTTTCCTTGAGGGCGAATCATCAAGAAAACAAACTTCCTGGTTTTAGAAATGAGCTCACTGCATTGTTTTACAGTAACCAAAGAGATAGCAGTAGGGGGTGGTACCTCTGGTATCATGTACAAATTATTTCCCAACGTAATAATAACAACGCGAGGCTAAGACTCATACATAGCATGTCTCTTCCATAAGTATGGTTGACCTAATAATACATCACAAACATCAAGAGGAGCAATATCACATAATACCTCATCGATGAAGGGCTTGATGCTATAGGGAAGGCGGCACTGCTGGCTGACATGAAGATCTCGTCCTTGGTGAAGCCACCTGATGGTGTACGGATGCGGGTGTGCTGTGGTCAGCAAACCCAACTAATTCACGACCTCTGCTAAAATAAGGTTCTTTTGGCTCCCACTATCGATGATAAACTGTAGCGGGGAACCCTTTACCCACATCTGGGAGTGGAAAAGATGCTCCTCCTCCTCTAAATCTTCTGGTTCTTCCTTTTGGATCTTCGTGGTGGCAACGGTGGCATTGGGATCTACATCGATAATATTCTTCCCTCTGTCATTCCCCTTCTCGAGTTCAGATTTAGTGTCAGAGTATGCATTTGATTCAGAATCCTTTATCTCAGCCACCAGTGACTGCTTAGCCCGACACTAACTTGTGTTGTGAGTGGGACTCTTATGGAACTCGCACCACTTTCCCGCTTCCTTCTTCAGCTTTGCAGTGTTGCTCTTTGCTTGCGGCTTTGGCAAGTTTTCTTGAGTCACCATGCCTTGGCTATGTCCTTGGTTCTGTGTTTTTGGGGCACCTTTCCCTTGCTTCTGATTCGCAGATCCAAAGTATCGCTTTTTCTATTTTAATTTTTGCTCAATTTTGGTAGCATACCGATATGCCGTACCAAGCGAGGAGATGTCGAGGAACTCCATTTCCTCCTAAATGTATCTGTGCAGATAACTATGGTACTTCAGCACCAAATTTTTCTATGAATCTTTGACACCCAACTTGGTGTGCAGGGTATGGAACAAATTCGTCAGCTCATGCACATCTTAATATCTTTACTGCTACGACGTAGTCCATTGGATGTACTTGTCCTCATAGCTCCCCACCGGATAATATTGTCCCTTTATGGAATCTCAGAAAGAATTCCAAGTGGGTACGAATGAGAATAGAGAAGGTTCCTCCTCATCCTTTCTCTCATAGTAGGTTTCCCACCAGTCCTTGACATGGGGGGCGACTTTGAGTAGAGAAAAAGTAATCTTTTCCCGGTCAGAAAAGTCATGAACCGAGAAATATCCTTCTAATAGATTCAACCATTTATCTACGGCATCTACATCTATTCAACCATCAAATATGGGAATGTCAAATTTTACTTGTACCTTAAAAGGGGTTGCACCTCTAGAGTGGCTGCTAGATGCAGATGCGCCGCTAGTGGGAAGTCGTTGAAGGATCTGGGCGAAGTTATCGATCATCACGTTCCTTTATTTTTCAAGGGCCTCCTTGAGCAACATTTTGATAGGATCTTATGCACCCTCATCTTTCTTTTCATCCCCCATGGGTGGCCATCACAATTTGTGAGGTTGATCTTGCAAAGGTTCAACCAGATCGAGCCCTAACTCTTTATACCTCGCCCTTATTGGGGACATGCAAAGAAGGATCGAGAAAGAGCAGATTGATCTGATACCACTGATCCGGATTTATGCAAGAACGCAGAAAAATATACAAATAACCATAGAAACAAATATGCAGCAAAAATAACACTTCCTTTCATTAATCAATAACTGAAACTTGTTTACATATAGAATGGAAAAAAACTAGCTAGAGTGCTGGTAGCTTATCTCTGAGAAGAGATGTGGAGGCTACATGCCTCTGAACTCTATGTTACAATGAGGCTCAAAGGCCTATATATTATTGAGAAACAATGGAAACCCTACACATCCAAAAACCTAACCCTAGGAGGTGAAACGCCTTAATGTGGGCCCTGTTGGGTAACTTGGTACATCAATTTCCCGGGGCCGTAACTTTAGCATACTACCTCCGTTTGACATGCATGATACATCGTTAGAAAGATCTGTTTAAGGACTACATCCATATCCAAAAATTATGGAGTTCAGAATGAACTCATATTTTCCTAACCATTCAATGCCAAAAAAACGTCGTTTAGGGCCTCAAAACAGTTCCGAAAGTTTAGGACCCGAAAACTGCCAAAAATAGTAAATTTTGCTACAATTAAGGAAACTGGAAAACTAAAACAAACAGTGGTGGGGGTCCAAGAGGAATAGGTGGGTGGCCACCAATATCCTCCTGTATCAAAGTAGCCTCCTAAACATTATAAATTTTGCTAAGATTTATCCAACCAATCATTCTAAATAAAAACAACGATCAATTTTTAAATAAATAACAAATAGAGGGTCAAGCTGCAAGCATAGACTCTCTTTTATTGTTTCAATTTTCCAATTCATAAAATAGCAAACTAAATCCGAAACTTATTTATGTGTCTAACAATTTTTTCTTGTTCCTTCTTTAGAAACAATAAAACCATAAAAGGCCTAAGTAAGCTACTCCCTAGGTAAACTTTTTTAAAGACATTCCTAGACAGTAGTACCCCATAGCTAGGAAATCCTAGCTATTATTTTTGTTATTCACTTTTCCTTACTAATCAATCTAGTTCAAACTATTACAACAGCTTGTGAGTGTGTAGAGAATTTCTTGAAATTATATAGATAGGCCACAATTTTCTATCGTCATCAAACTATTAAATGTCAGGTGTGTTGCTTCCCAAACAAAGGGGCACTTCTTGATTAGACATACTCTATGCACGGTTAAACCAAAGACATTACTTCAAACTATTTCTGTATTTGGCTAAAGATAAATCGATATTTGGTTAGTTGCAACACACAGTACAAAAAAATCAATTGTCCTCAAAACGCAACTGTGCTCAAAATAGCCAATTCAGCAGACTCATATACTCACTAGCACATCTAAGAAAGATGCTAGAAAGAACATATAGGTTTCCCAATGTTTCACGTTACTACCTATAATTTAACTGATACTTGCAAAATACGCACATTGTTTATCAAATGAAAGAGGATAGAGTATCCACAATTGAGGATACAGTAGCATCTTTTTTCAATTTTGGTTGGGATTGGGGAATCATCAATCCGCTATTCCACACACTTGTGATTCAAGTGTTGTTACATGGAAGCGAGGTCATCCTTCCTAAGTTCCTACACTCAAAAACCACCACCACTTATGAGATCATGCTGGCACAAAACAGTTTATGCCCAATGAGTTGGAGGAAAGAAAAAGGATGATTTTATATTGCCAAAAGGTGAAAGAAATTGACAGTAATCTGATTCCCAACAAAATCAGTAAGGCAATCCTGCAACAGAGGAAGAGAACTTGCAAAATCCCAAGCAATAAAAGGCAAGAGAGCTGGGGGATAATAGGGAATTGAGCAACCCTCCAACTGGATATTCTGGGTAAGATGAGGGATCCCATGAAGTATTACTTGGAAATATATAGGCCTAATGGATTAACTCAATCAGTTTGAACATATTATATCAAGGCAGAGTTCGGTATGAGGTCTACAGTTCTAGTATGGCTGATATTTGAGTCCAACTGAGTCCAATTAGGTTACCAGCTACCATTGTGCCTGGCATTTAAGCACCACTTCATCTAGATATTTGAGGGAAAGGGGGGGATCCCACAAGGTTGTCCTTGGAAAAATGGTTAATATGTGAGATGGGGAGGTGGAAGGAGCCCAAGGAATAATGGAAATAAATCATTTTCCAATTTTGTCTTTCAGGGAACATAGACCAAGAAACACATCCTACTTTGGTGTGCAGCATAAAATGACATAAGAAAAATCTTGGGACTGAAGACAATTAGATGGACAGTACCATTAGAAGTGAGGAAACTTAAGGACACCACACGAAAAGTCAAGGACAATGAATTTGAGAGACAAAGTGTTGAGTATAGAGGACAAAGGGACTATCACACCCTAGGAGTGGGGTCAAATAACTAACTCTTCTCAGCAACATACTTAGGACAGCCTCTCACTTTTCCTTCACCTTTGACAAGGCGTGGCCTATGACAAATGTAACTCTCCATCATGGACTTCTTTGGTCTCATGGAAATTACTAAAATCTATCTCATCTAACCTTAACTTAACTGTGGTTGACTGAAGATTCAAGTGATGTCCCTCTACTCATCTCCTCAAGCCATACTAATAAACATCCACCCTCAATTATGCAGTAGATAAGATACATAATACTTCTAAGTTTTTAATGTCCAGGAGTGACCAAAATGGTCAATAGGACTGGAAAGAACAACAATTCTATGTGCCACAAGAAATACATATAAATGGGAATGAACAAAAAGGTTAGAACCAAGATGGAAAACCCTATTAAATTAAATTTACTTTTTATTAATGTCCACCAAAGACTGACATAAGTCAAAGAGACTAGTGATTCCAACCAACAATAATAGTCAAACCAAAATAGGGGGTGCAAAAGACTCTCTATAGTAAGAAGAAATAAAATGAAAAATGAGTACAAGAGCACCAAGACAAGGCATACCAATAGATTATCTTTTATGCCAAAAAAAACCTATAAAATGGAGCATTGGTTAGGCAGATAGCACTTCCCATTGTCTAAATCAATAGTCCAGATGTCAACACCAAGTTCCTATTAAATGATGTCCTATAGAAATTGCATGAACTGAAGGGGTCCTAAGGGGCGATCCTGGGTGGAAATAACCTACTCCTGGTGTTTCTTGAGGCAGAATAAGAGGTAAGACCACATCTAACATCCAATTCCCAGTAGAGGGGGAAAAAATCCGTAATACATATTTTCTTCACCAAAGAAAAAACTATTTAATTGTTAATCATATTATGAATCAATGCTAACATAAAGCTGTTACAGTATCATATCCCATCAAAAAAATGATTCTGCAATCCTCCCACTAACATGTAAGGCCAAAAAGCACATAGTTTCAGTTATTTAATAAGAGCTACTAGTGGTAGAAAATTCCTTATGTTTACCTGCCATTTATTGTTACTACATTGGTAACATGTTATGCAACAATTTGAAACAGTCCCATGGACAAAAAACAAGATTAAGGCTTTAACAATCACAAATATTCACTAACAAAAATAGAAAATACAGCTCTATGTATCATTCTATACCTATGAACACTCATCCAAGCTCTGTATAAGACATCCATGTTTCTTAGTAGTTGATAATCCCATAGAAAGAGCATGCTTCTGTGGAACAACAACTATGGATGGATAGTTACCATCATTACCCATAGCCAATGAAGGATATGATGAGCCATTAAAATGATGAAATTTTACAGTTCCCCAATTTGACATCAAAGTTTTCTTAGATAAGCTCATTGGTGGCCCTACAACAATGGTGCCAAAAGGTACAAGCTTATCTTTATTGGATTGTGGCACAGGCTTCATCGTTGCTAACAAATGCTATCTATATTTGTTGGAGCTACCATAATTTGTCATTAACTTCTTTTCTTGACATGGCCTACTTCTGCATGGATCATTTGAACTGACTAGAAGCATTTTCTTCCCAGACATAACATCTAAGTTATCATTCTAGTTTTCCATGCTAGATTTTTCCAGTATGGACCTTTTCTTTCTTCCAATAGGCATGGTAAGCCAGGATAGCAATGATGACCTAGAAATTAGTTCAGAACTACATTTAAAGTCAATATCACTATGTTGTCTCTCCTTTGACGATGCCATTGACTGAGTGTCACTTGTATGGAAATAATTAACAGGAACCCCATCAACACCAGTTATTCCCAAGGAAACCAAATTCCAGTAAGATAACTGGAGTGCAAGCTGATGCAAAATCTGAAGCATAAGTAGTCAACATAACAGACCAGCCCTTAAAAATTGCATCAACACCAAACTGTAGAACATTCAGTAGAACATTTCTATAAAGAAGTCACCTACCATGCCCAAGCAGGAACTTTAATGCAATCCTCCACTGTGGGCATTCCTGAAGCAATACGTGTTTTCCACCGCATGCCCAGATGCAAAGCTGATTCATTATCTCCTGAAGTCACAAATTGCACAAACTAGCTTCTATTTACTAGCTCCTTTCTGATGCAATGCTCCAAAAGCTGTTTCAGAACAAGAAAAGTAAACATCATTATATAGTATCTACCAAAATCAAATAAGCAATAAAAACCTGAAGACCAACTACATGCATGAACATTCTAGCATTTTTCCAATTGAACTTTCTAGAGCTACTAGTGAACCATAAATATATGCCATCATCTATAATACCACCTGAAAAATGTATACAATTATGAAATAACAGTGAACGAAAAATAAAATCCATGAGAAAGTTTAAAACTCATAAGGGAATTCACAAAAATTAAGACCTCGCAACAACCATGATGGAAACATAAAAAGCCAAAAGAGAGAATATGGATATAAGGTGTTGTAGTTTGTGCCCATCAAACATCTAATACACTATATCAATTACTCAAAAGAGCCTTTAGCCCATTCCTAAACTCTTGGACAATCTCAGTCCATTACTAAAGTTCTTGTAATGGAAAATTGTCATATAAGACCAAATATGTGGTTAGAAAGGCCTAAATGATCATTAGAATGCCCAAACAAGTCAATATAGGGATGAATAAATACCAAGACACATCTCCATTAGGTCAGTTTATCCTCTAAATTTAGAGCATCCAAGTAATTGTCGCTCATCGTTAAATACCCAAAAATACACTCTCAAGTGACAATAATTAAACCTTCACAAATTAGTGCCCTCGATTTAAGATTGTTTAGACCAAATCAGATGGAAAGAAGGCATTCTCTGAAAGTGTTTATGACTCTGGACATAATGTGGGCTCTCATAGGGCTATAAATAGTAGATTCTCCTATATTCTAGGCCTTCAACTAACTTTCACCTATGTTATCATCAATACTTTCCTTCAAGAGTGCTCTTCATCCTTTGGGGTAACAGATGCACCCTAGTCTTACTGAGATATGCATTTATGTAACAAAAATAGTACGATCTCGTATCGTTTGTCCAAGAAACAAAGATGCCATTTATTGGGGATTTCTCTGCCCAGGGCATGCATAATTTGGAAAGACATGCCATAGTTTATTTAAGAGAACAAAAAATAACTCAACATTATGATTTGATTGTCTTTCTTATTGATAGAAAAACACAATAGACATCATGAATTGCATTGGAATAAAAGTTTGGATTCACAAAATTGTCTCTTACGTGGATAATATTCATACTAAGTAGGTGAGTGTGGTGACAATTCTTATTCTGAAACCCTCTTCCCTCATATATCTTTATGTTGGTGTTTCAATATCTCACTTTTAGTATTTAAGGTGCACACATAACCCCATATATATCTTAATATGTAATAATAGCACTGTATAAAGAACCATCTTTTGTTTGCATCTATGATACTTCATGTGTGTGTCCAAATCAAGCATATGCTAGGGTCTCAATACAAAAATGGCATGGAGTTAAGATAAATCACTATAAAACATTTGCAAAGTAGCTCATGAGTTAGGACTTGTCCTAAAGTCAAAGTAATACCTATGCAAGTAAAGAAGGTTAAAACAGAAATTCATAATTGAAAAAGCCATGCACTAGGGCCATAACAAAATTCCAAGTTAAACTTTAAGACAATTCCATGTACTACTGTCTTGCCTCGCCTCTACCGCTGCTCTACTTGCCTTACCGTCTTTTCCCTTCTGCCTTATCTTGCCTTACTATCTTTGAATGTCACTTATCATCTTTTCGGAGAAAGACACCATGCACTGATATTTTAGTATTTACATTAAGAACTCATTCATGACATCAAATGTGTTAAGCAAAATCAAATTTGAACATATCAAATATGAGAGAGCTCACATGCCTGGGAATAAAGCACTGAAATGACTGACTAAATAACTTGGTGTGCCCATAAATGCTACTATAGATATATCATCTCCACCATAGTTACTTTGTCACCAAGTGATGAATTAAAGTGTTGTAGATGACCTTCAAAATGTCCTACTGTCAACACATGAGACATCCTTCACAGGGTAACGTTGCTACATGTTTAGTTTACTTAATAGTGATAGTCTCTTCTGTTACATGACTTGGAGGTATTACCCATCAGAATGAATTCTTAAAGACTCCAATATTTCAAGCAGTCATTCATATCATATTGCAAGGAAAGAAATCTCCTTGGTTGGCTAACTTACTATCAGATAAGGCAAGTCAATCATTCTTTGGTTGGATTTAGTAAGGCTGGTCAAGTTCAACCTATCGATTGGCTTTATAACACTACTGAACATGTTTAAGGTCACAATGGAGCAAGATATATTCAATCCAACCCACGTCTCCATTGTAGCCAATGCTTCTGTTGCCATAGCTGTAGGGATCGGTGGGCCCTACTCTTTCTTTTTCACACAATGCTTGGATTCGACTTCTATGGAATCTATTAAACCCTACTGGATTCCATGGCTCATAACCTTGAAGAAGCCATAGTCCTCACAGGCTTTCACTAGATCCTGTGCAATCTTTGGCCTTATTCTCTCTACAGACAAATCCATGATGGGGATAAAGGAACAATTGGGATTGGAAGTGAAATGATCATCAAATTTCATTTGGTTTGTGCAAAGAAAATTACATTGAGAGGTAGAGGAAGAGAAAATCGCCCCCATTTGGGTTGGGCGATGAATATTGGATTGAGAGACATAGGAAGAGAAAATTGCCTTGGAGTTTTGCCTAAGCGATTTATGGTAAGTAAGGATTAATAGAAGTATCAAGAACTAGATTCAACTACCATGTTGAGAAATGAAAGCATCCAAAGAGATGAAATTTCATTATCTTTTGTCCACTTTTCCAGCCTCAACCCCTCCTCTAAACATATCTCCTCCACTTTTTCCTATGTGTGGCCTCGGCCTCTCCTGTGAACATATCTCCTCCACTTTTCCCTACTTTTCCCTATGTGTGGAATTCACCACTCCTATGAATATATCTACTGATTAGATCGAATGGACCTTTGATTTGATCACAATGGTGAATCAAAAATAAAAATGGAGGTTAACAATATGAAATGATTAGGGAAAATCCAAATGGGGAAAATGGGTTCCCTCCCAAAAATTTTCTAGTTTAAAATTCTCTTAGCTATTTCAAGTTTTCCACCAAATTTAGCATCCTTTCGAATATTTAGCACCGTGGTCACCCCATTTGTGCTATAAAGAGAGCCACCAATATTACACAAACATAAACCAAACCATATGACCATTGGTTTTATGTTTTCATAATCTAATAAGATTATTTTAAAGGGGAGAATTAACTCTATAGGTTTCTTTCCCCAAGAAACGTTAAATAAAATGGAGTATGAGATTATCTATTGTGAGAAAATAATTTAGGATAAGACACCTTGTCTAAATATTGATGTGGAAATTGCATTAACCCTAGATCTGTCAATGGGAATGAGAGGTCATGAGAGAAAAATTTAGGTAATTAAAGTTTTTGGTTGTTGATTATATTTAACAAACATATCTATAATTCAAAGCTTTTTTTTTGAAAACCTGAGAGTGCAAAACCATTTATGGGTTTAAGACTTATTCTTTAGGAATTATTTAATTGTAACAATTGTATTGAACACCAAAGCTTAATTATTCTTGGCAATTGGATCTCTCATAATTAGAAATGAAATCTCACCTAGACTCACATGATTGATTGAATTTTTTTTTTATGGTTCTTTAAGAGGTATCCCAAGGGTAGCAAGAGTGGCAGGGAATCTTGTTAGCCTCGCTAGAAATACAATAGTTAGATTCCCTTAGGGGCTTGTAATTGCTTCAAACAACCATGCAAAACTATACATGTTTGGACCAATTTTATTTCATGACCTTTTGATCAAGAAAACTATAATATTGGGGGATTCTTCATTTATTGTCCAACAAATGTATAAGAAAGTGACTAGGGGAGGTATTATTTACAAAACAACCTTGCACATAATTCATCCCAATTTGGAGGGGAATGGTGATGTATAGTATTGAGTTTAATTTACAGTTAAAACATCTCAATAGACTCATTTACCTAGTTAATCATGTATTTTGAAAATGGAGATCACGACATGTGGGTTGGAAAAAAACAACCTATTAATAGTGACACAAACAACTCAAACACAACATGCGCATCTAAAGTACATTAAGCGATAAACCTAGGAAACAAGCCATTGAACCTAGAATCCTTTTGGAGGTTAATGTTGGGCCACATGTAATATCACCTAGTTATGTGCAGAAGCTGGATCTTATGTTATCTTGCATGGGTTTCAAAGGTACTGATGGAATTGACCCTCCTTTAAAGGATAAACTTGCTTGTCTGAGACCATCTTGCTTCATAGGCACAATAGCACACCCTCTAATTTTACACATTGCACAACAAAATCATTGCTAAAGAGTATGACATAAGTTATTCTAGCAATCCTTGAACCAAGGAGATCTATTGAACCACTAAGAATTTGTTAGTATGATATGGAGTTTCTTCGTTACAAATCAAAATCTATTACGATTGGAAGAAATCATTGGAAACACAATTACAATACAAAGGGTTCCCATTGATTATAGAATGGAGCTATAATTAGATTAGAAAAATAATTTCAATGTTGTATGATATATAGTTTTTCCATTACAAATTGTACTCTATTGTGCTTTGATTCATGGATTAAGAGTTGTGCTCAGCTTCGAAGTTTGTCACATTCATTTCCTTCTATATTTGAAACCCTTATCATCCTGGAGTATATGGAATAATATTCAATAGATTGAGCAAATGGATTCCTTATAGATTATGCAACAGTGTGTTGTTGACCCATCTTGTCATCTTCGATCACTAGCCTTATACATGATCGCATATCACTACAATGTGCTGCATAACAACCTCTTTACAATATTTATACCAAGAAATATTTATAAGCTCTCTACATCGTATTTCCTTAAGATTTATAACAACAACATTTGTGGAAATGTACCTCCTTACATGGGACACATGTGAGTATAACTTCTTCCCAACGACATATTGAAGAACTTTCCTAATTTTATTCTTTCAAACAACAATCTTAGTTGTGTCCTTCCTTCTGAAATAGGAGAGATGATGAAACTAGGAAAGCTCGATCTGAAACTGCAATAATCTCACTAGAACCATTCCTTGGAGGCTTTTATATCTCAACGAATCCTTCAAAAATAGGCAGTTTAACTAAGGTTTTAGATCTTAGAGAAAACTAATTGTTGGAAGGAACCATATCACCAACTCTTGGCCATCTTGTGATGTTGTTGACAAATTAACTTTGATTATATGGCTGATGTGGAAACACTTAAATATGATGATTTGGATAGTGTTTCAAAGATACCAAATAGCCAATAGTGTTTATAAAAGAGGTTGCTAAAAGCATATTCAAAACATATTTCTTTAAGCACTGCAACAAATATAATTCTTTCTGAAATTGGAGTCTTTCCTCTTGGTGTGTTTTTGTAATATCTTGGGGGCGAGCGCTCGAAATAACTCCTAAAACTTGAATATCTACCACATCAATATAAAATTATTCTGTTATAAATTCCTTCCAACTTTGGAAATTTAATGAGGCTTTATGAATGTAGACAAATTTGTCCCTTTCACGAATATTCCTTTCATTGAGGCAATGATACCTTGGGGGAAAGCGATCTGGAGATGGTGTATGATAACGTCAAGCATAAGAGCAATGCTGGTTGAATCCATGACCTCTTCTCACATGTTTAGGTGTTCCCTTTAGGCTATGACTTTTTGCAGTAGTACAACTTTGATTAGGATGGGGAAGTGTACTCTTATCAACAACATGACTATGACTTGATCCTATTGAAAACATTCTTCTTGGAGGCATTCTTTGAATTTTCAAAGAAATTTGAGCTAGTATTTGTCGTGAATTCCTACTGAAACTCCTTCATGGACTCTTGCTGAAAGGCATGCGAGCAATCACACTTGGGCTCCTACTTAAAGCCCTGCGACTTGGGCTCCTTATTACAACCCTATGAGCAATCACACACTTGGGATCTTGCTTAAAATCATTTGAGGACTTCTACTCAATACCCTTCTAGAACTTCTACTTAGGATTTTGCTTGATATTTTCCTAGGACTCTCACTTTGGCTCTTGCTCAAGCTCCTCCTTGGGATTCTTCGCAAGCTTCTTCTGGGGCTTCTGCTCAAACTCTTATGAGGTCTTCTACTGGGACTCATTGGAGAGAAAATCCCATTTATTAGATTAACAAGACAAAAAATTATACAACACCAAACTATATGAAATAATATATATACAACAACATAACCTTTATGGTCAGTTAAAAATTCAACAATGGAATATCATGATGCTTACAACTTAAAAGATAAATGTACCTTCATCAACTACAAATATACTGTTATCTTTTCCTGACAATATTTCACCACAATTAGAAATATTAACTAGAACAATAGGTCTTCCTTGATATGCAGTTGATAATCGCTCAATTTTCTTTAGTACATCTATTCCCTCAACAACTCTTCCAAAGAAGACATGCTTGCTGCATACAATAAGAAAAGGTACATTAATTATATGAGAGTAAAACATGAAATAGATATGGGGAGAGGCAAGAGATCCACATTAGTCAAAGAAATGTTAGCCTCTCCCCCTTAGTAGCATATAGACCAACTGAATTGGAATGAAGAGAACTGCATACAAATATTTATCAGAATTTAAAAGGTCAAATGGTAAAAATACACTGGTGTTTGGAACCTAAAGAAAATAACCCATTATTTCAAGGTAAAGTAATCTTGTATTTCTAAAATATGAAATTTCAATATGGTGACACTCACGAGTCATGGATAAAGAGAAAATATGTTGATCACAACCAACATGTAAAACTGCTCAGACAAACTCAGGTGAATACAAAAAATCATAGATATGGAATCAAGTATACACCCATCAAGATGAGGTGTTGTTGCAAAAGTAATAAAGAATTGAGAACCATTTGTGTTCTAAGATACAAAATTTCCATATGGTGACACTCATGAGTCATGGATAAAGAGAAAATATGCCGATCACAAACAACATGTAATGCTTCTCCGTCAAAATCAGGTGAATATAAAGCATGTGGGACTTGATGAATTGAGATTTTATGGAATCAACAAAACAATTAATCATTGAGTGAATAAAATAAAAAATGGAGCAAAGCCTAAGTATATCTCATCAAAAGAACCACTACCAATTTTGTGCCCAAGTCTATACTTGTTGTTTACGTGTGACTCCAT
>LPNX010255290.1:19310-44782 GCA_001517045.1 Pseudotsuga menziesii
TTTTCACTTGCATATTTAGCCTATCAATACCTATGTGTTGGAACGTTGAATTCTCTACCAGCTCTTAGTAATGATATGAACAAGTCAAATTCCTTTGTCGTAGTAGTGGCTCTTAAAATTCATGGCATATTGAGAAATGTAATACTGTGAACAGGTGACAGAGTATATTACAAAATATATAGTAATCAAGAGTAATATTAGAAATGGGGATTTACATGTGTTTGCAGAAGGAAATATCATTGGGACTCTATGGTGTCAAATCCTCCATCCAGCAAAGTAGCAGGTCCACATTACCAGCATTCAAATCCCATATTTTGAAGATCAACAATAAATATCAACCCCATATTCAAGGGCATCAAATCGAGCATTTCCAGGCAGTTATTTAATAGGTGGTATTCAAAGCAGGGACAAAGGACGGACAAATATAAAAGTATAGGATGTCAAAGCATATTTGGGTCATACATTAAACACTTGAAAGCTATAGGATTCCAAGAAATCATCTCCATATTTATGGAAATAGTGGGGCATATATCCCCAAATTTCAGGTAGAATATTAGTGGACAATTATTGTAAAACCTTATATTTTAAGGGAATTGAACTCAATAGTAGTACTAGCGTTTAGCAAATCAACTCAGCAGCAGTACTTAGCGTTTAGAAAATCAACTCCAGGTCTAGCATTTCCTGGCTCTATACTTGGCTCTATGTTGAATTTTTTTTTGTCAAAATTCATGGTGCAATTCATGTTGCTAACCGTGGATTCATATATGATGCTATGCTATTCAGGACCTTTTTTTGGAGGCTATTATTGGCATTATATGGGATGCTTTTGTGGATGCTAATTGGGACGTTAATTGGGACGCTAATTGTGATGCTAATTGGGACATTAATTGGGATGCTAATTATCATCCAAAATAGTGGTAACTTTTAAATAGGGACAATATTTGGGATGCTAATTGGTATGTTAATTAGGATGCAAATTGGGATTCTAATTGGGATGCTAATTGAGACGTTAATTGGGATGCTAATTAGCATCCAAAATAACGCCAACTTTTAAAAAGGGACACTAATTGGGATGCTAATTGGGATTCTAATTGGAATTCTAATGGTGATGCTAATTGGGATGCTAATTAGCGTCCAAAATAGTGCCAACTTTTAAAAAGGGATGCTAATTGGGATGCTGATTGGGATGTTAATCGGGACGCTAATTGGGACACTAATAAGGACTCTGATTGGGATGCTATTTGGGATGCTAATTGGTGTCCAAAATAGCGTCAAATTTTAAAAATGGACACAAATAATGCCATTAAAAGTGCCATCTCATGGAAAAGCGTCCACTTTGTCCAAAAAATGATGAAAAATACACTAAAAGTTATAGTGGACACTAAAAAGGAAGCTAAAAGGGATGCTAATCACTAGGTTTTGTTGTAGTGTAGGTTAGTGATCAAGTCCTTGCATGCTTTATACTCTGTAATGTTTCCTGTGGTCTCAGTTTGTCACTCTTCTCTTTGTGGATCTAGTGAACTTTTAAGTTTGTTAGTTTCTCCAAGTCATTGTTTGTTCCAGTCTTCTTCATCTTGGTTGAAGTAGGTCACTTTGGGATCCTTTTTTCTTATTTCATTGCTGTATGTTTAGATTAGTCAAATTTTCTCAAGTTTGCATTCATTTGCATTGTAGTTTTTCAAGTTGTTTGAAAAGAAAAGACAAAAATATTTTGCATTAGGTTGCATGTAGTATTTATTTTGATTATTTTTCAAAGAAAATTTCAAAAATTCTTAAAAAGTCTTGTAGTTTCTCATTCTTAGTTTTAAAGTTCATTAACTTGCATTTACAAAAAGAAAAGAAAATTTGGCTTAGTAGTTGCAATGTGCTTTGAAAATTTACTTCTATGCATCATTTATTCTTTCTTTTATCGAGTATATAACACCACATATGTTTCATGCCATTTTCCTCTGACTAAAAATAGCCTATTAAAAAGAATGATATAATGAAAAATTATTAGTAAATTTTCTTTTTTAGCCTCCTACACCAACTAGCTTAGGCTAGAATTGTGGATTAGGGAGTTTTAACTCTCCACAAGTGTTTGATTTCAGATGTAGTCGGCCAATCACTAGGTAAATCCTCTTCTATGTTGATTGTATCTGGGAAGCTCCTCTCAAACGGAGTTAACCACGAGGCTGTGTGAGGACCTGGACTGAAGAGAAAACCCTCTGATTCTTTGTTCGAGCGTAGACCATGATTTTTACCCATATGGAGACTTCTGTCAATACCACCTCTTGGGCCCCATGAGGCACTGGTATTGATAGGGTTTTAGGCTTTACTACCTTGCCCATGCATACGAATCAGGCTTGCGTCTGCCCCCTCAGAATTTCAGTATAGTTGTGGTAGCCTTTAGTCTCTTTGACATTTAGGGTTCATACACAGGTATACCGGAAGGCTATTTATGGTCTACCTTGGACATGATTGGAAGGTAATCCCAGTAGAAGGTGTGGGAGGGTGGTTGGGTGATTCCTCCACTTGTGCCTAAGAACATCTATAGGGATGCCAAGTAACAATCTATCATCTTTATTCTAGAAGGAAAATCTTATACTCGCTTGTCTGTCTGGCTTTAGGATATTTTTTAGTGAGTTATGTGTGGTTTTTTTGTATTTAGTCTGCCTTTAGGTGTGTGAAGAATTATTTTTTAGCCATGGAGGACCAACCTCTCAAAAGGTCAAGAAGGTTGCAAGAAATTCCTCCATCTTTTACAGTGGAGCCCCAATCGCCCCCTCAAAGGCGAAGATTAGATACTGATGATTCTTTCGAACATGTAGGAGTAAGCGAAGATCCAAGTTCCCATATCACCACTTTCCATTTATGGTGTTCTTCCAACTCACTGAACGATGACACCATTCGATTGAGGTTGTTCCAAATAACTTTGACTGGTGTTGCATAAAAGTGGTATATTGAATTGCCCTCTGCTGCGTTTGATAGTTTTTGGGACTTAGCTAATGTGTTCTTGAACCACTTCCATCTTCATGTCCAATATTATGCCAACGTAGACCTCTTTTCTACCTTTAGGCAAGACAAAGCCACTCACATTTTGGATCATATCCAAGAGTGGTGAAGATGGAAGAGGCTTATAAAATCCACCATCCCCCCTAGTTTATGATAGAGTGGTTCCTTAAACATTTTCTTCCTTATATATCTAAGGATGTATCCACTTTAGGGGTGACCACTGAAGAAGAGGCCATCCTCAGGGCCCAACAGATGGATTTGATATACACTCAGTCTGGGATATTATATGAAATCATACCTAAGGCACCATAGTCTACCCATAGTGTCGAGAAACATAATCTTGGACCCCATGCCGATGGAGTGGTTAGTTTAGTGAATTCTCCCACTGTAGAATCATTGGATAAGAAAATCCATAAGTTGTCCATCAAGCAGTCTAAAATGGAGGAAGCAAAGGCTACCCCCTGACCCCAAAATGCATTTTTTTGCACAATCCTCCCAAAAGGGAAATCAAGAGTCTAGTGGGAAATAAAAGAAGGGGAAGAAAGGTGAGGGAAACCAAAACAAGCCTAATCCCATGAACAATGCTGATGGGGGAAAGAAGGATAAGAAGAAAGTGAAATCTCCCTGTAAGTTTTTTAGATTTTTATCATTTAAGAAATATGATCTTAGGATCTTATCTGAGAGAATAACATGCATAGAAATAAACACAAGAGACAAGAGACACAACTAATCTTCCTTGGGGAAACCATAAAGGAGAAAACCCCGCAACTTCCTTAGAGATAGAATGAGCACCAATGGGAGCAGTAAAACTCGAAAACATAAGGATGATCTCCAACATCTTTTCTCTCTCTCTCTCTTACTTGAGAGAGCTTCTCCTCTCTCACTCATGCGCCCCAGTGAGTGAGTGTGTGTGTGATAAATAGAGAGACTCACTCTCTATTTATATTCTTTTGTTCACTTAAAGTCCACTCCAACAAGTCGGCCCCACTTAACAATTACTTACTAGGGCCGACATCTCTATGAGAGTCTAATAACCCTAGTGCCCCACAACTGTGGGGAATTTTCCCTCCGATCAATAAGGAGAGTTAACCTTTACTCAATTATGGGGACTATTGCCCCGACTTATAATGGAGGGTTAACCTCAATGACTTTACATGACTTCTTTACATTATTGAATCTCCTGATCGAAACATCGGGGCATGACAGGACTCAATTACATTATAGATTCTTCCCAAAATAAACATCGGGGTGCAATACATAAGATATACAAGTGAATACATTCTGAAGTTTCAAATACATCAACAAAGTTGTGCCAAGGAGATCATTTAACTCATCAATTTACTCTCATTATTCAATCTCAAAAGCTATTCAAAACCCAACAATCGGCTGTCCTATAGGATCCTTTTTTCTAAGGAAAGAATGTAGCTTATGTTTCTAATGTAGTTGGGGGCACTTCGGGTGCCCCTCTAGACAAAAATTATATCAACATGGTACGATCTAGTACCTTACTCCAGAGGAGAAATAAAAATTATGAGATAGAGGCTCCTGAGAAGGGTAATTCTGTTGGTGAAACCTCTAACCCTCTCACAATCGAGAAACTTGCTGATCCAATGCCCAAAATACTGAAAGGTATATTTAAAAAGACATTTCATAACCCTAACTCTAGGGTTTCTTCTAACTACTCTGTGGTGGAATATTTGGCCCAAACTCCTTGTGTGATGTTCATGTTGGAAGTGCTTCAGAGCTATCCCGCTCAATGGGATTCCCTTTTAGTAGCTTTAGGAAGCATGGATTCTTCGAGTCTGATGGAAAATTTCAATCTATAAGATGTTAAGATCCACCTACCGTATCATGTGGCCTTGTCAGTATATGTCATTAATGGTGGTAAGACCATTGGGCGTACAGTTGTGGACAAGGGTGCTTCCACATGTGTTATGTCTCTTTCTTGTTGTAAGGCTTTAGGTTCCCCAGAACTAGTTCCGTCAAACACCTTGCTTACTGCTTTCGACGGGATGTCTTTCTGCCCACATGGTATCTTACCGGATTTTGAGATTAAGTTGGCAGGGAAATTTGTGTCTGTTGAAGTGGAGGTGATTGATGATCCATTAGAATATAACTCTATTCTGGGGAGAAGTTGGACTTACGCTATGTGCATTATTGCTTCGGCCGTTCTTCGAGTAGTGGTTTTTCCACATGAAGGAAAGTTGGTTATTGTTAACCAACTCAATTTCACTCGAAGTGGTCGTTTGGAAATGTGAGTCCACGGTACCATTGGTTGATTAGGTCAAACTTGCTATAGAGAGCTTAGGGGTTGGAATGTATTCACCTTCAATGGGCACATTTGATATCCCAACCTCGATAAATTATCTAGGTTCCATGAGTGCAGGCAAGTCTATCGCAACGGTTGTTGATAGAACTTATCCTTGGGTCCTTCCTACCCATTACGATCCTTAGGTGCCCTTATTAGTAGTGGAAGTGGCTTACCAAGCTATTGTTAACACCACTGCTGATCCGATTTCAACTCCTTTTACGGTCTCAGAGGAGTCGGAAGAAGTATATTTGCCTACTTGGGTAGAGAAATCTTTATATTCAGATGATTCCTTAGACATGGTTTTGCATTCAGATGAAGCCATTTTGGAAGCCATGAGTGGGAAATACAAGATCTACGAAAATATTCACCATAGATCCTATTTCCTTCTAGAGCTGACTAGAATTGAAAACCAAGAGTTCCACATGAGACTGGCAGATGATGTTGACCTACCGATTGATCCCTTGACAAGGGAGAGAATCTTTGCCGAGGGGAATATGGAAAATATTTATGTTACTATTCCTATTAACAACTCTATGAGCCCCAACGTCGTTGAAAATGTACAGATTGGTGCAATTTGCTCTCTGGAGGAGATTGCTATCTATACTGCCTTATTTAAGGAGTTTCGTGATATGTTTTCCTGGCCATATGAGGATATGCTAGGAATAGATCCATTGATTTTTGAACATGAAATCCGATCCTATGCTGATACCAAACGGTTCGATAAAATATTAGACCTGTCGAATTGTGTAAGGCGGCAGCCATTAAGGCTGAAGAGGAAAAATTGATGAAAGTTGGTTTCATCTACCCGATTTATTTAACGAAATGGGTACCCAATCATGTTCCTTTTGATAAAAATCAAGGTATCATAAGCGTGTGTACATATTTTCATGACTTGAACAAGGAATGTCCCAAGGAAAATTACCCCACACCTTTTATAGATCAAATCATTGATGTTTGTGCGGGGAGTGAAGTTTTTTCGTTTATGAATGGTTTTTTTGGGTACAATCAAATTCAAATCAATCTGAAAGACCAACATAAAACAACTTTTATTTGTCCATGGGGTACCTTCATGCACGGAAAAATTCCCTTCGGATTGAAAAATGCAGGGTCTACCTTTCAGTAGACAATGAATTTTGCCTTCCATGATATTAAAAACATTGTTGAGCCATACCTAGATGATTTGTCTTCTCATTCTCGTAAGAGGATTGATCATCCAGATCATCTCCGCTTGATTTTAGAACGATGTAGACATTACAATATACACTTGAATATCCACAAGTTTGTTTTTTGGGTCGATTTAGGACGTCTACTTGAGTTCATAGTCTCAAACAAAGGTATTTAGGTGGATCCTTCGAAAGTAGAGGCCATTATAAATGTTCATCCTCCTCATTCTATTAGGAAACTTCAAAGCATGCAAGGAAAGTCTAACTTTCTTCGATGTTTTATAGTTGAATATGCCAAGATCACGAAAGGTTTCATGCACCTGTTAAAGCAGGACACTCCATTTGCATGGGATGAAACCGCACAACTTAGTTTCAAGGATTAGAAGAAATATTTTCTATCGGCTCCTTTGTTACGCCTGCCGGATTACTCTCGAGATTTTAATTTGTATCTAGATGCGTCAGAATCAACCATTGGGGTAGTATTAGTCCAGTAAGATGACAAGCTCCAAGATCATGTTTTCTATTACCTTAGTCACGCGTTGGCTATTCCTGAACTTCGATACTCCCATGTTGAGAAGTTGGATTTAGCAACTATTTATGTTGTTTTAAAGGTTACGTCACTACATCCTACTGAGGACCACAATAGTAGTGGAAGATGTTAATCCCTTTCAGTATGTTTTGTCCCGATGCATAATCAGAGGCAAATTCAATAAATGGATAGTGATTCTCCAAGAGTTTGACTTGGATTTTCAATCTTCCAAATCTAAAAAGTCCTTAGTTTTTGCAAAAATTTCCAATGGAAGAGAATGTAGTGGTTAAAGAAGAATCATTCCTAGATGAGTACATTTTTCTGATTTTGACCTCTGATCCTTGGTATGGAGATATACTTATATATCTCCAGAATTTGAAGTGTCCTGCAATGTTCTCGAGGGAAGAGTAGCGTAAACTGCGCATACATGCGAAAAACTACCTTATCATCAGGGATACTTTGTACCGTAGAGAGGTAGACTCTATTTGCGTCGATGCCTCACCCACGAAGAGGTCGAGCATGTCCTAAATGATTCCCATAGTGGAGCATGCAGGGGTCATTTATCTGGGTTAGCAACGACCCATAATATTTAGCGTGCTGGTTATTTCTAGCCCACGATCTTTAAGGATTGTGTGGAAGCTATGAAGCACTATCATCCATGTCAGCTCTACACCAGGAAAATGCGGTTACATCTTGCTCCTTTGTTTCTCATCATCACAGTGGGTCCCTTCACTAAGTGGGGGGTGGATTACATGACATGCAACCTAGTTTCAGCTGTGGGCCACAAATATGTCATTGTTTCTGTTGATTACTTTACCAAGTGGGAAGATGCAATGCCTACCTTTAGAGATGATGGTGAAACTGCATATTTTTTCGTATTCAACCAGATTATCACTCGCTTCAGAATTCCAAAGGAGATTGTCACTGATCATGGAAATGATTTCCAGAATAGCATGATGAACGAATTGGCTACTATGCCAAGGTTCAAGCAAGATCACTCATCTTCCTTTTACTTGTAAGGGAATGGTCAAGTCAAGGAAGTCAATAAGACTTTGAAGACCATTCTCAAATGTACTATTAACACAACCTGGTCAGATTGGAACATTATGCTCTATCCTGCACTTTGGGCATACTGGAACAGTGTTAAAAATTCCATGGGGTTTTCACCTTTCCAATTCGTTCACGGGGTGGAAGCAGTTGCTCCGGTTGAGTGTTAGATTCCATCCCTTAAAATTGCTATTCATGTACTCCCATACACGACTGAATTAGAAGAAAGTTTGCTAAATTTTGAACATCTAGATGAATGATGTAGAGATGCATTAAAGACAAATGAAGATCATAAGAATAGGGTTAAGAACCAATATGATAAATCGATCAAGCATAGAATTTTCTCTGAGGGGGAGCTTGTCTCTCTCTAGGATCAAGGCAAAGAACCCGTGGGGGCAGGAAAGTTCAAGTCCATGTGGTTAGGAGCGTACATTGTATTGAAGGTCTTGAAAAATGGGGCATATGAGTTAACTGATTTTGATGGAAACAAGCTACCTGAGCCTAGAAATGGGCTCTACCTGAAGAATTACTATGCTTAGGCTTAGTGCTTTTTCTTGTATTTTTCTTGTATGTAATTTTGTGTACAATAGTTAGCTGGTTAGTGTTTCTTATATCATCTTGTGATTGTTACATATGTTAGTTGAGTGATTCATAGGTTTTTCATATGGCACTAGTCATCATACTTGTAACCTGGCTTCAGTCGCATGGGTCATTTATTCACCCTTGGGACAACTAGTTGCCTCTGGAAGCGCTTTCCTAGGTCTTGCTACCAATAATGTGTCCAAATACAGGGATGTTATTGAGTTGTTATGGGATGCCTTGTCACATGGCATCGCCCAGTTGGAAGTTAGACTTAACTCTCAACTGGTGGTTTCCCAGCTTAATGGGGCTTATCAGGTGTGAAACTCTACCTTGTTACGTCAATTTTTGTAGGTTATATTACTTGAAATAAATTTCAATTATATTTAATTTAATCACATTCCACATAATGAAAATACATTAACTAATTGATATACAAACTATATTCTAGATTGGAACTTAAAACACATTTTGTAAAATATACACAACAGATACATTTGGAACACATGTAAATAAGCAGGCAATATCTATCTATCTATCTATATATATGTCCATAGATAGGTCAAGTTTTGATCCTAAGATCTAATCACAACTATGAAAGTATACCAAAATTTGGATCACAATCCATAAAATTCCTATAGATCTAGTCCTGATCACCAGCATCACCGGCATCATCAGCTTCTTCAGCTGTAACAACCTCTTCAACTTCTATATAAACCAGAATATCCTTGGCTACCCTCCTGATGAGGCATACCTAGGTAGGTGGAATCCCTACAACAAATTCTTGCATGATAGCAAGAATTTGCTCAATCCATATAGTCAAAAAATTTTGGGTCAGCCTGGCCAACTTTCCCTCAAGTACCCTCATCAAACCCTAGACTTCAGCTGCTATAGGTCGTACATACATCCTAGGATTCCCATTATTGTGGATAGTCCCAACATCTACATTATAAACATTAAAATGGATTAAAAAATCTTATACATATGTATATAATTTTATGACAAAATTCATAAAAATTTAAAAACATAAAAAAAATACCTAGCTCTCCCCATATTCCTCCTGGCGGGAGGATGAGATCATTGTCTATGTTGGCCACTTTCCCTAACCTGCGTGACCCAAGTTCTGCGTATCCTGTCAACCCAACAAACACCCGAGATACTAGACCAACAGAGCAAGCCCTGTCAGTAAATGCATGCGAAGCAAGCGCAGTCTCACCCAAGATATCTCTTCGATGGGTAACTACCGGAACCATGTTTCCATGATTGTCGAGGGATTATAGTCCCTTAGCGTACGACCAAGGTGCTTGACAAAGGAAACTGAATGGTTGGATGGTCCAATCAGCATTCCACGACTGGGCACAACAATATGTCAGCGTGCGTAACCTATCCTTGTTCCTAACCTCACAGTTGGTGCAACTTGTGCGGTGCAGCTAAGTCGTACTAACAGACCGTCTGTGACTTACGTCATGACTTAAGAAATAAATGCATTGGATGATATATACATATATTTCAACGACGCTTCTCTAACATTATTCTACTGATTACAGTATAACATCAGGCATTTAATCAATATTTCATCATCATACAAGAAGCAAATAACAACCATTCACATAAACATTCATAGCATTAATCATCCATTCAAACAAAAGGGATAACGTGGAAACCCATCTGGGAAAAACCACCAAGGTGCTCTTCATCTGGCATGAAAAAAGGATGTAGCACCTTGCAGTATCCAGGATGTAGATTGATCTTATGATATGTCTTTATGACTAAGACTTGTAGTTCTCATGCTCTTTGGTTTGTTCTTCTACCCTACTTCTACTTCTTGTGGTCTGCACACACTACAGCTAAACCCGTGGCTCAACAACCTCCTATCGCTACCAGACCCTTCTTGAGTCTTCTCTTCCTCTAATCTCTACAACATTACAGCAAAATGGCATCCTTCATTATGGATTGCAATGAATAGCCAAAACAATAACTATTACCAACCATTGATCAACTAGTACCAAACTCAGGACCAACCCTCTAACTATTGAAAATCCCAACCTAAAAAGCAATTATGACCAACTGTATCTCTATTGAATCTCTCCTATTTATACTATTTTACATGACCACGTAGGGATGACTGCATACAGTCAGTTTATTAACTATCACCATCACCCACCCCTCAAGCTACAACTGTGGTGATTACGAATTGACAAGAGGCAGTATTGGCCTGACTTACAAATATTACCTCGTACATGTGTTGATGCAGGATTATGCTTCCTTAAATGGCCATGATATGCACTTGGCATTTTTCGGCTGTTATCACCTACACACTCATGCCCTCGCCTTTCCCTCAGCGTGCGCCTATCCATTTTTCTTGCGTTGGTCCTTTGCTTCCTTCACAACCTTCA
The DNA here is from genome assembly GCA_001517045.1 of Pseudotsuga menziesii. Lineage (NCBI taxonomy): Eukaryota > Viridiplantae > Streptophyta > Pinopsida > Pinales > Pinaceae > Pseudotsuga > Pseudotsuga menziesii. Next base: position 30,330 of record LPNX010255290.1, read on the forward strand.
TTTCTTTCTGTCGCACGCATGACGTACCTTGTTCTGCTTGCATGTGACTTCTCCCTTGTGCTCTTTTCCCAGGCCAATAGGCCCCCAACACTCACATGTGGCTCGTCCCAAGCCACGAAGCAATGGACATAGGAGGGTGCATGACCTGCATGGAATATTATATATATATATATATATATATATATATATATATAAATTTTTTGCGGTGTTTCCTACACCGCAGCCTCATCCCATACTTACAAGAATTTTTAGTTTACAAAACTTTAGTTCCTTTAGTCATACAATTTCTTCCTCGGCATCATCTGAATACTCTTAATGGAGAGTTCTACTTTTGAATTTCACCAAGGTTGTTCGTGTCCAATTCTGATAGAACAATCCAATTCTTATTATCATTCTCATGCTCCTGGGTTTTCCTTGTGCTTGCTGCAACTTGTCTTTCTATTGTTCTTTTCCACTTCTTGTTCTGCAGAGCTGGATGGGCCAGTTCCCAACTGATGATCGCATGTACCATAGATATGAACTTTGAAGAATGAAGCATTGTCCATATTGAAAACAAGAAAATACCTAAATTCAAGGGAGTGATCAGAGATGAATGATTCCCAAACTTTGACGAATTTCACCTTAGCATCATGGTTTACAAGCCATATATGGCCATTTAGCCCTTCTCTATTCCTTCCACACATGGAGGCCTCTCCTAGACTACCTGAAGTTGGGCCTTCTCACTAACCCTGTAGACTTAGTGAAGTGGGGAATTTTTTTTTATCCCCACTAGATTCCTTTCAGGTGCCGTAGCCAGAGATTCTAACTAATTGAAAAAGAAATAGCCAAGGATGATTTCACCATATACTTCTAGTTGGATCAAAATAACTTGCATAATTTTAGCATCTTCCTTATTCCCATCTTCTGAGATAACCCACAAGATTAAGGCTACGGCCACTTCTTTCTCTAGTAGGGCTGCTCACCATGGCACACCCCAACCCATCTATAATTGGTGCTCAAGTAGCACAACCAAGTGAAATCTGTAACTGGTGCTCAAGTAGCATGACCAAGTGATGTTTGCTCTAGGTGCACCCTTATTTTATAAAAGGAGCATTAGGTCACATGCCATCTTGGCTTATCCAAGTGCATCATTAGGACAAGACCCTCCTCTGGCGCACCAGATATGCCTCTTTGATTTTCTATGATTAACCGTGCCATCATTCTCTCACACTAGCAGCCATGATCAAGTATTGATGTGATGGCCGGTCACCATCATAGAGTTTCCCACACTTGATGAGCTAGTCATTCCGTCCTAGGCATTGTCCTATTGCGAGCACCAAACTTTGTTGAATCCTCATGCATTTAACAGTCTACTGGTTCCCGTCAGCTATCTGTGACCTCTCGCCAGTTGTCTCTTAGCTGGTTTGTTGGCTGGTTTATAGTGCACCATTCTTTCCACACAACTTCATCTTTCAATGCTGGAGATTCTTTTTTTGTTTGCTGCGCGGCTCAGCTTTATTTCCTTGCATAATTTTAAGTTGCTGGTGCCAGCTCAGGCTGCACAGCAGCATGAACCTTGTCCTAGAATGTCTTCACCATCTACTAAACCTTAGCGACTTCCTCTGTAATTTCTTCCACTTGTGTGGCCAACTGCTCAACACGGTCGAAATGGACATGTTCCAACGATTCTACCTCTATTGATTGTATTATGCATTGAATTGTTTGCTGTAGAGGTTGAATAAAGTCTATGAACCGCTTGGTTTCCAACTGATGTGTTTCTACCTCATCTTCCCTAGCCTGTTCTTGTTCACGAAGGGTCTGTACTTCTTGCTACAGTCTCTTGATCTCTGCATTTTTTGTGACCTTCTCCTGGAGGGGTAGCTTCCTCATTTATGTCTTCGCAATGCTGATTTTCTCATCTACCTCTCGCGCACTCTGCCTAATTTACTCAGCTGTTTCATCTTCGAGAAATTCTCCCCAAATGGTAGGGACAGCATCTGCGGCCTTTATGGAGAGTGATTCACCTTCTATGATTTTCTCAGTAGCTTCAGATGCTTCTCTTCTTCTTTCCTCAAGCACCTCTAGGGGTGTGCTTGACATTTGCTTGGCTTGTAGCTCCTCCACTTCCTGTCAAAAATCTTGGGCTATCTTTGCAAGCCTGGTTACTTTAGACAGGGAGTCTTCATCTTCTTGTCCTACTTTTGGTAGGAATGCTGCAATGGAATTATTTATAGAGTCCACTAATGTGACACGGCTTTGTTCATGTGCTAGTATTTCCTACTCTTTTTCGGCAATAAGGGTGATGTGCCCCTGCAGTTCTTGCTCTTTCTCCTTCAACAAGGCCTTGCGCAGCTTTACCTTTCACTGTTGTTTTGTTTCCTGATAAGAAACAACATTTTCCCTTAGTCAAATTTCGAACGCGGCCTCCTGCTGGATGTCATAGACTTCATCTAAGGCTATCTTGGAGAAGTCTATCTATGCACTGTTGTTATCAGGACCTGTGCTTGTCTCTGTGTCTTTCTCTAGTGCTTACCTATGAATCATCACTTTGATTGGAAACACTAATGCTGGTGTAACTAGTGGAATACTGGGATCAACATCATATGTCTCGGCCTCCACAATGGCTTTGACATCATGGATGGCCTCTATCAACTTATTGAGATGGCCCTCGACTTGTGTAGAAATTATTAATTGCTGCATCCTTAGACTAGAGAGGTTATCTTGCGTGACCTTAGCAACAGTGTCAGCAAGTTTCTACACATCATCTTCAGTCAATGTGCTCATGTTCACTATTCTGTCATCTTTTTGGTTCTTGCGGGATGAGTGGCCCTCTCCTTGCTGTGCATGCATTTGTTTCTGCACATGCTCTTGACTTGGAAGGCACTCTAATTCATGATGTTCTAAGTCATTAATATCATCATTTTCCTCATTGTGTTCTTGTGACTGATCATCTGGTTTGTCGTCGCCTTCATGCTCTTCGCCATTAACTTGGTGAAGCAGTGGTTCCTCTGCATTCTGCTCTTCAGGTAGAGACTCTGCTAGTGGGTTGTGCCATTCCTCTGACCAAATATTGATAATTGCATCCATTCCCTCATTTTTCACCATGAAGTTTGCATGGTGCACCTGCTTAATTGGGTCCATTGTTTTCGCTAAGATCATATTATGCGCTTCAGCTTGAAACTTGATGAATGTGGCATACCTATGTACCGTTGCAGCGTAGATTCTGTGGGATCAACAAACAAAATCACACAGCGCCTCTGTGTGTAAAAATAATGCAATGTTGTTATCCTTCTGCCAATTGTTTTCCACCTTGTCTTCCCACAATTTATGGTACCTTGAACCAAGGAAAGGTAGTGGGACATCCATCTGGACGTAGTCCATCGGGTTACCCCACATATTGAATGAAATTGAGATCAGGAACCAGGAATAGTGGAATTTGTAGGTGTCCTTGTGCTGGCCTGCATTGCATCATCTATGAGTTTGTTCAGTAGGTACCATGACCAATTGAATACTCCTCCTAGTGCACATAAATATACGAGATCCACCACTGCTGCCGAACATTGATTGGGTGTCATCTTGTGGAGAATCTTATAGGATAGGATCTTTGCGATGATAGGCACACTTTTGTCCTAGATGGGCCCAATCAAGAAGCCCCGGCCCACTCACTGAAGGTTATGCTTCTGCTTGATAGGGTTGGCTAAGAATGGCGCAAGATCGTCGCCTTTGTTTGGGAGGACAATGATGCTTGAAATTAACTCGACGTCAACTGGATATGGCTGATCCAACCATATGAATGCTTTTTGGAAGCAGACCAGTAACTGCTTCACATATGTATTGACTTGTACGCTATGGCCAAAGCGAGGCATGAACAACATATTTGTCAGACCTGCATGAGAAAGTCCCTCGACCCACTCCATTGGCCGGAGCACCTGGGCATCACGTGTAGCAGACTAGTCCACGACCATGCAGTATGTTATCTGTAGTCCTTCCTACTGTGGAGTGTCAAATTCCTCAAACTTCAACCTATCCAACTCAGGAAAGATATCCTTTAGCAAGGGAACACTAATAGGAATTCACAGCACTACCAGAGTAGTCACCGCCTTCTTTGGTAGTGCCCTCTCCTCTGCATTAGTTCTCCTTGGCCGAATGTAGTGTGGGAAATTCGGATCAACTCACTCTTCTTCTACTATAGAGACTTCATGTAATATATTTTTCCAACCCTCTAAAGCCTCACCTAAGTCAGATGTACATGAACTCGCGCATATCCAACTCAAGTTTCCATCTATTGTTGGATTGGTATAATCTTCCTACATAGCTGTGACATTGTAGGTCTGGTCGAGGTAGTCACCCTATCCCTCATTATAGATAGGCTCGATGTATTTATGTCCCTCTAATGGATCGATGGGTGATACCTCCCTCATTTCATCATCTTCGAATGAAAGAATCCTTTTCTTGAAATTTATGATGGTTTGATTGTCTATGACCCAATCTATTTCCAGTAGAGAGGGATATGGGTTCATGTCATAAATAGCGTTAATGAATTCAAAGTCTACAAATGTGCGCAATCCTTCAACATCGACAGAGACATTACTCAACCGACCAATGGGTAGGACCTTTTCCTGATTTGTAAGTCGCAACTGGATAGGATACTAGTCCAAGCGCGGCTTTCCCATACTTTCCCAAGTTTGTTGTGTCAAAATATTATCATCTGAGCCTAGATCTAAGATGATATAATCCATTTCATAGTCACCTATCTGTGCAATCATCCTCAACTCGTGGGCAGTTTTAAATTTTTTCTGTACTTGGTTAAGTTTCTTTTCAGGTCGCGGCTCTATAGGTATCTCTTTTATCATTGCTTGTAAATCTACAATAGCATCTTTATCTTGGATTAGTGTTAAACAAATTAACAGAAAGGTTCTTAGCTTACTAATCTTTGGTGGAACCTTCTTCTAGAATATGCATTGAAACCATTTAGGCATGTCCTTGACTTCTACAGAAGTCAATGGTATTTCTGGGCTTATAAATTTCGTTTGTACGTCCTAGAATACTTATTTCTATTTCTGGATGTTCAGTGGCTCCTTGTTATGTGACGTTGGCCTTACTTGTGGCTGTGGTTGTTCTTGTGGTTTATCCTGGTCTGCGCCAATCATTGCACTTGCTTGAGTTATGATAGTGATGTTCAGGTCTCATGGTTCAGTCACAATCATCTAAACATTCACATTCGAATTCGGGTTTGGGTTCTGTGCAGGGTTAGGTCCTACAATGGTCCTTGCTTTCCATTTTGCGATCAGCTAAGGACATTGTTCGACGTTATGGTACTCTCCCTTACATTATGAACATGTCTTCATAGGATCTAAACAATCTTTGGCATAGTGACCCAGTTGTCCACAGTTATAACACATATGACCTCTTCCTCTACTAAATCCTCTTCCTCCACCTCTTCCTTTGAAGTTTCTGCCACCCCTTCTCTGCGGGTGTGGTTGTTATATTGGGTACTAGTTTTGCTGGTAGTGTGGATGATAGGTATTTTGTTGTGCGTACGGTTGCTGAGGTGCAAACTATGGTTGGTACTGATTAGATGGGAACTGTGCAGGATGATACGAGGATTGCACCTATTCAGCCTGAGCAAACCCTTCATTTTTCATTAAGTAGGTGTCGACAGTATTTTCTTTCAAGAGCTGATATGCTCTACAGTCTTTCTCATCATCTCCTACTGATTTACAAAATTTACAAAATAGGTTCGTAGGGGTACTTACAACTTTTTTCAATTATAAACATTCTTCATCATGATGGCCTCTTGACTGACATATGAGACACCATGGCAGCTCATGTTCGTTTCATGGGTTGGGTGCACCTAATGCGACGTAGTTCAGGAAGATCAAATAGCAGGGATGATTTTAAGGAACCATACGTATTTAAAAGTGTATAAATGTTGGTGAATCTTACCTATTCTTAAAACACCAACTATAAAATGTTTGGCGATAGTTTTCAAAAATTATTTTAATTTGAAAGGATTTTATATCATTTATATAATAATTTGGTGATTTTTAGGGTGAAAAATTTTTACCCCATCAAAATTGGGCGAAATAGGGCTTCAAAAAATACAAAATGGCGAATCTTTTTTGGAGAAAAACATGGAAAAATAACCCATTTTTCCCCTAAAATTATCCCTGTCAGACAGTTATCCTTAGTGTGTCCATCCATCCTACATTTTGTGCACCATAAATCTTCTTGTCCTTCTTTACCCTTCTTGATTTCTTGAAGTTGTATCATCAGATTGGCCAGCTACGACTGAATCTGCACCATCCCTACAACACCGTTGCTAATGGGCGAGGCCTCTAACTTCATTGCAGTTCTAGTGCTTATCTCTGCGATTCAATCTTCTACTGCATTAACGACCCTCGAATGTGTGGCAATAGCGCAGAAATAAACCATTCTTTATGCTGCACATCTGATATTTGGAAGCTTACCTTGGCCATCAATGTTTTAAATCGCTGGTAAAAATCCCATACCATTTCCGTCAATGCTTGTTTGATTTATTTGATCTCAGTAATACACTGCGATTCCAATTTAGGTTTCCTAAATTCGGAGATCATTGTAGCTCAGATCTCTTCAAGGGTCTTTGGCGATGTTCCAATTGGTATGGCATAGAACTTCATGAACCAATCCAGTGCGCGACCCCTCAAGTTCGTGATCATCTGTGCCTTGTTTATATCTGCATTATTGACTAAACGCACCATCCAAACAGCTTCATAGAGGAACCAATGCTGCTCTAGGTCCTCTGTTCCATTTCCATTGAATGTGGGTAACCAGATATCCGTCGCATCCTTTGAGTTGGCATCAGGGTTTTGTACAAGATTCAAAGGGGATGTACCTTCTCGTGCACTAGTTACAGGGCTAGCACTATCTGTATTAATAGTCCTTTCCAGGGATGAAACTCTAGATCTTACCTTTGGTGATATTGCTGGTGTTATGTAGTTTCCTCCTAACCTCATCATCTCCTCAGAATCCTCAAAATATTCTGGTCCTTCCAAAATTGGGCTATAGTCCTACTCTTCATCACAAGACCCTTTGTATTCGTACGACTGAAGTTCATGTTCATTCTCCTCAAACAAGCTAGGATTATGTTGTCCCCTTTCGGTTTTCCTTCTCTTTCCTAATCTAAATATTCTTCCACTCCTTAGGACTCCAACTTCCAGTCCAGGTTCTGTGATTCTTGGGAACATTTCAACTCACCCTTTCCCATCTTCTCAATAGGTTATCTGTGACATTAGCTTCCTTCTTAGGCATGCAACTCAACTACTCAGCTCCAAAATACCCTTCTCATAGGCAAGAATTTTTATCCATGTACTGATACATAACAAGTATCTACTTTGGGGTCCTTGGAAAAAAAACATTTCAGCTTCACTATATGAGGTTATTGTATCTACTGCAAACTTAGTAATATATCCTTTCAATATACTGTCAAACCAAAAATCCATAGCTCTAAAAATGGTGTTACTTACAATGGTTACCTCACAAACCAACTGATTGCTCCACTCGATAGTCTCTCTTCTCTGAAAGTTTGTCTACTTAGTCTTCAATCTTAAAAACCATTCATGGAGTAAAATGGAGAACTCAACAAAGAAGATATCATGAATATCGGAATATATATATTCATCTATCCAGTTCTCTGTGCTCAACCATTTCCCTACACTCTCTACTTGCGCAAATGCTAGTGTTTTAGAATCTATCCAGGCTTTTATCTCATTCTTTGTCAAGTGCCATAACATTTCCCTTTATTTGAACAATAAGGTCCCAGCAAGGGAACCATTTGTTGGCCACTTTTCCTAAACTGCGTGACCAAGGTTTTGCGCAGCCTGTCAACCCAAAAAACACCCGAGATACCGTCTCGATAGAGAAAGCCACGTCGAAAATTCCTACAAATTAGGCACAGTCTCACCTAAGATATCTCTTTGATGGGTAACTACCGGAACCATGTTTCTGCTATTGTCGAGGGATTATAGTCCCTTCTCGTGCGGCCAAGGCACTTGACGAGGGAAACTGAATGGCTAGACGTTGGATTCAGACTTGCGCTACTGAGCACAACAATATGTCAATGTGTGCAAACTATCCTTGTTCTGGACCTCACAGCTAGCGCAACTTGTGCATTGCAGTTGACTCGTACTAACAGACCATTCGTGACTTACGTCATGACTTAAGACATAAACGTATAGGCTGATATATACATATATTTCAACGATGCTTCTCTAACATTCATCTACTGATTATAGTATAACATTAGGCATTGAATCAATATTTCATCATCATACAGGAAGAAAATAACAACCATTCACATAAACATTCACATCATTAATCATCCATTCAAACACAAGGGATAGCATGGAAACCCATTTGGGAAAAACCACCAAGGTGCTTTTCATCAAGCATGAGAAAAGGATATAGCACCTTGCATTCTGCTTGGTGCAGACTGTTATTATGATATGTCTTTATGACTTAGACTTCTGGTTCTCATGCTCTCTAGTTTGTTCTTCTATCCTACTTCTACTCCTAGCGGTCTACACACACAACAGCCATACCTATGGCTCAAAAACCTCCTATCGCTACCAGAGCCTTCCTGAGTATTCTCTTCCTCTAATCTCTACAACATTACAGCAAAATGGCATCCTTCACTATGGATCACCAATGAATAACCAAAACAATAACTGTTACCAACCATTGATCAACTAGTACCGAACTCAGGACCAACAGTCTAACTATTGAAAATCCCAACCTAAAAAGCAATTACGACCAACCATCTCTCTATTGAATCCCTCCTATTTATACTATTTTACATGACCATGCAAGGTCGACTGCATATAGGAAGTCTGTTAACTATCACCATCATCCGCCCCTCAGGCTACAGTTGTGGTGATTATGACTTGATAGGAGGCACTACCAGCCTGACTTACAAATATTTCCTCATATGTGTGTTGTTGCAGGCTTATGCCACCTTAAATGGCCACAGTCTACACCTATTGTTTTTCAGTTGTTATCACCTACACGCTCATGCGCTCTCCTTTCCCTCGTCGTGTGCCTCTCCATTCTAACTGCGCTAGTCCTTTTCTTCCTTCATGACCCTCCTTTCTTTCTATCGCGCACATGACATACCTTCTTCTACTTGCATGTGACTTTTCCCTTGTGCTCCTTTCCCAGGCCAACAGTCTCCTAGAAAGTCTAAACCTGCATAAGGAAACTAGTCAAGTGCTGGTAACTTCCATCCCCACCACACATAGAAGTCATCATCGTATACACCCTAGATTGATCCTCCATGGGCCTTGGCAAAGGAAGAATTCTCCCCACCTGGTCATCCTAGGCTGACGAGGAGAGAAAGCTGGAAGTGGTACCACAGGGATAATAGCGGGAACTCTCTCAAAGAAGAATGCCACTAATATACTCAAATACCCAAAATTATTGCGACGTCCTCTCTTACAGTCAGAGAGTTGTTTACTCATAATCGGGATCATCCTCGATCACCAATCAAACACAGTCCATTGTAAACACTCCACTGTCACCCTCATTTGTGTCCGAGTGGTGAGATGCAATGACAAAGATCTTGCAACTCGTACTATTGTACTTACCACTCCCTGAAGTGGGAAGTTGGCAATATGAACAATTGGGATGCATGATCGCTTTTTATGACTCTCAGGCATGCAGTAGGTGTCCACATAGTCTTGGACACACATGGGGTCACCGCCCCTACCAGTACCTTCGATATTCACAGGAATACCCCTGCAAAACAACCCCATGATGAAATACATGTATTCCATAGTTATCTCCAAGATCTCACCTTGAAGATCAAAATTTTTGAGGTCATGATCCCAATAGATAATCAAGTGTTCAAGCAAGCAGACATTGGCCTGCATTGGAGATGCACAGAATAACTTTAGTAACCCACTTTCCCGTAATGCATACACAGTGGGGGCATCGCAGAGAGCATCACAATCCATATCCTCATGTTCTTGTTCCCTCCATTCCAAAACCATGATTGAACCTTCCCATTTGACCATTATTAAACATCAGAATCTATTAAATTCTTTTAGTTTTAGCCATAATTTAAAAATTCCTATGTTACGCAGTACACATGGCTATCTTTTAGATAGGTCGTGTGTCACATGTGAGTTGCCTTTGTGCAGGTCGTGTGTCACATGTGAGTTGCCTTTGTGCAGGTCGTGTGTACAACACATGTACACGACTGTATAAGTCACCTACCCATGTGTACTATGCAACCTCCCTAGGGCAGGCCCGAAACATGAAAATTTTCATGAAAATGAAAATTAAAACAATTGGAATGCAAGAGAGGAGAAATCTAGCTAACCTGACACTTGCGGAATTCGAAATCGTCTACCGGTTTTTTTGTGTTGAGAAATCCAAGCCAGTGGTAAAGTATTGCTAAATTGGGTAAAAACATGCAATGGTATGTTTTAATTCTATTTTTGAACTATATATAGGAAAATTTTCAATTTTTGGGTTTTTAACCTATAGTTTGAAAATTATTTTTATAATTGAACTAATACCATGTCCTTTTTCCTAACGCAACAGGTTTGAATTCTTTTAAAAGTTGTGATCTACTCATATAGGGTAGGATTTGGGACTATGGTGTTTAACCATTTTTACCTTGCCTACATCATTGTTTTTCTGTGGATAGGGCCTTCCTTCCATGAGTAACCTAGACTTGAACACTTTGTTTTCTTTTTGTACTCATGCCGCATTTGTCATAGGTTTAGGGGATCCTTCTTAGCTATTTTTCACGCTAAATTAAGCCTCATTTTGGTCTCTTTTTACAATCTCCCTTTTTTATAAGGTTCCCTTCCCTTATGGTGTTTCTTTAGGACCAGGTCTAAATCCTCAAATTAGACTTGACTGCCAAGTAAACTTGTTCGTTCAGGCTTGTAAAGAATATGTGAATGGGAATCCACATCGGTGGTAGGTTATCGCTTTTTCAGACCATGTGGAATAATACAAAAAAAGGAACACTCTCTTTTCTTTGGAATTGAGAAGAGTATTCTTAGGCATAGGTTTATCGCTTTTTCAGACCTGAGGGACTAAATTTATGAAAAAGGAGCACCTGGTATGAACTTAGTTTTCTCTTTTTCATACTCTGGACCTAAACATGAAAAATATTTTAAGCGTATTTTATGTCTTTGTCATGCTTGTTAAACCCTAAAGAACAAATCAACGATTTTACTGTTGTAAGCCCCATTTCTCGTACTCAAATGGATCTTTCCGAGTGATATTTCCTTTCTTCACACTCGTAAAACTCAGGCTATATGCTGCTTTTGAAGGGGCATTGGGTAGGTGGTAACTTAACCTTTTTCGGACCTTCCTGACTAAGCATGAAAAAGGTGTGCCTTACTTCTTCGGAAGCTAAGAGAGTTCTTCTATGGTTTTTTTATACTTTTCTAGCCTCAGGAGACTAATTTGGACAAAAAAGCACCCTCTGGAGTCTTCTTCGTAGTTTTCATACTCTCAAAATATGAAAACAAAAACGAGCATGTACTTGTTTGGGTTCGTAAAATCCACAAATTAGTGACTTTATCAAGCATTATTCTCTCCCCTCTTCAAACTTGTCAAAAATGAAGAGAGACCTAAGTTGAATTTCCTGGACTCATTAAAATTTAAAAGGAAAGATAAGGAAGAAGAACTCTCTTTAGGTTAGAAACATTGGCAGCATGTTCTCCTTGAACATAGCACTCTCCGAACTTTTCGGTACTCATGTTTCGGTTTACACTTTTAGCTCAGCTATCACTTCGAGTCTTTACTCCTCCACTTGACCTTTATACATGGGGAATATGATCATGTCTCCTACATTACAGATAAGTCTAGTTGTTCTATTTGCAAGTTAAAAGCTTCCTCGAGTCATCTCTATGTCGTGCTCACTGTTCAAGGATATATCCCTTCATCTAACTATTATCCTAATTCCATCATTATCCTATTTGAGTATTACTTGTGTCTACCTTCCCGTATCTAGTTCCTAGTCACTCTTGTGATCCAATGGAGGATCCATTACCTTCCTCATCACAATATGGTTTCTCATCAGTACTTCCTGAAAATGAAGACCTAGAGCTTTGACGATGGTACCTTAGGAGTCATTATCATTATTGGTGAACTATTTTTCTTCAGTTGTTAGTTTCACTCATTATCTGACATTATGTTGAGTCTCTTCCATGTTCGACTTCAACACACCTATTCACATGGTAGAGACTGTACTTGTTCATTTGGATTTCAATGAATACCTTAGGTTCACATTTATAACCTAAGTTACACAAGACTATGTTATGATCAGTTACACATCTTCTAGATTTTGAAGACTCATCATGGTATATTGTGGCTTCGATCCATCTTTGTAATATACATGGTCTTGTACCCGTATCATATGATGTAATCAAATATTGTAAAGGAGCTTGTGTTCCATTACATTGAACATAACATCCTTGGATACGATTTTGTATATGGCATTGATATGTATTTGTTTCAGGTACTTCCTTTCCTACCTTGGACACTTGAGTTCTCCAAGATTAAAATATTGTAATGTATTTCAGCCATCGCTTTTCTCTAACCTCACACATTAGGGGGCATTTGTTATCAACCAAAATGGGACTTCTCCATCCGAGTACTGACATCCAATATGTCAAGACACAAAAGGACAACAGGATTGAAGTTTCCCAAACACTATAGATGTACATTACTGATGATACATGATCTCTTGAGTAGCTTCATATATTTTCATTTGGATATTAAGGTTGCACACGCGACTATTTATATTGCAACCCACATGTCATATGTGACTATTTGTATTGCAACCCGCGTGTACATCAAACACGCAAGTTTCCTTTGAGCAAGGAGAATTTCACACACTTGTTTCCTATATACATACTCGTGTGTACCTTAATTCAATGATAAAAAATATAATTCATGATTAGTCGAGATCAGTTGAGCCTTAATCAATAACTATCTCAACGTTCTCAACCATCCTAACCTTCGAAACCTCTATGTTTTCCCATGTATAAATAGAGGGAATGGGATGGGACTAATCAATCATTCTTAGAAGAGCAAAGTTATGCTGGTGGTACACCTTCATACCTCTTGGAGCAGCAGAACTCAATGTTCTCAGTTTGCAGAGGAGTCCTTGTTTAAGAAGCTAGGTTGTAATCTCACCATTCTCAATTTATGAATAAAGAAAGTTCTTCTTCCAATCTTTGTATTGTTTCTTTCTCATGTATGATGGATTATGAATGATTTAAATTATGTTATTATGAATATGTATTTCACTAACCATTAATATATATATGAGATATTGCTAGAAGAATTTGTCTTTTACATGAGAATTGGAAAAGCCCTGGAAGATTTGAAGGAAACTGAAAAAGGAGAATACCAAGCTTGGATAAATCGTCATAAACTAAGTAATCCAAGCCTCCTTCATATTCCTATGTCATTTTCTAGATAATTTGATTGTCTGCAACTGTCTTAGTAAGTTGGTAACCCTAGAGACCCTAGGTTACAAGGGTGCATTGTACTGAGCAACGCCAACTTTCATAAGCTCGTCATTACTTGGGATTTCCCATATTGATGTATATTTTATAGTCCCCAACATACAAGAGCCTTGGGTTTGTAAGTATTTATCATTTGATTAAAGATATTGCATCCATTTCCCATTCAACATAATGCTAAAACATTTTCTCACTAATTTCTCTAATACCCTTCCCAACATATAGGCCAAGGAATTCTAACACATGAGAGTAACCTGTAACATTATATTCCAGCTAATAAGAGCTAAAGGGTGCATCAATTTCAAATACAACCAATCTACTTTATCAAAGACTTCATATAAATAAGCTTAATTACGCTAACATGAAGGTCGTTTTGAGCTATAACCAGTATATATCCATCTTAAAATCCAAGACCGATCAAACTTGACACACAAACTTATCCCCAAATTTTGGACTTGAGTTTGCACTTCAACAAATTTGATCCCTTTTAGCACTTGGTAGATTTAGAGTTACCATGGATCTACACTTATTTAATAAGTAAATATGGTATGTGGCTTTCAAGTTTAGGTTAAGGTCAAAATTATAAAATATTTATTTACTTAATATTTTATTAAAATGCCATATACAAAATTACACTTCACCCTCATACTAAAATTTTATAAAATGAATTACTTTGTATTTGATTTTATTATTATTATTATTATTATATTCCCGGTGGGCTAGCTTAAGTGGTCGAGTGTTGTAAGTTGTGAGTATAAAGTGTCAGGGTTAAATCCCCAGGAGGCTTTACATAGCTATATAAGGGCCTCAATTGATGTCCCCATAGGGTTATCTCTGTAATCAGAGCGAATGAGTGAGGCCCCATTGGGTGGTCCCCTATGCATTATTTCCATGGACGTAACAAGCCTCGCTTGGGATAGGTGAACCACAATATAAAAAAATTAT
>LPNX010255305.1:0-202572 GCA_001517045.1 Pseudotsuga menziesii
TATTTGGGGGGTGTTTTTGGTGTTTTTTTGCAAAAATCATCGTTTTTATGGGTAGAGTTCTCGTTCATAGTATATAGTTCTCATTTCATAGTATAAGTGGTTACAATGGTAGTACAAGAAATAGAATTCGAATACTGTGGATAAAATTTGAATTCACCAACTTAAACTAACTGGTTAGCTAACTCAGAGTGGAAATAATCATAGCTGGAACTCACTAGTTATCTCCGAATAACCAAACTAGACTACAATTAGTTAAATGATGATGGTAGGTGAATAATGGTGCCTACACTCCCATGAATCATGCAAACTGGTGCTAATATAACTGACTGTGATCTAACTGATTGTAACTGAAGCATAATTGAGAATGACTAATTACCTACCGCAACCAACTGAGGGTGATCTTTGGTGGCACTCATAGTGGGCTCCTATAATGTAGAGATTGGTCCCTAGGGCTCCTAAACTTATGCAATCAGGTACAGTAAGTGGAATATGAACCTTAGGTGTGTCCCCCATGTACTGGTGGGTGATGATGACCTCCTAAGCTATGATAAATGAATCAAATAGACTTTATGGGTAAAAGGGGGGATTAATTAATCCTAACACACCCCCTTAATCCTAACTTTAGACAACTTGGGCCCTGGAAACTAGGACAAAAGTCACCCATACAATCCAAATGAAAATAAAACATTGGTTAATAAACAAGGAAAATGGGGAAAACTGTTCGGGTACATAGGGTACTCCCAAAAGACTGAACACCTTGAGCAACCGCTTCACACAAATAGATCACAGATCAACACACCGATGTTTGTCACCTGGTTAAAACCCTCGAGAGGGAAACAGTCCACGGCCCCAGCCAAATAGCTACTTGGAGCAATTTATTATGCAAAAGAAAGAAAGTTAAATATGAGCTTCTCATAATCGATCAACTAGCCAAGGACCCTCCATGCTCTTTAAATAGAGATCATGGACCAATCGGGTGTTAAGCCACAAATCAATGGTAGGTATGATCTAAGAGAAGTTGAACCGTCGGATCGCTCTATGTCTAGAACATATCGTGACCGTCAGATTAGAATATTTACAAATGCATACTAAAGAAACACACTTTTACCTGACGGATATATTACACAAGTTGATCTTAACTAACTCCTAAGTGTCTAAATATCCTAACATCCACCCTTAAGAACAACTTGGGATAAGATTGAAGGATTTACAAAAGTGACACTATTAGGAGAAGGAAGGAAGCATTAGAGCCTATCCCCCCTTAAGGACACATTCCTAAATTCCTAACATAGATCGAAGTTTAGAAAACTTCGCGTATGTAAGAGACTTGGTGAAGATGTCTGCAACTTGATCATCTATAGGGCAATAGAGCATTTCAATAACACCATCATGAACAAGATTTCTGATGAAGTGCATGTGTATCTCAATGTGTTTGCTGCATTGATGTAGAACTGGATCTTTGGCAAGCTTGATGGCACTTTGATTGTCGCGCAAAAGTGGAGTAGGCTGTTGCTGCTCGAATCCAAACTTGGAAAGGAACTGTTGAAGCCATAAAGCTTCCTGACTAGCATTAACTGCGGCTCAATATTCTGCTTCTACTAAAGAAAGAACAAGAGCTTGTTGTTTCTTACAAGCCCAAGTGACAAGTCCAGATCCCATACTGAAAACATAACCTGCAACAGACTTTCGATCATCAGGATCGCTGACCCAATCTGAATCAGTGAAACCAAACAACAAAGGTTTCCCCCCCTGTACTGTAATGAATCCCAAATTGAATTGTACCTCGAATATATTGAAGTATTCTTTTTGCTACTTTCCAGTGGCTTTCATGAGGTGTTTGCATATAACGGGAAACATGACCAACGGAAAAGGAAAGGTCAGGGTGGGAATGAGTCAAGTATAAGAGACTACCAATAAGCTGATGATATAAGGTGGCATCTACTTTAGGGGAAGTACAAGTGGTATAAAGTTTGAATCCAGACTGGAAGGGAGAAGGGGCTGGTTTACAATCTTCCATGTGAAAGCGGCGAAGAAGGTCACAAGCATACTTATACTGGGGAAGAAAGATTCCTTCTTTGGTTTGCAAGACTTGGAGACCAAGAAAATAATGCAAATGTCCTAAGTCTGACATTTCAAAATTTTGCTTAAGACTGGATTTCACATGGGTTAAAAGTTTTGGGTCACTACCAGTAAGGATAAGATCATCAACATAAAGAACAAGTATGATGAGACAGTTTCCTACTTTCTTGGTATAAACATTGGGATCATAATGGCATCTAGAAAAACCTGTGTCAATGAGAAAGCTATCCATTTTGGCATAACAAACTCTAGGAGCTTGCTTAAGCCCTCAACATATCCAGGAGGTTGTTCCATGTAAATTTCCTCCTGTAAATCACCATGTAAAAAGGTAGACTTGACATCCATTTGATGGACTTCCCAGTTATGTAAGGCTACAAGGGAAAGAACAAGGTGGATGGAGTTCATTTTTGCGACAGGAGCAAAGGTTTCATTGTAGTCAATCCCTTCAACTTGGGAAAAACCTTTGGCAACTAACCTTGCCTTAAGTATTTCAACACTTCCATTTGATGCATACTTAGTTCTGTAGACCCATTTACATCTGACAAGTTTTCTTCCTTTTGGAAGAGGAACAAGATCCAAGTATCGTTCGTCATTAAGGAACGATATTCTTCATCCATAGCTGCATCCCAATCTAGATTTCTTGAAGCTTCTGCAAAAGTGTCTGGATCATGATTCTTGGAAACTTGAGCCAAAAGATAAGAGGCTCGTTGAAACTAAGAACGAGTTCGATGTTGATCTCTAGGATCACTGACAAGATCACCAGCTGCTTCGCATGTTGAACGGACCCATCGAGGAAGTATTGGTGCTGGTGTAACTGGAGGAACATGAGCAAGTGAAGGTGGATTTTCATCATCACTGTCATCATCAGAAATTGGAGTTGGAAACCTGTCAAGGAATTTGGAAGACGAAGAAGAAGAAGGCACAATCATCGAATCAGGCTCGCAGGACAAACATGGCACACTCGCCAAGTTAGGCTCGCAGGCCAAGAGATTTTCATCAAATTTAACATCTCTTCTAATGATTATATCATGAGAATGTGGCTGAAGAATTCTATAAACATCTTCAGAATATCCAACAAATATGCAGTTTTCACTTTTAGGATGCAATGATTTCTGTTTTTCATCCAGAATGTGATCCCATGCTTCACAACCAAACACACGAAAGTGACTTACATCTGGTTTAATTTTACTCCATGCTTCTTTCGGTGTTATACCTTGTAAAACTTTAGTGGGTGTGCGATTAAATATTTAATTTGCACAATTTATGGCCCCAGCCCAATATTGAAGACTTAGTCCCTTAGATTGGATCATATAATTAGCCATTTCTTTTAAAGTGCGGTTCTTCCGTTCAGCTACACCATTTTGTTGTGGTATATATGGAACATTGTGTTGTTGTTGGATTCTTTGTTCAGTGTAGAAAGTAGTGAACTTGTTGTTAACATATTCTCCTCCATTGCCAGATCTTAACTTAATAATTTGATGATCAGATTATTTTTCAACAAGGGCCTTGTAGGCCAAGAACATGTTAAATACTTCCCTCTTAAGTTTTAGGAAGTAAACCCAAGTGCATCTGGAGTAGTCATCAATGAAAGTTAAGAAATATTTGAATCCAGAAAAGGAAGTAGATGGAAGAGGGCCACACAAGTCACTATGCACAAGCTCCAAGGGAACCGAGGTGTGCCAAGAGGCACGTTTGTCAAAATTGTCCCAATGATGTTTTCCGAGTACACAACCGAAACAAACACCATCCTTGCAAGATACCATCGGAAGACTAGTTACCATATTGTCTTTACATAGTTGTTGCAATGAGCGATATTTTAAGTGACCAAATCGCTCATGCCAAAGTTTGCTCAAGTTATCACTATGAGCAACAAAAATTGAAGGAAAAGGTGATGACCCAAAGTTGTTAAATTTGTACAACCTGGTAATATCATCAACAGTTCCAGTAGCAAGGACATTTTGAGGATTTTTAAATCATTGATTACAACTTGGTGAGGGGTGAACGTCACAGTTTTACCTTCACCCGAGTGAGTAATTTGATAGACTGATAACAAATTGCAGGAAATTTTTGGAACACATAGTACATCACTGAAATGACCATTTTCTAATGGAACTGTTCCAGATCCTACACCACTTAGAGATCTATCATCACCAACAAATATTTGCTTGGTGTTACATTCATGCATAGTAGAAAATATGGCTTGATCCCTAGTCATATGATAAGATGCTCCAGAATCAATGAGCCATTCATTTGAAGTAGAAGAAGAAGATGCAGTATAAGAGTAACCAGAAGCACAAAGTGCATGTCCATGAGAGGTAGATTCTGAAGACGAATCTAGGTTGATGTGGTGGTTCTTCATTGTTGCTTCCAATGCTGCCATCTTTTTGAAACACTTAGATTCATCATGATTATCTTTCCCACAAAAATTGCAATGATGTTCAGTCTTCTTTCCTTTTGGCTTGGATCCTTTGTCATTTTTTAAAGAAGGAGCTAACTGAGAGGGTTTGGGACCCTTGTTGTTTGGATTATTATTGCAAAAATTTTGTTTCTTGGGAGGCTTGAACTTTTCTTTGTGTTGGGACAATAAGGCTTTCCGAGATGTATCTGCATTGTTAATTTTTCCAAGATGAATGAGCTTATCTTGCTCTCTAATTAAGGAATCACAAAAGGATTCAAGACTAGGCTCTTGATAGCTAGCTGCAGTCAAGGATTCTTTCATGGAGTAGAATGTAGATACAAAAACATAATATCCAGGTCCAAGTTTGGAAAGAATATGATAAATACATTGTTTGTCTTCTTTCTTAATATTGCATTCTTCACATAAGAGTCTAAGAGTTTTATACTTAGATAAATAGTCTTGAATGCATGAAAAGTCACTTGGATTCAAAGAAATCAACTCATTATCAAGTTGATGACCTCAAATTTCATTGTGTTTACCAAACACAGATTCCAACTTTTCCCAATCTTAATCAGATTCATCAATTCCATATATGTGTAATCGCAAATCAGTAGAGATTGACATCCCAATCAATCCACGAGCTTCATCACATCTATTTTCCCATTTAATTTTCTTATCATCATCAGTGGGTTCTGTTTCTTTCCCTAAGGTAATTCTGAAAAGTCCCCTACTTCGTAGAACATCCTCCATATGAGATTTCCATGAGAAATAGTTAGAACTTGTAAGTATAATATCACAAGGGGCAGACATACTATAAAATAATGGTTGAAAGAGCAAAAACTAACTGTTAGGATGCAAAGAGCTCGGAAAAATATGCGGTTTCAAAACAAATAGCACTGGAAAATGATTCTGGATGATGAAGTTATGCTTGATCAAAGAAAATGTTGAAGATGTCCCCAATAGTGACGTGGCAGATATTAACTTGACCAACTAAAAAAAGAACCCCCTTCTTCCCAAGATGAACCTTTGACAATCATTTTACAAGAAAGTTTCTTTTTAAGTGAATCATTTTTTGTAAAGTAAGTGATGTTCACTTTTACAATAATGTTACTTTTTAAATAGTGCGGCAATAAATTAAAGACTTAAGTGACTCACTTTTTTATTTTATTTTATTTAAGTGAGATGCGCTTTTACAATAAGTAACTTGAAAATAGAAATTGTGTGCACTAAAAAGTAACTTGATAAGACTTGAACTCAAGACTTATCAAGGAATAAAACAACTTTGAACCAAGTGAGCTAAGTTTAAAAGGTACATAAAAGAATGGAAAGAGGAAGGGATCTTTTTTTTCTTTTTTACTCTTCTCTCTCGTTCTCCATGCTTGCCTTTTTCTTTCCAAATCACAAAAAAAATGAAAAACAAAAACAAAAAAAACCTTTCCACACTATGGGTGGGGTTAGATCTTGGTTAGCTTACCCAGAAAGTCTATGTTTTCAAGTTTTCTCGTTGTTTTTGATTCACTGTGATCGCACAAGGTGCATGACAAAGAGTATACGTAGCCAAGAAGACAAGAAAAAATACTTTCTCCTACTATTTCTGATTCACCGTGATCGCGCAAGGTGCACAACAAAGATAATATGCAGCCATGGAAGAAAAAAATCCAAGACTAAAACAATAAAGGTCTAATAATAAAACTGATAATATATGAGAGAAATTTAAAAAAAAAATTTAAACAAATCCGTCACTGTAACATTATACCTTCAGATTTGGCGAACTGGGTGTTTCTGGAACAAACGGAAATGGTTTTCAGTGAAACAAAAATTATTTCCCAATGGAAACGACACTCCAGACACAATGGAATAGCTCCCACAGACCACAAATGCACATAAAATCTGGAACCAGAAAACCTTTCAAAGTTTTGGCAACACCGATTCCAGATCTTGATCAAAACTGAAAGCGGCTCTTCATAAACTCTTTGATACCATGTTCGGGCACACAGTGTACTCCCAAAAGACCGAACACCTTAAGCAACCACTTCACACACATAGATTATAGATCAACACACCGATGTTTGTCACGTGGTTAAAACCCTCAAGAGGGAAACAGTCCACGGCCCCAGCCAAATAGCTACTTGGAGCAATTTATTATGCAAAAGAAAGAAAGTTACATATGAGCTTCTCATAATCGATCAACTAGCCAAGGACCCTCCATGCTCTTTAAATAGAGATCATGGACCAATTGGGTGTTAAGCCACGGATCAATGGTAAGCATGATCTAAGAGAAGTTGAACCGTCAGATCACTCTATGTGTAGAACATATCGTGACCGTCGGATTAGAATATTTACAAATGCATACTAATGCATACTAAAGAAACACACTTTTACCTAACGTGTATATTACATAAGTTGATCTTAACTAACTCCTAAGTTTCTAAATATCCTAACAAAAACCTCATGGGAACCCCCCCCTCAAAATGAACAGGTAATCAGGAAACAAGCTTCCATACTTTAGCGAAAAAATTCTCTTCGAGCAAAACTTGTGAAAAATTTCTGCAATTTGCAACTCTACGGAGCAGTAATGAAGAATCTTGGTTCTTCTGTCCATCATCATCCTAGGACTGTGCATGTGAACTTTTCCATCTCCTTCCAATTTGATGATATATAGGAGAAGGTTTGTTGTCTTTGTCTCTTCTTTCTGGAGGAATAGTGACTTGACCAAATTTGTTCTTCGTTGGGTCGAATTGTGGATTAGTCCTCACCATCAAGTAGCATCTCTCAGGAAGTTTGTTGCACCTCATAGAAGGAAGTGAAATTGAATGAGAAAGTGCAACATGTTCATTCTGATACTGGGACCTCGTTCTTCTTTTGTCATCTGGATCCCTAGCAACATTTCGAGCTGCTTCAATGAGATTTTGGGATCATTTAGGATTCAGATTTGGAATAGGAGTTGGATCTAGATCTAGATCCTCTCGAGGCTCAATATCAATATCAAGATCATGTTGATTTTGTTCCTCATCTTCTGAATGTAAAAATTTAGACAATACATCATTAACAAAAGGTGTAGATAGAATGTTTTTACCTCCCCTTTCGAAAAAGCTGAGGTTGTACTAGACCTGAGTATGGAAGAAAGTGTGAGAATTCATATGCTTTGGAGGCATGGTTTGCAAAACCCTTCGCTATAATATTCCCAGTTGATATATGCGTGATCTCCATTGAGTCAGGACCAAATACTACTCCCTTTGGTGAGTCAGTATGTGTCATCTGGTATGCATATAGAAAATTTGTAGCTAAAGAGGGCACATAGAGTACATTTCTAAACACTCCATGTTTATTGATAGAACCCTTTCCTTTAGCTCGAATTTGGGTAGCATCACCCATGTGAATATTCGGACCATCAATCGTTTGTAATGAAGAGAATGGTTCCATGGAGGCAAACATATGATTAGAGGCTCTTGAATCAATGAGGAAGGCATGTGTTTTTCAATAGATATCCTTCAGTGCATGGCATCTCTCATCATGATCTTCAGACTTTTCTCCAGAGTCAGTATTCCTTGCTCCTTCAGGGCCATTTGATCAATGGTCTTCTTCATACAATGACTTTCTAGATGAAATCCTCTCATACAATAGGAGCATTGACCTTTCTCAAATTTCTTGTTCTTGTTCTTCTTGGAACCCGAGGCTCCATCGGAAGGGTTATGCTTCTCCTTTGGATTTGAATCATCATTTTTATTCTCCTTTCCTCTTTACTTCCCTTTAGCTTGTGCATTCTCAGAGTCTTCAACTAAGAGGGCTTGATTCTTGAAGGAATTGAGCACTCCCATCTGAATCAATTTCTCTTGCTCTTGGATTGAAGACTCTACGAATGCATCTATAGAAGGCATTTTCCACTTTCGGATGGATACTCTTCCAGAGTGGAATGTGGATACAAAGGATGATAATTATGATCCAAGATTGCTCAGTATTGACTGCACATGATGCTTATCCTTCCTCTCTATCTGACATTGCTTGAATTGGAAGACCAGGTCTTTGTATTTCGAGGAGAACTGTTGAAATGTCTTGAAGTTGCTAGGATGGAGTGCAATGAGCTCATTCTCCAGAATATGGCCTCTTATCTCATCTTGTTTTCTAAACAAAGATTCAAGCATGACCCATACTTCCTTCTGAGTTCTGAGTCCGTCAAGATGGAACAACAACTCCTTGTATATGTGGATGCATATGAAGCGGAATGCTTCATCTATCCTATTCAAAAACTTTTATTTCTCAAGATATTGTTGGGGCTCGACTTTTATTCCCATTTTCATCCTACGTAGGCCTTTTTGTGTAAGAATATTTGCATATCTTCCCTCCAATCAATGTAATTAAAGGGTGTAAGGATTCTAGGTGATAGAGGAGATGAATTATCCATTTCACTGTATGTTGATCAACAAATCTTCAAGAGTTACGTAGGTACCTGCAAAATCACTACAAAGGAAACTTCAATCCGCAAACATTTGTCAGTTCAAACCTTTCCACCTTGACATGTGCACCTTTTCAGAGTTCATTACACCTGGATAGACTTATCTGGACATAATCCAGAGGGAGCAATGCAATGATTCCAAGAATTATGTGGAAACTCAGTTGCTTCTTATGCAAGCATGGAGGTTTATGAGGTTTGTTGTTGGCTTTAACATAGGCTCTGATACCATGTTAAATTTCATGAACCATAGACTTACAAGCCAAAATGAGAGCTATCTGAAAAGAAGTATGCAGTGATATTATCAAATCAATGTAAATTGAACAACAGATTCATGACATAAATTTCACACAAATCAAACAAGTATTGCTTAGAATATCATAACATTAATCTTCATTAATTATTCAGTAATGCAATGGTAGTACAATAAATAGAATTAGAATATTGTGGATAAGATTCGAATTGAAGAGTAAAAACTTATTAACTCCCGTAATAAATCTAAAATGCCCACAAATATTCAATAGCCCACATTGCGATAAATAAAATAATATATTGATGAAAGATGATATTACAATGAAATGGAGGCTTGTATAAATACCCACATAGGGGCTGCCTTGATGACGAGATATAACCTTTCACAAGGTGTCTCTGCCTTACATTTAGTTATTAATATTTAATTTATTATTTGTTTATATTTATTTATTTAATATTTATTATTTATTTATGTATGTAAAATTGCCTTCCCCTTAAGGGAATCTTTGCCCTCAAAGATTTGTTTTAGTGAAAGACTTATCAGTTATTTTTCTTCGTAACATCTCCTCGTGTTTCACTGAACTGTAACTCCAACACTAGATGAAACATGGTGATATAATTTTCAAATCCCTGAACTTAAATGTTGCATTTCCTGGAAAGCAATCCATCTGAGATTTACCTTTATCGAAACTAATTATTGGTCGCTTTGTTGGATAAATCCTCTTGTTTTCTGTTTAGGTTGAATATTTTGTATTCTTCCGCATATGAAATCATAACTTCCTTGTTTATGTTCATTTTGAACTTATTGTTGGTCAAAATGAGTTTTATAATTGGGGTGTCGATAAGGAGTTTTGATTGTTCGCTTTTCTGTTGGATTGACTTATTTTTGAAATGTGATGAGGATCGATTTTTTTTTTTTGTTTCTTCTTCATCAACTTGAATTTGTTTTTCAAAGAGTCTAGATGCTTCCTTTTGGATTTGCGCACTCAAAATCTCCTCTAACTTTTCGTCTTGCGACTTTTTTTCCTCTTTTAACTTCTTGATTTGTTTCTCTAATTCTTGATTAAAACTTCTCAGGTGTTGTTTTTCTTCCTCTCTATCCAGTATTTTTCCTTCGGTATCTTCGTTTGATTGTTCTATCTTCTTGGTACTTTTTAACTTTATGATATTTCCAATTAATTTCTTGTTATAGTTTTTTAATCGATATATTTCTTCAGTGTTATTTGATAACGTGCTTTTGATAGTTGTAATCTACAACTTGTGTGTCTTTTTAGTGTCGTCCTCTTTCTGTTGGAGTTCACTAATCTGTTGTTGAAGGTGGCGATTATCTGTTTCTAGGCATCTTACTTTTGTCTAAATGTGTCTGATTTTGTATTCTTTCTCCTTGATGCTTTTGTTTAAACGTTTTATTTCTTCTTCTAGATCATTATTGCTTCTATAAGGTGATTCTTTGACGTTTTTTGAGTTTTTAATTTTTTCTTCCAGGTTTTGATTGTGACTTTTTAGATGTGAAATTTCCTTATCCTTATTTAATAACCTTTTCTGGAGCTCTTGCTTTTGATCTTTTAAGTTATGATTCTCTTGTTCTACTAAATGATTTTGCAATTCTTGCTTCATACTATTGAACTGAAGATCTTTATTGGTCGCTTTATTTTTGTCTAACTCGTCCAATGTTGTTTGCAACGACGACTTCATTTATGAATATGTAGGTTCCATCATTTGCAATTACGACTTTTGTTTGAACTTTGTCTTCTATTCCAACTTCTTCCTTGGGAAAAAGAAAATTGCCTTGACAAATCTTCCTTTGCTTTTGACTTTTGTATTTCTTACTTTGATAATAAATGGTCACACCAAAGGTGTAATATTCAGCTCTTTGTAATTTTTACAGTTATTAAATAGTAATAATAATTATTAATATAATGTAATAATAATAATAATAAATTGTTATTAAATTTCTTTGTGGATTGTGTGTAGATTGGGTGGTTGGGAAGAAGGAATGTTACCCTCTCCACCCAAGTTCAAATCTTGGGGATTAACTTTTATAATAAAAAATATTAATGGAATGTTTTTTTTTTTTTAATTTTTTTGTTTGTTTGTTTTTTTTTTTTTAATATTATAATAAAGAAATCAAGTGTGGTTTCATAATACAATGGGTTGATTTATTTATTTTTCTTTTACTTCCCCCCCCACCCCACTCTTCTTTTTTCTCCCCTTTTTTTAACTTCTCTCTTTTTGGTAAGGTCAAATACCTTTGAACTTGGAGAATCTTTTAAAAATACCAGACAAAATCTGAAACTTTGGTTAAAAGCCAGAATGAGCACAAGCCTAAGGAAGGGTTGGCTCTGATACCAATGAAGCATAAAACCTTTTTAAGTCCCGTAATAAATATAAAATTCCCACAAATATTTGATAGCCCACATTGTCATAAAGAAAATAATATATTGATGAAAGATGATATTACAATGAAAGGGAGGCTTGTATAATACCCACGTAGGGGTTTCCTTGGTGACAAGACATAAAATTTTCATAAGGTGTCTCTTCCTTACATTTAGTTATTAATATTTAATTTATTATTTGTTTATATTTATTTATTTATCATATATTTAGGTATGTAACACGAATTCGCGAACTCAAACTGACTGGTTAGCTAACTTAGAGTGGAAATAATCACGGTTGGAGCTCACTAGTTAACTATAGATAACTAAATCAGTCTACAATAAGTTAACTAGTGATGGTAGGTTAATAATGGCGCCTACACTCTCATGAATCATGCAAATTGGTGCTAATCTAAATGGTTGTGATCTAACTGATTGTAACTGAAGCATAACTAAGCATGACTAATTACCTACCACCAACAACTAAAGGTGATTGTTGGTGGCACTCAAAGTGGGATCCTATAATGTAGGGATTGGTCCCTAAAGCTCCTAAACTTATGCAATCAAGAGCAGTAAGTGGCAGATGACCCTTAGGTGTGTCCCCCATGTATTGGTGGGTGATGATGACCTACTAAGCTAGGATAAATGAATCAAATAGACTATGTGGGTAAAAGAGTGGATTAATTATTCCTAACAAGGGGGTGTGGTTGTGCCAGAGGAAAGGAAAAAATATTATATTATAAGATTAAAGAAGTACAATGATGGATCCAATATTGCTATGGTGAGATGGCTCCATGTCCTTTCTCCTTAAGGTATGTTCCTCATAGGGATCTCTTCTGGTCTTCAATTTCTCCTCTCAATCCTCCACAAAATTTTTTGGCAAGGGGACACAAAGGTGCAAATTGGTCACTCCTTTTTGTGAGAAAAAAAATCTCAAATGTATGCTATCATGTCCACATAAAATCCAATATCGTTCCAAATCCATCAATTCCATGTGAAGGATGCCTTATTATAAGCTTCTTGGTCCTTCTAGGTTTTTTGCATGAAGAATGTATCCACATTGTAGAGTTTTCTCAAAATATCCATGCTTTGGGTGCCTCACAAGTGATCAATATTGACCAAATTGGTTGGAAAATATGTTGTGGTCAAGCTTGACCCTGTTAATAGGGGAAACATTAGAAATAACCCATTATGAACCCTAAAAGTTGGAAACATACCAACATGAGCATTGATATAGTTCATTAATGGAAATACGATAAATTCCCAAAGTCTTAGGACATTCTAGTACCTCCATACAAACTAAACCACGCAACAATGCACTCTGAGGTTAGGATTGCTTGGTACCTGCAAGGTAATGTCCCGTATTAACATATGTTGGGATTCTTCATATGGTGAGTACCACTTGATCTCAATCATTGGTAGGTTGGTATACCGATGATAGGGAACATAAAATAAAGTTTTAATTTGCTGAGCCAAGTAAGAAATAAAGTAAAATAAGGCCTAAAGAGAGAAGATAATAGAAAAATAAGGAAACTTGTACTCCTCGAAGGATTGTCTGAACTTGTTATGGAAGTGTGAGAAGAGTAGGTCAAACTCCAAGAATAGTGCATATAAGAAAGGTCAAAACACTTTCCCTATGTTACAATAAAAAAACCGTGTTTCTAACTTACAAAACTAAGTAGAATTCCTTCTAGATCTATTTGATTAATTCATTGAAATCAAGGGATGTAAAGTGACATTAAAATAACAAAGTAAATGGGGGGAGAAGGGATATTTTATTATAAGAAGAAATAAACATAATTATACATATTATACCTTGCTACAATGTGATGTCTTCAAGTTTTTACTCCTTGTGATCTGTTCCTCTTAAGGCTCTCTCCATTCTAATGGCCTTCAATGAATTCAATGACAACTTTGATTCCTCCACAAGCAAATTGGGAAAGTGGATACAGAGGCAGAAATTGAGAATTCATTTGTCTAAAAAGAATAAACTATATCACAATTCTATCATTACATCCACAAAATATCAAACACCACTCAAAACTTTAAATCATATGTAAAGGAGGCTATCATAGACCTACGACCTACCCAAAACTTTTCTTCAAACTTAGGGGTTTATCAACTTTACATTTCCACCTAATTTCATGTGACACTTCCTTTCCTTGGTTGTTTGGGCTTGGACAACATGTCCTACTACAACTATACTATGCCTCTTAGCTTAAGATTTATTCAAAACTTTGCATTAAGCTACAATCTATCAAATGCAACCAAGTCCTACACAACCAAGTTCACTCAACAAAGGGTACATGTCCCACCATGGCCTTTAAAACATCCCAACAATACTTTAAAGTTAGCTAAAATTTCAATAATTAAAAAATATATCAATATTTAACCAATACAAAGCATTAAATGAAAGATAAAAACATCCATCCAAGTGAATTAGGCAAAATACACATGTACAAGAGTCACCCATGATGGGTTGCCTTAAACTTTATTCAGATGAAGAATGTTACAATGTAAACAAAGGAGTTGATCTAACTACCTATACATATTTACATACTACAATTACAAAAGATACAATTACCTACAAGAATTTTCAATGTAACCCCTCAAGCAACAACATGCTTACCTTCTATAGATATTGTCTTCTTCTTCTCACTTTGTCAGTGCAATTAACCCTATTGTGTCAAACATATAAATTAATACAATTGCAAAGCTCTATTCACTTATTTGAATGATCGATGCTTCTTTCCTGGATTCCTTAGAACCTTTGAGGCATCCACTATGTATACAGGACTTTCCTTGCACTTGCCTCCTTCTTAGGTATTGTACAAGCCCTTCCAATTTTAAGATGGACCCCAAGTGCCCACATCACCATCTTAGCTACACCCACATGACTTGTTTATCGATGTATGTCTCCAATGGTGTGGAGCCCTCTATGCCATGTGCACCCAACATCCAAGTGCGCTTAACAATGTATCCAATTGTGCTTATGTGCATCTAGAAGTACATTCGGCAAGGTGCACTTAGTAAGTGCACCCAACAAGGTGCATCCAATTGGACCTGGTTGTCTTGTACCCAACAAGTACACCCACCTAATATCTTTCCATTTGATTTGTATAAAAATGATCCTAGTTGACATCTTCCCAACCAAGTGTGCTCAACCGAGTGCACCTTGTTACCGGATGAAATGGAAGTCCAAGCCACTGACAAACATATGTGGAGAAAGTGACCATTGTCAGCTTAGTCACATCTCCTAACTTCTTTGGAAGTCGAAACTTACTAGGGAGAGCCCTAATGACAACTCTGCAAAAGACACTTAAACACTAAATATATCTTGCAAATGTGTAAAGTTAGTGACCAGTTCCCAATGGAGTCAAGAATATGATATGAACAATGTAAGTACATTCATCCAAGGATAAGTCCACAATTAGCCAATGAGTTCCAACATCCAAGTAACAAGTGTGATATGCGAGTATTAACCAAGTTACAAATAATTGATCATCACGAAGTAATCCAAAGTAGTACAACAAAACTAATATGACAACAATATCAACAAATATATTAGTCATTAATGCAACAATATTTTTCCACCGTTGTTTAGGTATCCATTACAAACTATGTGTAAATAGCAGCATGCACGACTAAGCATTTAAAATCAGATATGAAGTAAAGTATTAGTAGCGGTATATTAATGTTTCAGAGTTACCAAGTGACCATATCGAATGAGCATATAATGTGCAAATGAAAGTTTATAATAGTCATGTTCTAGTTGAAAACCAAGCCATCAACAACTAACCCTTTAATCACTAAATTTATCCTTGTGTGCATAAAAGGAGCAACAGACCCTAAATTTAGAGGGATGTCAATGTAAGGGAATCCCTTACGGTTGACAGGGAATCCCTTACGGTTGACAGAGGTCTGGATAAGGCCTTGAAATGAGTAAAAAAGGTTTGCTACAAACCTAGGGAAAGGGCTAGTGGGCTGAAAAATAGAAGGGGTGGATCGTGAGGAGGAAAAGAGTAAGTAAATAGGACGAAATTTTAGGCCTGAGATTTTAGGGATGCGGTTTTAGAGTGACCCCAAAATTTTTGGGCATGGGATGAAATTTTAGGGCCCGAAATTTTAGGGCGTGGAATTTTAGGGCATGAGATTTTAGGGAGCCTAACACTAACCCTAACTTAGGTTTAATCTAACCTAAGTTATAGTTTTTTGAGGATAAAATGATGTGAAGACAAAGGGAAGTTAACCCTAGAAAAATCCCTACCCAACCTAGGGAATCTAAGGAGGATGGCTTACCTAGTGAGAAAGAGATCCTAGGTCAGATAATTATCCTAAAAAACTAAGGGAAAATCCTAGAAGACTCTCATAAGAAGATGTTCCTCTAGTTGTTGAGATGACAAAAAGCTTGGAAATGGCCTATTCTAGAAGAAATGCAACACTAAGGTTATCATTTAGTCATGAACATGCATCATCTACTAACATTCAAACAAAGAGATAAGAAACCCAAACCTCTAGGTGATAGTTTTAGCCAACAAATCCAAGCATCACCTTGCAAGAGAATTTCACCAAAGAACACCAAGAAAAAGCTTGCATAACCTAGAAAAATCTTCCATCAAGAGGGGCACATCTCTCCAAAGAGCCCTAAGAAGGGTAGAACAAATGCATAATGTTTTATCCCAGGAGTCTTGTGTTAAAATGAAGTGAGGAGATCCATATATATGATCTCACGCTCACTTTTTACAAAAATATCCAGGCCTACATGCCTTAAAAAATGTCAATTTGAAATTATAAAATGTCAACTTAAAATTAAAACAAAATAATAATAATAAATGCCCTAATGTAGGTTCAAGGTAGGATACCTAGGGTATTTTTACCCCTAGGTTAAAAAATGTGCTCAAATAAGCAAATCAATCTGAACGAAAGGTTGGAGTGAGCTGGAGGGAGGGCGGTATACCCCATCTGACCCCAATAATGTTGTAAAATCCCTCAACTTACCCCTCAAACCAAAAGAAGGCCTGGAATGGAGGATAACTACCTATAAGGAGATAAGGCTAGGGAGAGAAGGCACCAGCAAGTTGAGGGTCCAAGAGGGTGTCCTTAGTGGTTGTCAAGGGAGAGGAATGTCTTGTAGCTGAAGAAAATGCCACCAGAGCATGCAAACAATATATGGAGCCATGTTACTAAGTGTTCAACCCTTAGTATCCCTGAACACCAACCCAAGGGTTAAAACCCCCAGCAAAGGGAATTCATAAGTGCCATTAATCCATAGTAATCCTAAAAGGGGGACCAAAGGTCCCATCCATGACAACCATTACTCTATAACACCCATCCTACTCGAAAAAGTTGGTTCTCTCTCCTTGGGGCACATCTAAAGGTGTGTTGGGTACAAGCACAATGTAACACTGGATCTAACTACGAGATGAATTCTATTTCCAGGAATTCTCAAGAACCTGTAAATATTTTGACACATGTAGACCTACACACATATCAAATTCCCAAAGGGATTAAATGCATCTATGGCAAACACTTTCATCCTGCCTTGTTCACAAAATGAGGGAAACAAAATAAGAATAATTAAAGACTAACTAGGTCATGAAAAGACATCAAATAAAATGCTAAGTGACAGTAATATGCCTAAATAGTATGCAACTAACCCTACCTACACTAAACATAGTAGTCATAATAGGTTCGGTAAAATCATACCACCAATGTAATGATTCGAGTAAGCAATTCATGCATGATATCTTACCTTTGTCCTTTAATTTAATCCATGATAATACCTCATAAATGATATGTTGATTACGCACCAGGATCTTCATCTGGATGAGGAAAGGAAACTGGACCTTGCTAAGAACTCGGAACACTTGAAATTGGTGCCACAGAGAAGCATCGCTTTGACAAACTTTATTGATCCATTCTTCTATTGGACTTATGTATGGGACACCTCCATCATACATGTCTTATAAGAAAAACAATTGCCTAAAACTTGCCCATAAATCCTGAACTTGGGACGTTAATAATAGAGTTGGACCTCGCAAATATTCATATGTGAGCCGCAACTTGTCCCTGAATTTACTCAAACATTTATCCGGACATACAAGTGGACTGCTTATCTTTTTTACAATCATGTTAGTAACCCCAATAATACTTGAAATTTTGAAATTATCAGCAATAGAATTCATACCTCCATGCTTCAAATGAAAATATAGATAATAAATACTATGAAACTGAGGAATGAATGTCATACATGTCCACCTACCTGCCTCGGCCTTGTTGAAATGCATCACTAGGGACTTACCAATATAAGATAGAGTGGGATGAACTACTTATTCAATGCTTCTTGAGAGAACAACTAAGAGTGATAGTATGGTCTTATCATAGGCTAAACATCTGCAAAAGAATCCTATGTCTAACATGATTTCCTAATGTTGGATAAGTATGATGAAGATATCATGGAAGAATCACTAGAGGTACGGGTTCCCAAATTTTTAAACTTTTCATCATAATAAACCATCTACATATGGAAACTATCTGCAATGTCTAGTGATGCTTCATCTTCATCTATAGTGGCAAAAGGGTTGATCCATTCTTCATTGTTAGCACCATAAGGAGAAGGAATAATCATATCTCGTTCTACAGGGTATTCATAAGTCATGTCTTCAATATCCCTGCTTGAGTTGATTGAAAGTTCTTCATCCCAAATAGTGTCGAATTATGGCTCAACCTGATTAACTTCATCTAGTTGTTCTTTTTCGTTATGATGTCAGGAAACAATGTTACTAATCTCGAAGAATCATTTAAATGTGGACCCATAAATGTCCAAAAACTATTGTCCCCAAAAATTACATCATTATGTTCCAAGATATTTGAGATGTCATAAGGAGTCATCGTGTGTTGGAAGGGAGAACTCACCTTATCCTTCTGTTATTCGGCTTCTTCAACCAAGACTTTTGGATATTCATATGTAGGACCACCATCATATTCGTCTACCTAAGGAGCTTCATCTACTGTGCTTGAGAGATAATTAGCTTCATCAATCTGATTTCCACTGTAGATCTCTGTACTGAATAAGTTCCTAGCATACTCAACATGATGTATCCATCCATGTTGTTTCCCAAGCAACCAACATCTACAAAATAGTTCAATCAATTGTGGAAGAGAAGAGATCTTAGCTTTTAGCAACTTCATGAATCAAACATGGTCCTTTCCTTCTAGGTGAACAACGAACAACCTCATGTACACACCTTCTTCCAACTCAACTTCTTCTTGGAATAACGATAAAATTTTGTGATTAGGTTTTCAACATAATTCTCATTTCGATCATCAAAATACTTCCATAGTTCACATGGTAATCCATATGAGTAACCTGGGAACTTCGTTAGGTCAAGTGGAGCAAAACATACTTCCATTTCTGAAATTATTGGATTATCAAGATCTTTAAATTCAAATGGAATTTTATTGTCAATATTCTACTAGAATCATCTTTTATCATATTGTTTCCCAACATTTATTCCCACATATGGCCAATCATGGCCTTTCTTTCATGCTCTTCGATGTCATAATCCTAATTTATACTAAATCCATCAATGAACTGCTTGAGTGAAAAAAAAATTTTGTGAGGAAAACCTTCATACCAATTCCTAAGAGTCAAGTTGTCTTCTAAGTGAAGAGATAGCAAGAAGAGCCTCATTCTGATGTCTTCATATACATTGTTTATTTCCCAGAGAAATTGTATGAATGTCCACACATGTGTTGTTACACGGTACTTATATTGTTGAAACAAGGGTAAAAGTTCCTTCCCATCATCTTGAATGGCATACTTGTGTGGAAATCCCAGAATGCGTGAAAAATCCAATATATCCATTCATAATTCGTAATTGGATGTCATATCATTAGGATTCCTTGTCTTTATAGGTCACTTCTTTTATTTTTCTTCATTTGGAGTCGCTAGGAAAGACCTACCAAGTTTGTTAAATTAATCTCATCAAAGTACTAAACAAAACAAGGGAGTACCTCAGCTGATGATGATTGAGTTCTTGGTGGAGTCGCCAGATAAGTCTGCATGGTTAGTCCACAAATATATGCAATAAATAGAGACTTACCTCAAAACGTACTAATAAATGTTGTTTTTCCAGGGGAGTGAATGACTCTAAATCAACTGCTTCAAATTTTAAAAGTTCCCCGAAAACGATGCCAAAATGTTGCCGGATGAAATGGCAGTCCAAGCCACCAACAAACATATGTGGAGAAAGTGACCATTGTCACCTTAGTAGCATCTCCTAACTTCTTCAGAAGTCAATACCTCCTAGGGGAGAGCCCTAATGACAACTCTACAAAATACACTTAAAGATGAAATATATCTTGCAAATGTGTAAATTTAGTGACCAGTGCCTAATGGATGGCAAGAAGATGATATGAACAATGTAAATACATTCATTCAAGGATAAGCCAACACTTAGCCAATTAGTTCCAATGTGGAAATAACAAGTGTGATATGCGAGTATTAACCAAGTTACACAAAATTTATCATCACCAAGAAATTTGAAACAGTTTAGTAGTACTAATATGACAATAGTATCAGTAAATACATCAATCACTAATGCAACAATAGTTTTCCATCGTCGTTTACGTATCCATTACAAACTATGTGTAAATAGAAACATGCACAGTTATGAAGTAAAGTATTAGTAGCAGTATATTAATGTTTCAGAGTTACCAAGTGACCATATCGAATGAGAATATAATGTGCAAATGAAAGGTTATATTAGTCCTCTTTTAGTTGAAAACCAAGCCATCAACAAATAACCCTTTCATGTATAAATGTCTCCTTATGTGCAGAAAAAGGAGTAGTATACCCTAAATGTAGAGGGATGTCATTGTAAGGGAAGCCCTTATGGTTGATAGAGGCTTGGATAAGTTCTTGAAATGAGTAAACAAGGTCTGCTACAAACCTAGGGAAAGGACCAATGGGCAAAAAAAGAGAATAAGGGGTGGACCGTGAGGAGGAAAGGAGTAAGGAAACAGGCTGAAATTTCAGGCTTGATATTTTAGGACGCCCAATATTTTAGGGCCCGAAAATATCGGATCTCAAAATTTTAGGGCCGATTTTTTAGGGTGACCTTGAAATTTTAGGCAGGTGTCGAAATTTTAGGGTGTGGAATTTTAGGGCTTGAGATTTTAGGGCATGGAATTTTAGGGCCTGGAATTTTAGGCCGCGAAATTTTAGGGCTTGGAATTTTAGGCCGCAAAATTTTAGGGCCCAAAATTTTAGGGAGCATAACACTAACCCTAACTTAGGTTTAAACTAACCTAAGCTATAATTTTTGGAGAAGAAAATGATGTGAAGACAAAGGGAAGTTAACCCTAACAAAATCCCTACCCAACCTAGGGCATCTAGGGAGGATGGCTTACTTAGTGAGAAAGAGATCCTAGGTCAGACAATTATCCTATAAAACTAAGGAAAAATCCTAGAGGAATCTCACAAGAAGATGTACCTCTCGTTGCTGAGGTGACAAAAAAGCTGGAAATGGCCTATTGTATAAGAAATGCAGCACTAAGGCTACCATTTAGTCATGAACATGCATCATCTACCAACATTCAAACAAAGAGATAAGAAATGAAACCTCCATGTGCTAGTGTTTAGCCAACAAATCCAAGCATCGCCTTGCAAGAGAATTTCACCAAAGAGGACCAAGAAAAAGCTTGCATATCCTAGAAAAATCTTCCATCAAGAGGGGTGAATCTATCCAAAGAGCCCTAAGAATGGTAGAACAAATGCATAATGTTTTATCCCATGAGTATTGTGTTAAAATAAAGTGAGGAGATCTATTTATATGATCTCACACTCACTTTTTACAAAAATATCCAGCCCTACATGCCTTAAAAAATGTCAATTTGAAATTATAAAATGCCAACTTAAAATTAAAACAAAATAATAATAATAAAATTCCCTAATGTAGGCTCAAGGTAAGCTACCTAGGGTATTTTTACCCCTAGGTGCCAAAATGTGCTCAAATAAGCGAAGCACTCCGAACGAAAGGCTGGAGTGAGCTAGAGGGAGGGTGTTATACCCCATCTAACCCCTAGAGTGTTGTAAAATCACTCAATGCACTCCTAAAAGTAGCAATAAGTCTTAGTGTGGAGGATAACTACCTCTAAGGAGATAAGGCCAGGGAGAGCAGGAGCCAATAAGCTGAGGGTCTAGGAGGGTGTCCCAAGTAGCTATGAAGGGTGGCGAATTTATTGCATCTAAAGCAAAGGCCATTAAAGCACGCAAACAATATATGGGGCCATGTGAACCAGTGGTCAACCATTAAGAGCCCCAGACACCAACCGTGAGGTTAAAAACCCCAGCAAAGAGCAGTCAGCAGTGTCATTAAGCCACAATACTCCTAAATTATGGACCAAAGAGCCCATCCATGACCACCATTGCTCTATCAAACCCC
Organism: Pseudotsuga menziesii; assembly: GCA_001517045.1. Lineage (NCBI taxonomy): Eukaryota > Viridiplantae > Streptophyta > Pinopsida > Pinales > Pinaceae > Pseudotsuga > Pseudotsuga menziesii. Next base: position 22,003 of record LPNX010255305.1, read on the forward strand.
TCCTGATTGAAAATATTGGCTCTCTATCCCTGAGGCACATCTGGAGGTGTGTTGGGTACAGGTGCAACATAACACACCCAATTCATCTATAAGCTAGTCAATTCCTCTTTCCATTTTATCTGCCAATTCTTCTTGCCATTTTATCTGCCAATTCTTCTAGCCACTTTATCTGACATGCATAGATAATGTCTATGGATGAGGTTATCTATAATAACATTATATTCCCTTCCAAGTTCCCTATGCCAAGATTCTATTGATGCATCTAATTAATGTAGCCTTTTGTGGTGCACTTTTCCTTTGAGCAAGGGTGCTTGACGTGTTTAAGGTGCACCTTACAATTTGCAAGGGTAGTTTTAAACTAACTATTTTATCAATCAACCTTTAATCATGTCCATCCATGTTTGTTAGTGACCACATAGTTGATCATGTGGCAAAAGCATGCAAATCCATTCAAGACTAGAGTCGTACATCATCTCCCACTAAAAGTCATTTCGATCCTTATCATCATCCTTAAGAAATTGTTGGTCTTATCATCATCTTTCCATAATGTATCTTGGGTGTGTTTATTGTTGTTGCTAAACTTTATTGCAATTTTGAACTAAGTGCCCACTGTTATTGTGTCAACTCGACCTACATTAATAAGGTTGTAAAAAATTCTAAGTGATACACTACCCATATCTATTATTGTTTTAGTACTTAGCTATTTTATCCATGTGTCCATACATTGCATGCATTCCATGTGTCTAGTTGGGTATTCAGTCAAACTCTCATGTATAATCCCATGAGAATGCACTTCCTCATGCCAAAATCAATCATTCCCTTATGTATTTCAATAATCTTATATAACTAAAATCAACTAAGGTAAGGTTGCCACCTTAACCTCGATACTATGATGTTACCAATTGCAACTTAACGAGATTTTCCAAGGCATCTTTCATGGGCGCTCTAGGCTCCACTTCCTATTCTTGGATAGTGATACACCTTGTGGTTTCATTCACATAAATGACATGTCAAGTGGCTTCCAAGGACACTCTCAACTAAATTATTTGACTTGTGCTTCACACTCAAGTATGTTAAACCGCCTCCTTATTTGATGACCTGCAACCCAATTCTTCTAATTGATCAAACATCGGCTAGAAGTCATATATCCCCATGGAAAATATAAAAAAATCCATGATTTTGGTTGTATATTTATCATGTAAGTATTCATCTTCCTCCATTGTGTCCAACTAAGAGTCTTGAATTTCTTTTGTTGTCAACAAAAATACCTCAATCACCTTTGCAACTTGTTGCATCTTCTTGGATCGCCTCTAATTGGTGGTTGATTCTCCTCAACAATGTATTTTACACACTACAAACCCTTTAAAATATGAAATATCACCCTTAACTTATCATTGTCCATGAATTTCAATAACACTTAACTCATGCAAGGCTCCACAAACCTCTTTCTCAACGATGCTACCATCTTGTATCTTAGAGTCTTCTTGGGTGACTTCCTTCCTGCATTATTATAGTCAACACTAAGAATTATTTTTGTCAAAAATCACTTCAAAGAAAAGAGCATGCAGTAGAAGTTTTTAGTGTTACAATATTAGCAAAAAAATGCCAAAAAAACCTCTGCGATAACCTTCACCAATCATACTGGAAGTTTTAGCAGAGGTTTTTATGGAAATTTATTATAATTAAAAATATTGGACATCAAGAGGTTTTAGCGTAATATTTTTTATTGGTGTGATTTATTCAAACAAACGCACTAGCACTAACAAATGCAAGATGCACCAGTTCTTTTGAAACCATCATGTTCACTGGTGTGCACAAAAAATTGAAAGCATTATAGGCACCATTGCTTGATAATACATATAACATCGATGCCCACATAACGTTTAAATTGGATTGGTGCTTTATAACAAAACATGCACCGGTGCATTATACCAAAAATATAACCGGTGCTTACGAACTATGTAAATGCATTGATGCTCACAAACTATTAAAATTCACTAGGGATTACTAGCTATTACAAAGCATCAGTGCAATAACTGAAGGAAACCACACAGGTAAATTTAATTAAGACGTTGATTGTATCTATATTTTTAAAATTTAACGATGCAGTTAATATACATTATTGTACTGAGGCATAATATAAAAAAAAACAATGGGCATTTGATGAGTATTATGTTGCACCAGGTCTCTATTGTTTTGAGTGCATCGATGCTACATTGTCTCAAATGCACCGATGTGATTGAAACAATCGAAAACACCAAGGATCATTTTATGTTTTGTGAATAGACTACTAACGTCACACTGGAATATCTATACTTTATACTTATTTTGTTTAATTCCGTTATTCATCAAAAAATGAAAAAATATATTTTGTATAGTAGTGTTCATTTAAATTTTAATTGTTGTGCTTGGATACAATGTTTAGATTAATTTGTTATATCATAAATTTCCACATCTATTGTGATATTTAATCATCCACATATTTGATTAGTGGTGTAACATTTCACAATGACATCAGACAATGCAATATAATACAAAAATTATTTTATTATATATCAATAAGAGGCCCTTTGTCATACAAAAAGCAACAACATAAAGTCCAAAATAGTCAAAATGTCAACACACATGTAATTGTTACACTTATTGGTAACCTGGTGTCTTTCAATTGGGACACTATGTCCAGTACATGATACACAATATTTGATTTTCACAAACAATTATTTCATAATATACAACATCTTGCATTAACATCCAAAATACATGGATCATAATTCTTCACCATAATTGTTGTCAATGCTAGAGCCACTTGCATGAATTGGGTTATTTGGCCGAATGTTTTGTTGATTGCGTCGATTGTTTTCCTTTTCTTCAACTTCCATATACAAACATAAAAATAAAGTGTAATGAATACATATACATTGCTGGGAATAATGAAAAATTAAATAGATAATATACATGAATATAAATTGAAAAGCGGTGTATCGTAGAAAGAATTGAGTCGTGAATTATACACAATCTTTCAAAACAAATATCATGTTTTCTCTCAACAACTCTTATGTTGGCTCCATTCCAAAACTTGTTTCCCACAAGTTTTATACCCCATAACAAATTATAGATTTAATATAAAGCATATTTGTTATTCTATTAATTATAACAAGAGAGGTCCCTCAGAGTTTTGGAGGATTCGGCTTTCTTGTGAGTTGTTTGTTGCGGTTCTGGAGTATGATTTTGGTGGAGGATCATTCCTTTTGCATCTCTCTGGAGTCATTCTTCAATAATATTGAACCTGAGTTGATTTGCTCTGAGTTGGTGGATTTGGTTTTCTTATTGTTGTTGGCTTTGTGACAGTTCTCCAAGATGATTCGTCCTTGCTCCATTTTGTTGTGAAGGCTCTCACCGTCAGTTGTATTAGAGTTTGGGGCCATATAGGGCCTATCTCATTGTTTTTGGATCAAGATCACTTGTTCTCTGGTGGATCAGTCGTTGGAGGAGTTTTTTGGCTCATTTCTAGTGGATGGTGTGGCTCTTCGTGCCCTCCATTGCTGGGACTGTCTGCACTGAGTGCCCTCCAATTCTAATTTGGATTGGATTCCTTAGAAAGGGGAGTAGAACAAAGAATCTCTGATGTAATTTCTTTGCATTCTGGAGTTTCTTGAACTCCAGAATTGCATAGATTTAAAGAACCTTTGCTCCTCTACCTTGTCTCTTCTATATGAAATAGTTCTTTCCAGCATGAAGGAGATATAGAAGATCTGTTAATTGATTGCAGGGCTGCTTCTGCTTCTTAAAGAGTTGTCTTGGTTATTTTGTGAAGTTTATCTCTTTTCCTAGTGGCTGCACCTGAGATATTCTGAGGTCATCTCTATTTTGAGGTCATGGTTGCTGGAGGGGGCTCCTCCCCTTCCCCTAATCTCAATGTCTTCAGGAGACTGGTAGCTTCATGCAGCAAACAGAAACTCAACCATAACCAACAATATTTCGTAAAGAAGCTTGAAAATATTCCTACGGTGGATGTTCCTGTAGATCAAACATGATAAACAACCCTAAATATTGTTGACAGGGGCCTCACTGGTCAGTTCACTGAGCTTTGGCCATCCCCCAAGGCAATCGAAGGGTGGGTTCAAAGGAATTGGAAACCTCTTATCTTAGAAGGCATATGCATCAATTTGATAGGTAAGGGATACCATGTCTTTATTTTTGAAAACTCAGCAAATAGAGATTTAATCTTTATAAACGGGCCATATTTCATGGGTCCTCAAGGGCTCTACCTGAACAAGTGGACTTCGGACTTTTATCCAAATCAAGATGTCCCTTCTGTTGTTCCTATTTGGGTTAGGTTTCCACATCTTCCTCTCCATTGTTGGAACTCGGGATCTCTTGAAGCTATAGGTAACACCTTGGGGAAATATATTGATAGGGTTGAAAAAATAGATCAATATACTTGTGCCAGAATGTGTGTTGAAGTGGATTTGTAGGTAGGGCTTCTTGAATCTATTAATTTGACAGTAGCAGATTGGTCACACATGCAAGAGCTAGATTATGAGAAATTCCCCTTTAAGTGCAGATTTTGTCATGGTTATGGGCATTTTTGCAGATCATGTAAGAAAAAAGTTGAGGAAGAAGTTGTTAAAGAGAAGGGATATCAATGGACTCAAGTTAAAAAAACTAGTTCATCAAAGCAAGGAAACAAAGCTAAGGGTCAAAGAGGAGAATTGGGGACGGGTAGCAATCTCTTTGGTCAGAAACAGAAAGAAAATGGAGCAGATATGAAGGAAATATCATCTCAAAACAATTTTGAAGTCTTGAGCATCCTCGAAGAACAAGTGCCCTCAATGCTTGAAGAGGGAGAAGTCCCTCAACCTCAAAATCAGACAAGTGAAGAATTCAAAGGTCTAGCCGAGCTATACCTTGGCACTCATGCAGATGGATATTCTCCCACATATGCAGAAATGGAAAAAAAAAGAAACCTATGGACAATTCTGTTTCATCCTATGAAGATCCCCCTTGAGAGGTCTTCCAAAAAAGGGCATAAATATCATAAGATGGTATAAATATCATAAGACGGTTTAGTAGGAATAAGCCAAATGTCTTAAGATGCAAGGAAGTCAAGCTACTATAGAGATGTCAATCAGCAAAAATACTTGGGCCAGACCTTCAAAAGGAGGTCCTCTCCCTTTCAGTAATAATAAATAATGAACATCTCCTCTTGCAATTGCAGGTGGATTGGAAACTCTTCGAAAGTAGAAGCTGTTAAATACCTAACAAAAATGGATTCCCCCGATATTCTCCTACTCCAAGAGACAAAAATTGAAGAGGACAATATTCTTTCCTTAAGTAAAAAGACATGGAAAAAGCATGCAGGGAAGGCTATGAGTGCACGGGGCTCATCAAGTGGTCTTGCAACCTTGTGGACAGAGGACCTTTTTTCATTGAAAAATTCATTTGAAACACAGTACAGGATATTCACCAAGCTTAAGCACATCTCTAGTAAGATATCTCTTGTTATTTTCAATTTATACGTTCTTGTTAATTCTCAAGAAAAAAGAGAATGTTGGAATTCTCTTGCAGATTTTCTTGATGCAATCAATCTCTTAAACATTTTAGTGGTTGGTGATTTAAATATCATGTTGGATCCTAAATAGAAAAAAGATGGAGTCTGTGGGAGAGACCCCATGCACAAAGTAGTGGAGCATCTCATCTCTATTTGGGATCTGATTGATCTAAAACCTAAAATAGGTCGATACACATGGAGTAATAATCGTACTGGAGCAGCTAATATTTCATCCAGACTAGATCGATTTCTGATTCAGAGTTCGGTATTACTAGAAAATAAAATGATCTCCACTAGCATCCTTCCAAAAATTACATCAGATCATAAACCAATATTGCTGCAACTAGAGGATGAAGAAGACCTCAATCCCATCCCTTTCAGTTTTAGTCCCTTGTGGATTGACACAGATGGTTTTATGGACACTATTTTCAATGCGTGGATTATTCCGGTTACTGGAACTCCAAACTTCGTGCGGGAAAGGAAATTAAAGAGCACCAAGATTGCATTGAAGGTAAAACAATCTCTTCGTTCTCCTCTCAGTGATAGAAATCAGGCTTTGGAAAATTTGGCAGTGATACAATTGGAAATGGGGAACTTAGAGATCACTCCTGTAATGATGGAAAAAGAACAAAAGGCTCAGTATAATTCATTCCGAGTGTTTAGGAAAGAATAAGAATTCTGGCAACTGAAATCTTGAAGTTTATGGTTGAAATCGGGAGATATAAACACCTCTTTTTTCCATAAGCAATGTCGAGCCAGACTCTCCCACAACCACATTTCGAAAATCTCTTCTTCGTCTGGTGAATCCTTTAAAGGCATCTCTCAAATCAAACAAGCAGTTGAAGTTCATTTTGAGAGCCTGTTCAAAGAGGATGTATATATTGATTCTGAATTAACCTCCGAATTTCTTTCCAACATTCCTAGTTTGGTTAGTGAGGATGAAAATGGGGAGCTAATGAAACCCTTAACAGAGGAAGAGATCATTGATGTTATATGGTATATGGAGCCAGATAAAGCTCCTAGCCCTGACGGATTCTCCTTCCACTTTTATAGATTATGTTGGAATGTGATTAGAAAATATCTTCTCAGGATGGTCAAATATTTTCAGTCTAAATCCAAAGTTGGTGGAAGTACCAACTTCACCTTCCTTGCCTTAATTCCCAAAGAAATTAAACCCTCCACCTTTGACCGATTCAAAACTATGTCTCTTTGTAATGCATCATATAAAATATTATCTAAACTCTTAGCTAACAGGCTCAAACCTCTCAATGGAAAAATGATCTCTCCTCTTCAAGGTGGATTTGTAAAAGGGTGTCACATTCTAGACAATGTTATTCAATTTCAGGAAGCCATGCACTCCAGCTTCCACATAAATGAGAAGCGCATGTTAATAAAAATTGACATGGAAAATGCTTATGACAAGGTAAAGCTTTCCTACCTTTACAAAGTTATTAACTCTTTTGGTTTTAGTTATACATTTATAAATCTGATAAAAGCTTATACTGATAAACCTTGGATAGCACCACTAGTAAATGGTAGACCAACAAATTTATTTCAAGATTCCAGGGGTCTTCGTCAAGGTTATCCTCTATCATCGTTTCTTTATATTCTAATGGCAGATTCTCTGAGTAGAAATTTAAGTGTAGGTAAAAATTTGAGGATTATTCCAAGTATCAAGTCAGCTAGTGGAGTAGAATCCATCAGCCATGCCCTCTTTGTGGATGATGTGTTGCTTTTGGGAGGGGATTCGTTGAGGTTGGCGAGAATATTTAAAGAAATTATGCAGAATTTTTGTATCATCTCAAGAGCTCTCATCAACAATCGAAAGAGTGTTGTGTATGGTTGGAATGCAGATCCCTCAACTATTGCAATTTTTTCTCAAACTTTAGGCTTTGACGGATTTGTCACCTGGGATAAGGTCAAGTACTTGGGTCTCCCTCTAACTCTGGGCCAAAACAATCCTTCTCTCTGGCTGGAAATTATTAGCAAGTTAAAAGCTAAGATTTCCTCATGGGGTGGTCATTTCCTAACTACGACAGGGAAGCTTGTCTTAATCAAGTCAACTCTCTCATATCTTCCAATTTATCAATCATCTCTCGTTCTCGCTCCAAAATCAATTGTGGATCAGATTTCCAAGATGATAAGAGACTTCCTTTGGCAAGGTGGTAAAGGAAATCATAACCGTTTGCATTTGGTTAATTGAGATACTGTCAAGAGACCAGTTCTTGAAGGTGGTCTGCATATCAGAGATTCGGGATTGGTAAACCTTGCCATGGGAGGTAAGCTATTGTGGCAACTTTTCTCTAAGAAAAAACACCCTGTTAGTCAAATTTTTTGGAAAAAAGATAATTATGGGATGATTCAATAAATGGTAAAACTTATTTAAAATCTTATTCTTCTACCGTTGAGATAAAATACTAGATGGAAAATAAAGGCTTTATGCGTCTGTCTGATATTTCTGTGTGGGACTATAAAGGAATTTGGGAAGCGTGGGTATCCCCTGAACTGTCAGAACGTGGTTATCATCTACTAAACTCTCAATTCAAATTGTTGTTAATAAAATTGAATGGTTTTGCACCGATCCACTCTTCTTGTAAGGACGCGTGGGGTTGGGGCTCTAAAGGAGTTTATTCAACAGCTTCAAGATACCAATCTCTTCAATCCAATTCAAAGTCTTCTCACAGTGCCAAATTCTGGAAATCAGTGTGGCAAACTCCCAGTATTCCAAAAGTCATTTTTTTTCTTGGATTCTCATGCATCAGAGGGCTCTAACATGTGAAAATCTGTTAAAAAAAGGTTTTTTCGGACTTTTCAGATGTTTCTTCTGCAAACAAGTTGCTAAAACTTCAGAACACTTATTTCTTGGCTGTGATTTTCCCCAAAAATATTGGGCACATCTTTTGAGTGGGATTTCAGTATCAGCTCCTTCTATTACTGAACCTGTAAATATATTTGCTAATTGGCAACTCAGGTACACAAAAATTTCTTCCTTAAGTCATGCATGGAGAGAAATCTGGCAAGCCATCCCAAAATTCTTTTGGTGGAAAATTTGGCTAGCAAAAAATGATTTGATTTTCAATAACAAAGCCTTGAAACCAGAACTTGTAGCAATTAAAGCTAAGGCCAAGGATTTCGGAAGTTGTGGGAGAAAATCATCTTGACCCCAATAAAAACAAAGTGGAACATAAGTGGCTTGGCTTGATACAGATGGATAAAACTCGACCAAGTATTGGAAGACCTGTTATCATTCCATTTTGGCAGGTAAGACATTCAGAAAAAAATTTCATAGATTGGTGGAAAAGGAAGAATTAACTTTCAATCTTCTTTGATGGTGCATCAAAAGGAAATTTGGGGAATGTTGGAGAAAGCAAATTGATCTTATATCCAGGAGGAAGGCTTCAAACTAGCTTCGGTTGGGGACTAGGTCAACTCTCAAATAATAAAAAAGAATTATATGCTCTTCTCAAAGCCTGTCGACTCACCAAAGAAGTTGGGAATAACAACCTTCAAATATTCGGAGATTCATAAATCATTATAAAGGCTTTAAATTTTACTACAAAGTTCTCTAATCTCAGTTTGAACAAGACTATGCAAATGCTGCACTTTATCTTGATATATTGTGTATCAGTATCCTCTTTTCACATTCTTTGTGAATTGAACAAGTTGAAAAACCTTAAAGCAAATCAGGTCTGTCTTCTCCCTCAAGGAATGCTAAGTTTGAATGACAAACCTAGTTTGATGCATCAAATTCCCCAACTCGAAAATGAGAAGCTGTGGAGAATAAGAATTGTATATTTCTGAAATGATGTAACTGGGCAAAGGCCCATCATAATCATATATATATATATATTCATTTTAGTGAAAAAAAATTTATAACGAGAGAGGTAAAACAACCGTAGATACTTACAAATTCCACAATTAATTTTTGATATGCCAACACATACTCACAACCCTTACTTAACCCAATGCAAATAAATTCTTCTAATGGCTCTTCTTTGTATGTGAACACTTATTTGAAGCACGTTCTTGTTGAGATGGTTCCTACTGTGATTCAATTATGTCCATTTCCTTAACTATATCCATGTACATTTTTTTGGACATTCCTACTAGCATATTTCAGATATCACCTTGTTCATCCATTGGGATTTTCATTATCTTTGTGAAAATGTAAAATGACATTAAACTATTTTTATGTTGATATGAAAAATAAATATAGTACAATTGATACTAATGAAGGAATGCTTTGTAGTAGTAGATACATATTCTATAAAAAACATGTTTATCAATATTACTTTTTGAATTCTTGGGGAGGTATGTGCGAGGGGTAAGGATGGTTAATTTTTTACCCTGGTGGAAATATAGTCACATCCTTGCTTGTTGTATAGGGATTAGTAATCAAAACACTATGCTTTATACTTAGGACTTAAGGAATCTATCAGTTATAGAATTAGGTTGTTGGTGGTGATAGGAGACTCCCTCCTTATCATCTCTCAATCTAGGTGATGACAGGAAATCATGGATCGAACAGTCGGGCATCTCTACAAATGTATGGTTGGATTACTCCATCAAATACCTATCACTCAACTCTTTCATGTTCGATGTGAGTTCAATGTCATAGAAGATTACCTTGTAAACAAAGATTTGAGAATTCCTATAGGGGGAATTATAATACACGAGGGTTGTTTTACTTATTGTTGGCTCCCTTAGATTTTTGTTTTATGATAAGTTCATTTTTCCAAGAACTCTAAACTTGGCGTTGAGGTTCAATAACTCTTCAGGACATGTGTAGAAATCATATCATTTGGGTGAATGTACATCTCTGCAATTTCTCAGTTCACACACTTGGGCTTTTAATTAGGGCACATGCAAGTACTATATGGAAGCTTCAATGAGAAGCTTATCAATGTTTCTTGTATAGATTGTTCCATTCTTATCTTTTGAACAACATTGGAGGTAGATGAAGTGGTGCATGGGGAAACTCTAGAATGGTAGTGAATCATCAAGTGGATTTCGAATCCATATCCCGTGTAGTGGGAGATTCATGTCCATATGTAGTCCTCAATGCTATCTTTATGGAGATTTAATCTGAGGTAACTTTTTATTTGTGCTCGAACTCTGTATTATCCTTTATCTAAAAGGTTTGGCATTCTGGGGCATCATTGTGTAGATATTTAATTAGTTTGGAAATATATCTCCTCTCACTGGTGTTTATATTCTTTGTGTGAACAATTCCTTGGTTTCCATTGTAGTGAGTGTATTTTGTACTTTATAGTGGTTATTGGTTGTGATTTGGATATTTGGTTTATTTTTCATTTCAATTGGGATGGCATCCGAATTTTTTTTTTCTTTTCTTTTCTGGAAGGGATTTGGAACTGTCTTGTTGAAATGGAATTTGAGAAAAAGTTTGAATATCTTCCTGAAAGAACTCATGCTTCTCAGGCAGATATTCATGATATTCTCTCCTAACTAAGATAGATGAGATCATAGATGGAAGGTCTAATTGTTGTAGTTCAACAAATCACTTCCCATAATCATGTTTTGTTTTATGTTGTATGGCGGGCATCTTCAATGTAGGGCTACATGCATCTTGTGGGGTGTCCATATGTTAGCAAGACCAAAGAACCCGTGGATGGTCAAACCAAGCATGATTTCAAAGATAATAGTAACAAGTGTGGACATTTCTTAATGTATGTAGACATTTCTTGAAGTTTGGAAAGTATACCCTAAGGTATGGCAGGCATTTCCCAAGGTATGGTGAGCATTTTATATGTATGTACAAGAATTTTATGATTCATTGTAGGAATACCTTGTTGTATGGGTGTGCTTACTGTTGTATTATAGGCATTTCCTATTGTATTGTAGGCATTTTTTGTTGTATGTGTGGGAATTTATTATGTACTACACACATTTGCGGGCGGGGGGGGAGGTAATTTTTTACCCTTGTGGAAATATAGTTACATCCTTTGCTTGTGGTATAAGGATCAATACTAATAATCAAGCAGAACTCTATGCTTTATATCTAGGACTAAAGGAACTTGTCACTTAAGGAATTAGGTTTTTGGTGGTGATAGGAGACTCCCTCCTTATCATCTCTCCATCTAGGCAACTACAGGAAATCATGGATTGAATAGTCAGGCATCTCCACAAACATATTATTGGATTACTCCATAAAATCCATATGACTCAACTCTTTCATGTTCGATGTGAGTTCAATGTGGTAGAAAATGACCTTGTAAACAAAGATTTGAGTATTCCTATAGGGGGCATTAGAATATAAGGGTGTCATTTCACTTATTGTTGGCTCCTTTAGATTTTTGTTTTATGATAAGTTCATTTTGCCAAGCACTCTAAACTTGGCTTTGGGATTCAATAATTCTTCAGGACATGTGGAGCACTCATAACATTTGGGTGAATGTACATATTTGTGATTTCTCTGTTCACACACTTGGGATTTTTATTAGGGCATATGCAAGTACTGTTTGGAAGCTTCAAGGGGAAGCATAACAAAGTTTCTTGTACAGATCGTTCCATTCTTGTCTTTTGAACAACGTTGGAGGTAAACAAAGTGGTGCATGGGGAAACTCTCAAATGGTGGTGAGTCATCAAGTGGATTTCAAATCCCTCTCCCTTGCACTGGGAAATGTACTTATGGATTCTATAATGCTATCTTTCTGGAGGTTTTCTCCCAAGTAACTTTTTGTTTATGCTCAGACTTTACATTATCCTTTATCTAGAAGGTTTGGGATTATGGGGCACTGATATATTGTGTAGAGATTCAGTTAGTCTTGAAAGATAGCTCCTCTAGCTGGTTTTTATAAGATCTGTATGAACACTTCCTTGGTTTCCATTGTGGTGACAATATTTTGTACTTTCTAGTGGTTATTGGTTGTGCTTTGGATATTGAGTCTGTTTTGCATTTCAATTGTGTTGGCATTCGAGTTGTTTTTTCTCAAAGGGATTTGGAACTGTCTTATTGAAATGGACTTTGAGAAAAATTTGGAAGATATTTTCGAAGCAATCAGTGCTTCTCAGGTCGATATTCGTGATATTTTCTCCCAACTGAGATGGATGAGGTCATAGATGGAAGGTGCAATTGTTGCCTTCCAACAAATCACTGCTCATAATTATATTTTGTTTTATGTTGTATAGCGAGCATCTTCAATACATAGTTACATGCATCATGTGGGATGTGCATATGTTAGCAAGACCAAAGAACTCAAGGATTGTCAAACCAAGCATGATTTCAAAGATCATAGTGACAAGTGTGTGCATTTCTTGAAGCTTGGAAGGTATGCCCTAAGGTATGGTGGGATTTTCCTCAGGTATGACAGGAATTTTTTGAGGTATGGCGAGCATTCCTAGGGTATGAAGAGCATTTTATATGTATTTGTGGGCATTTCCTATTGTATGGGTGTGTTTCATGGTGTATTATAGGCATTTCCTATTGTATTGCGAGCATTTCATGTTGTATGTGTGGTAATTTTATGGTGTATACCATGCATTTGTTATGTATGGTTGTGTTTCCTGTTGTATTGTGGGAATTTCTTGTGGTATGGATGGTGTATTGTGTTCATTTTTTAATTTATTGGAGGCATTTTATTCTATATTATGGTAATTTCTTGATGTATTGTGTGAATTTTTAATACATGGTTGCATGCATCTTCCAAGTGGGGTGTGCATTTGGGTATATATCGAGAGAAAAAAAGGCCATGGAAGAGTATTATGATGATAATGATGCAAATCAAGAAGAAGATGTAGAGAACAAGTCTGAAATTGAAGTTGAATATTCTTGTGATGTCTAATTTTTGAATAGTGATTCTAGCATTTAGTCCATCCTTTTATGAAGTTTTTTTGTAAGTTGCATTAAGGATAGTTTGTAAGAATCTATAGAAGATTAGGGAATTTTTTTTTTTTCCACAATTTTACTCCCTCATGGATGACTATAATTAAGATCCTTTTTTCCCATCATACTCTTCAAGAACCTATGAAACTTCTTTGAGGAATTTTGTATTGTTCTACTAAAATAATTCATCATTTTATAGATTAAATCTTTTTTTTTTCATTGAAAAAATATTTTTTGAATGATTATTTTTTGTTGTATGCTTTTGTTATTGGAAGCCTCAGAGGTCTCATTGACCATTGCTCTGGAAATACCTCATGTAATTTAGGTATAACTTGATTCTTGGAATAATTGTATTTATTTTTGTACTGTAAGTGGAAAGTGTGTTTATATCTTCTTTCCACTATATCCCTTATAGTTTTAGAAAAAAAATTCCCCGTTTCATTAACTTCCAACACTACTCCAAAGGAGCTAAGGACCAATCCATCATCATTTACATCATCCATAATTTGTTTTTTCTTATGACGACATTCCCTTCTATCGTTGTCAGTCCCTGCATAACATTCAACATATGTGAATTAGATTGTTTGAAACATATCAACGAATATTCTTAAGTACAATATTACTCAAAATTCAAGAAAAAAAATCATAACACTTTCTTTTATATTCACCTAATTAACCCTCTGCAACTTTTCCATCAAGGTTTTACGCTCTTCTGCACTTAGATTGCAAATAATCTTATCAAGCTTCCTCATTTTTTGGATATGCATGTCACACATTAATCAATACATATTTGTTAAATTTACAAATAATTCAAACATATTAATTTAATACGGAAATTACAAAGACCTTTCCTTCTTTGAATTTTTGGATGTGCTCCCATAATATCAACTAGAATTATTGTTCATTGAATTCTTATCATGCATTTTCTATCAATAAACAACCTAGATCATTAATAGATAATATATTAAGTATATTATACAAATAAATTACATATATTCAAAATAAAAATAAAAATAAAATAGTCTACCATTTCAATTTGTTTCAATATACAAAACACATATGTAGTTCTCATACCTGAATGCACTGATGCATCATACTTAAATGCATCGTTAACTAGGAAAAATTAAAAATTCCATATATGCATTTGTCGGTGTGATTTATTTATTATAACGCATCACTAGTTAAAATGGGGGATTTTTTTTATACTATTTTTTTTTCCAGAGGACTGAATTGTAAAAATTGCTTCAGATCGGGAAATTTGACTATGAATCACACTCTCGGGAATTTGGCTCCAAGAACATTTTCAAAAATTTTCTTGACTGTGGGTTCCTCTCAGATCTAGATCGGCATGCTTTGCTTGTTTTGTAGGTTGTCCATGCCTAGTCGGTCATGCTGCTGCCGATTCCCTATCTAATTGATCTGCTGGTGAAATAAAATTGCTTCAGGTTCTTCCCTCGCTGGAGGCCATTGCTTGTGTGCGAAGGAAGGGTTCATCTCAGAGACAACTTGCTTCCTCTGTCGGAGATCGTTCAGGGAGATCCATCACTAGTGGTTGGCTGTGGATCTATAAGACTCTGTCTGTGTTGACCCGACACATTTGATTGGCTTGCAAGATCCCATCTACACTGCTTTAGTGATTAAGGACTTTCTGCATTTCTAAGAAGGACTGGTTTGTATTTTGGAGCTTGTTTGGGAATATCCCTTTTAATTTTTGGCTGGGATCTATCCATCGTATCTTCTTGTCATAGCTTCTAGGATTTTTTGTTTGAGTTATGGATCCTGGAGAGCCCCCCCCCTCCACTTCCCCCATATCTCGAAGCTTTTAAGCGTCTTATTTCCTCCTGTGGGAAGAAGAAGGGATCCCCATTGACACAAACCTTCATAAAGAAAATTGAAATCCCATATGTTGATCTACCAGTAGATCGTCCTTGTCAAAGTGCATTAAATCTTGTGGAGTGAGGGCTCATCGGGCAATTTATAGGCCTTTGGCCCTCCCCAAAGGCCATCGAAGGATGGGTCCAGAGAAATTGGAGGCCATTGGTCTCAGAAGGTATTCACAATCACTTTGTTGGTAGAGGGTATTACGTCTTTGTGTTTTATTCCATCGAACATCGAGATCTCATATTCTGTAATGGACCATATTTTATGGGTCTTTAGGGCCTTTATCTAAATAAATGGACATTGGAATTTGACCCCACTCAGGATGTCCCTTCAGCCGTCCCGATTTGGGTAAGGCTCCCTCATATTCACCTTGATTGTTGGAATTCAGAATTGTTAGAAGCTATTGGAAACACACTTGGAAAGTACATTGAAAGGGAAGAGAGGAAACACCAATACTCATGTTCTCGAATTTGCATGGAAGTTGACTTAGGGATAGGGCTTCCAGAGGCAATTAATCTAAATGTTGCTTAATGGTCTTATGTTCAAGATCTCGATTACGAGAAGATCCCTTTCAAATGCCGACATTTCCATGGCTATGGACATTTTTCTCGCAATTGTAATAAAAAATCAAAGGTAGAAATGGGAAATGAAAAGGCTAATCAATGGACTCAAGTGTAGAAATCAAGCATCAGCAATCAGGTTAATAAATCAAAAGGAGGAGGAGGTAATGTTGGAAAAGGCAATGAGAAAAAATCCTTAATCCCTTAGACTGTTGGATAGGCTTCTTCCTCCTTAAATCCATTTGTGGTATTAAGCTCAGCTGAGGATAACTCTATTGTCCTAGAAGAAGGTGAAGTGCAGGCCTCAAAAAAGAAAATTGAAGAGGGAGAAGTACATCTAGACTTTGTGGAAAATTCTGAACCTTTAATTCTAGAAATACCAATGACAGAATCAATTACGCAAGAAACTCCAATGGCAGACTCAATCATGCAAGAACCTCTTAATTATCTTGTTGGAGTCAGCTCTCCTCCCTCCTATGTGGATATTTTAAAGAATAAATTGGTAGAGTCTTCAGGATCCTTAGGAGAAGATGAGCATTTTACCAAAAAGGTAGGAAGGAAGTCTTGAAAGGAGATTCAAGAAGAAGAATCTGAACGCTTAAAGATGTAGGGAAGCCAGGTTACATTAGAAATGTCTTATGGTAGAAATAAGAGGAATAGACCCCCAAAGGGAGGACAAACTCCCTCTGCCTCAGGTAAATAATGCATATTACTTCATGGAACTATAGGGGCTTAGGGAATCCCAAGAAGGCATAAGCAGTGAAAGACTTATTGAGAATGGAACCTTCAAATATCGTCTTATTAGAAGAGACCAATATTGCTGAAGATGTGGTGCTTTTATTAAGAAAAACTAAGTGGAAAAAGAATTCTAGAATTGATGTCAGTGCAAGGGGCACTTCAGGAGGACTGGCAACATTATGGTCCAAGGAAGTCTTTTTGTTGAAAGAGTCATATGCATCCCAACATTGGATCTTTACATATCTTCAACATATCCCTAGCAAGACCTCCTTGGCTCTCTTTAACCTATATGTTCCCATAAATATTATTGAAAAGAAGCACTATTGGATTACACTGTCACAATTTATTGAAACTTACTCTCCTATCAATACTATTGTGGCCAAAGATCTTAACATTATTCTTGATCTAGTGGAGAAAAAAGGAGGAGTTCGAGGCAAGGACCATTTTCATGAGCTCGTTGAGAATTTGATTCATGCCTGGGATCTGCTAGATTTCAAACCCAAGAAAGGGTGATTTACATGGTATAATAATAGAACTAGGGCTGCTATCATTCTAGCTCGTCTAGACATATTTTTGGTACACAGTTCTCTGTTGGATGGTAACTCTCTAATATCTTCAAAAAATTTCCTAAATTAACCTCATACCATCATCCAATTGTTGTGCTTATCGAAGAGGAGGAAAATATAGGCCCAATCCCATACAGATTTAGTCCTCTCTGGATCGACAGGGATGGATTTTGGGAAACCGTGATTTGTGCCTAGTCTCAATTGGTCGATGGCTCTCCCAGTTACGTATGGGAACAAAAGCTTAAGTGCCTCAAATTTGCATTGAAAAGTTGGATAAAAAAACCAGTTTCGACTCCTTTTAGTCATAGGAAAGAGTTTGTTCAAGCCTTAAAAGAGATTCAGTTCAATATGGAGGAATCGAAAATTACTAAACCACTGCTGGTGAAAGAGAATTCTGGCCAAATTTCTTCTTTCCTCTCTTTTCTCCAGGAAGAAGAACAATTGCGGTCAAAATCTCGCAATCTATGGCTGCTTACCGGTGATAAAAACTCAGCTTTTTTTCATAAACAGTGTAGAGCTCAAATTTCACATAACCACGTATAAGAAATCATATCTGGTGATGGAGAGGTTATCAAAGGACATTTGAAAATCTAGCAGGATGCTCACTCACATTTTCATTTGTTGTTCACTGAAGATGGCGTCCCTAAATCTGTTGTTAGTGCTGATTTATTATCTTTTATTCCTTCTTTAATATCTGATGAACTTAATGCATGTTTAGTGAAATCTTTATCAGAAAAAGAAATTGTTGATGTAATATGGGCCATGGAACCAGACAAAGCCCCTGGTCCAGATTTCTTCTCCATCCACTTCTATAGAACATGTTGGCATATTATCAAATCAGACCTTGCCAGAATGATCTCTGCTTTCGTCAAAAAAGCTAAATTTAGAGGAGGAACTAACTATACCTTCCTGGCTCTAATACCTAAGGAGACAAATACAGAAACCTTCGATAGATTTAGACCAATTTCACTCTACAATGCCTCTTATAAAATTCTGGCCAAAATCCTAGCAAACAGACTCAATCCTTTGTTGGGGATGTTAATATCTCCTCTCTAGGGGGGATTTGTCAAAGGAAGACACCTTATTGACAATGTGATACCAGTTCAAGAAGCTGTGCATTCCAGCTACCAAATAAATGAGAAAGGAATGATCATCAAACTTGACATGAAAAACATCTTTGACAGAGAAAATCTAACTTTCCTCTATCAAGTTCTTCATTCATTTGGATTCAATACGAATTTGTTAGATTGATTAAAGCCTACACACACAAGCCTTGGATAGCTCCTTCGGTTAATTGGAGACCAACATATTTCTTCCAGGCCACGAGAGGACTTCGCCAAGGATGCCCTTTGTCACCATTCCTTTATATATTGATGGTCGAATATTTAAGCAAGACACTCTCTACTAAAATGGTTGTAGGTGCTATTCCAGGCATAAAGGTATCTAGAGGTGTAGATTCTATCAATCATTCCATTTTCATTGATGATTCTCTTCTTCTTGGAGAGGATTTGGTTATTATAGCTCGGGATTTTAATGAAGTTCTCCAAAAATTTTGCCAAAGTTCAGGAGTATTGATCAATAAAATAAAGAGTGTTGTTTTGGGATGGAATATTGATCAACTAACAATGCAGCAAATTACTTGTACATTGGTTTTTCATAGCTTTGAAAAGTGGGATAAGATCAATTGTTTAGGACTCCCATTAACCTTAGGACCCTGCCCTCCCTTGCTTTGGATGGAATTAGGCAGTGAAATAAAAGCCAAAATATTCTCATGTTGCGGATATTGGTTAACGATTGCTGGTAAGTTAGTTCTTATAAAGGTGGTTCTTTTAGCTCTTCCTATATTCCAATCCTCATTGCTCCTAGCGCCCAAAACCATCACTGCCCAGATTTCCAAACTTCTTCGGGACTTTCTCTGGAATGGTGGGAAAGGTAATCAGAATAAGTTGTATTTGGTTTACTGGGAAACTATTAAAAAACCTATCTCAGAAGGTGGGTTGCAAATTAGAGACCCCGGATTGGCTAATATAGCTCTGGGCAGAAAAATTATTTGGCAAATGATTACAAAAAAACAAAAAAAACAAAAAAAAAACAGTCAGCAAGATTCTTCGGAGGAAATATCTCAAGGGATGTTCAATAAGAAATTTACAATCAGCTAATACTCTCCCTAGCACTGCAATATGGAACTTGTCCAGAAAAGGCATTGATCATATTCATCATTAGATTTACAGAATCCCTGGTAATGGGGTGAAAATATTACTATGGGAAGACAACATTCTGGGCAATCCTCCTCTTTCAACTTTAAATTAGTTAAGTGAGATTAAATCTTGGTTAATAAATAAAGGTCTTCTCAAGCTTGCCGATATCTACCTTTGGGATGGTAATGGAAATTGGGTTGGCTAGGTTTTTCGGAAGATTTCAAAGCCACTTCACCAACAACAAAAATCATTGATCACAACTCTCTCAATCCTGGCACCTATCCATCGATTATGTAAGGATAAATGGGGTTGGGGTCCTACTGGAAATTACTCAGCATCTCTTGGGATTTCTGCCTTACAGTCTTCTCAACCTTCATTTTTATCCCCAGCTATTCGGAAGTTCGTTTGGTCCTCATATATCCTTCCAAAGGTTAATTTCTTTACATGGCTTCTCTTGCACAATAAGGAATTGACAGGAGATAATCTCTCCAAACGTGGCTTTCACGGCCCATTTAGATGCAGTTTTTGTTTTTCAGTAGTAGAAATAGTATATCACATATTTCTCAACTGCGATTTCTCCCAGATGATTTGGAATTTGGTTCTTGATGGATTGACGGTGGCTGCTCCTTCTCAATCAGCAATCATTCCTTTGTATACTTCCTGGAATGATCGAATTTATGTATTGAAGGGGACCAATGCAGGATGTAAAAAACTATGGAAAACAATTCCCAAATCGATTTGGTGGATAATATGGATTGCTCGAAATGATTACATTTTTAATGGAATCCCTCCCTCTCCCAAATACGCAGCAAGCAAAGTGAAACAACTGATTTTGGAATCTTCCAACAAATCAAAAAACATTTCCATGCTGTCTTCATATTTTGTCATATGGTTGGGAATTTCTCTTACTACGATTAGGAGAAATGCATTTTTTCTTAAACCAATTCTTCGTTCTCCCTGGCGAATCAGGCTTAATGCTGATGATTTTCTTATGTGGTGGAAGAGCTCCGGTATTGCTACTATTTTTTTCGATGGCGCGTCCAAAGGTAACCCGAGAATTTTTGGTGCCGGTGGGATGGTATTTTCTTCGGACTGTTCAAGCCATACCTCCTTCAGTTGGGGTCTTGGAGTTAGCTCTAATAATAAAACCGTGATATATAGCCTTCTAAAATCTTGTCATATTGGAAAAGAAATGGGATTTCAATCAGTTCAAATTTTTGGGGACTCTGAGATCCTAATCAAAATGATAAATTTTGAAGAACATTTTTTCAACCCTTTCTTGAATAAAACTCTACAGCTTATCCAAAAAAATTTGAATGATTTTGAAAGGGTGTCCTCTTTCCATATATTGCGAGAGTTAAACAATCATGTTGACCTACTGGCAAATAAAGCATGCCAACTTCCTCTTGGAAGTCTTAGTATCAATGGAGAATCAAGTTCATTTCAGCCGCTCCCTTGAGAGTATTTCAGAAATTAGTCCTTTAAACTGGAAAGTTCCTCAAGCTTAAAGAGCTTTGTAATTATTTGCTTCTAGATCTATATCTTCTGGTGTTTTTGTAAATGGTTGATTGGTTCTCTTTTTGGCCAATTCACACCCGAATCATTTCTTAGATAAATAAATAAATAAATAATCATTTTAGTTAAAAAAAATGGGGGATTTTTACAAAGAACACACGTGTGTTTTAGAATAACTTTGTTCGTGTGATTTAATTATTATAACGCATCGGTAGTCAAAATGAGGGACTTTTACACATAACAAACTAGTGCTTTAAAATAACTTAATAGCACAAAAATGCACAAGTGCCTTTTAATAGAAAATTAAAAAAATTGGCAGGCACAAAGTTACCAGTGCACTATTACTCTAAACGTATGAGTGTGTTTAAACAATTCGACCACACTGAAAAATGCGTAAACATTTTTTTTAATTTAAAAAAATTATAAAAAAAAGGATAGAGCCGACAAGGTTTCGGATTCAAATGAAGAAGTAGTCCCATCGCACCCAACGTCTTATATATAAAACTGCAAACCCATTAAATCTAAAATCCCTTAAAAGAAAGTTCTTATTTGTGAAACAATAAAGGGATTTAAGCCCCAATGTAAAATTTTGCAGCCACATAAAACGAAATGAAACAACATGAAAACAAGGGTTCCAACGTTGAAGGTAACTATGAAATATTTTTCCTAAATTTATTTAAAATCTAAATAGGAAAATAAATAAATCATGCATTGTCATCAATAGTAATAATGTACATACTAGAAATTTATACTATGTAGGGTTTTGTTTGATTCACCATACTTTATAAATTTCAATATTCATAATAATTTGGTTGCTCCAAAATCCCCCCTGGTAAGTCTCTCTTCCAAAACTCCCCCCTGGTAAGTCTCTCTTCCAAAACTCTCCCCTTGAAATTTTTGCAAAATAATCAAATAGTAATTAGTTTTTGTTTGATACGTTATTGAATTAGTTTTTGAAATTGACAGTCCCGCTCCTTTTTTAGTTTATGGGAAAATAATTCATGCAAAATTTTATTTTTATTTTGCAGACTTCAGTGAACTATTCATTTAGGCGCACCAGTGCACTACTATTTTCACCATGTACTGTATTTGCATACAATAAAAAACTATAAAAATATATATATCATATTGCGGTGCATACTAAATATGCATTAAACTCACAAGGGATGCCATGGTGTCGAGTCTGTCAAACTAGGGGACATCGTTTGGAAGAATGCCTGTATTTTCTGAAAATAGTAAGCACATATGCGAACATTTCTTATAAGTTTTGTCAATCAGTGGGACATGATGAAAAGGACTGTAGATCATACCAATTGCTGCAAGAAAAGACAATAGATACCTACCTGATGAAAAATTAGGAGCATATGCAAGCTAAGATGTCACATACATAGTTCCCTCAACCCATTGGGGTGGAAATATTAGAGGTTGAGCCATAGGAGGACGATTTGGTAGAGGGAGAGGCCAAATAATCTACTATAGTTGTGGAAAACTGGGACACTCTGCTAGATACTGTACAAATTATGCACCGACATGTGCATATCGTAAATGCATGTTTCATATTATCAAGGAATGTCCACAACTAATTTCTAGATATCAAGCCAAGGTCGATGTGAATTAGAACCAGATACCAAATGCAAATAAAATTTTTTAGAAGTTTTGCGTGAGCCCAGAGAACCTACCATTGTTGTTTTAATGAGTGGAGGTTTTGCGATTGGAGATGATCATGGACAACCATGGTGAAATTCAAGAATACGACCTATGGAAAAGAATAAAGTTCCCTTTGATGTTCAGAAGGAAAAAGGAGTCTTCCTCGATGCATGAGATGAATTTGTGGAAAAAAATTGTGCCTAGACATTTGTTGGTCCTCTAGTGTTCGATGAAGGCACATGCATTGACATACCACCAAGTTTTGATCAGACAAATCCAAAGAAGTCGATAGGTTGGGTAAGCATTTTGAAGAATTTCTTGAAAATTTGTCTAGCACTTAGATGCTCTAGCAGAGATATCGAATCTAATCGAAGTACCTGAGAGAAGTCTTCAACAGGAGAAGAATGTCAACCATATTCATAAAAGAATGAAGTTTGGTCAAGAACTATGCATGAATGCTCAAATAGGTAAGTATGACATGGATTTATTACTCTCGACTTGGGGTCAGATGTCAAAATATTGACTAAGAAGACGTGGGAGAGAATGGGAAAACCAAATTTAGTATGGTCACCTGTTCAGTTGAGGTCAACTAACCAGTTGAAGGTTATGCCTATCAGTCGACTACTAGAATTTCCTGTCGAGGTAAAAGTGCTCTGAACCTATAAAAAATTCAAAGTTATAGAGATTGTTGATGATACATACCCTTATCCATCACTCCTAGGGATCGAAAGGGCTATTGAGAATTAGAATGTTATTAATTTCAAAAAGAAGACCCTATCATTTGAATACTTAGAAATACGGTTGGTCGCATCAATCGACCCTCTGGAAGGCCAGCGATATGTCAAACTAGTAAGAGGTGAATATCAGGAAGGGAATTTAGATAACATCTATAACATATATTTTATGATGGATGACTATATAAATCCCATAGCTAATGGTAAATTCATTTGACAGAGTATTAGTTCTTGTTCATAAGATTCAGTAGAAGCATTGGAAAATTGGAAAAACTGGCTACATGAAGTGTCGATGAGAAAATGCGCAAGAATAAAAAATCCTTGCGATGGGTGGGTATTGAGGTATGAGATCTACCTACTTATGAAGGATTACCTAATTTGGAAATGATTTTGTCATAATTTGAACATAATATATTAGAGCCTCAACGACTGCTATCTCTTGATGTCGCCCTAAAAGCTACACCAGCAAGATGGTGGGATGTCCAGAAAAAGTCCATTTCAAAATGGCCTTTCTGTCGAAGGATCTTAGAAGTTCAGTTTAGTGAAAATATTTCTTATGTTGGCCATAAGTATAATGGTTTGATGAGTCTCATCGTCCACCTTCAGAACTGTTTCTTGACATGGAGGTCAGTGCCTAGACAGGAATAGGTACACTTTTTCATACACACCTTGGACATGATACCAACAAGTTGGTATATATCGGTCGAGCTGCGATTAGGGACCGCAGAATAGGATGAATTGGATAGCAGCTTCAAACATACTTTTCTCTTTGTAGATAAGAGTCTGTCGATTGATGTTTCCTTGCAAGTTATCAAGACCAAGATTTTTGAAGATTTTCCTACTCCTGTGTTGAGTCTACCACCATGGAATGTGATAGTCCAAAGTTTGATGGAGTGTTATAATATATTTGGGGAACCTGATGATGACGACCCACATGACATTCACATCCATGAATCTGAAGGTAGTCGTGCATTGAAGGAACTGGGTCTATCGTCTGAACTATTTTTGAAGCCCTTGAAAGTAAAAAAAAATTGAAAATCGGGTCTCCTGATAATCTGACGTTTACAAACATTGGGGATTATTGGGATGATAAGACTGTCGAGAAAATCACTGATTTATTACATGAATTTAAAGACCTATTCTCGACCAAGTTTACATAAATGAAAGGAATTGTTAGAGATCTAGGAGAAATGAAGATTCCCTTGAAACCAAATGCAATGCCTATCAAGCAGCGACCCTATATATTGAACCCCAGATATAAAGAGAAGGTTAATGCAGAATTAGACAGAATGTTGGATGTATGAATTATTGAACATATCGAAGAATCATAATGGATCAATCCAATGGTCGTACAGGATAAGAAAATTGGTGAAGTTTGTATCTGTGTCAACCTAAGGAAATTAGATAATGCTTTCCTACTTGATCTATTTCCTACACTTTTCACAAATGAGGTCTTAAAAAGAACAGGAGAGCAAGAGATATATTCTTTTATTGATGTAATTCCTAGATACAATCAAATCAATATTGTTGAAGAGGATTGACACAAGACCACCTTTGTGACAAAATGGGGTTGTTATAGTACACGGTAATGTCATTTGGACTCAAGAATGCACTTGTTATTTTTTCTAGGATAGTCGTAGCTACTTTTAAATATTGTATTCATAAATTCCTAGAAGTTTATTTTGATGATTGGATTGTATATGGGTTGATTAAATACCATAATGAAAGTCTTCGCATGATGCTTAAACGATGTCAACTGTTTCAGATTTATTTAAATTTGAATAAATGAATATTTTGTGCTCCTTTTGGTATTTTGTTCGGTCATGTTGTCTGTAGAGAATGAATGATGATTGACCCTGCGAAGATTGCAATCATTGTCGACCTAACACCACCATCATTGGCTATAAAGTTGAGGATAAGACTATGGAGTTGAAGTCCATTTCAACCAATCTAGTCATGCTAGTCGCCACGATAAAAAACAAAATAGGGGGGAATTTGGGTTTTGTTGGAAAGATACAAGAAATCATTTAAGTGGACTTCTCGTATTTGCAATGTGTTATTTTTAGGTGCAAGTGGTGTGACACTTTCGACATGAATATTGTAAAGTAATTCGTGATAGTGGGATAATATGTATCAACTCTAGAAAGATGTGGAATTAAACTAAGGAGCCTTTTGTTTTCCCAAAGCACTACAACCAAGTGTTTTTTTACCTGGAAGTGTTGGATAGGGAATGGTGGCTTGTATTAAGACATGACCCTAGATATAAACATATTTTTTAGAAAAGCAATGCCATCGTGCCAAGCAAGGAAAATAATCAGGGTGATGGCAACGGAGAGTGATATGCACATGTTTTATTTTGTCATTTATAGTGTTGATACAGCATTTTAGTATTGTTATTTTTAATTTTCTAAATGTATTGTTTACTTTCCATGGTATGATAGTGTAAATGGAAAGTTGATTACTATATGTTTTAAAACAATTTTAGATTGATAAAATCAAGATTGTGATGATTAAACCTAAGAGAAAAAATATCATCTTATTTTCTATGGCAGTATCACCCTACATAGGGATCAATTTTAAATTTTCATTTAAAATAGAAGGACAATATTGAAATGATTAATAAAAGGAACATGGATACTACAAAGATTTTATAAAATCCTAAATTTAATGATCAAAAATCTTTTTTCAATTTTATGTGCCTAAAAACAAAAGTAATACTCTAAAAATTAGAACAAATGGAACTCATAACCTCCATAATGAAACTACTCAATAGTCAAACCAAAAAACAATAGATTGAGATGATTAGTTTTGTAAAATTTGTGATAAATAAGAGGCAAGGAAGAACACAATTTTCTTTTCACATGGCCACACTTAATAATATAATTTGGACTTTACTTATATTTATATGTTAGTTTATCTTTCTACTCATCAAAATTACTATGAACCTGGTATTTCGATTTATTATTGCCTTATGTGTCTTGTTATTGCAAAATTATAATTGTAGGAGTTTTTTTTCAAACAGGAATTGCAAGGAAATTGTATTAAGGTGTTGAGAACAACAATGCTATATAGAAGAACCCATTCACAAAAATGGAAGAAATATTTTGTACAGGTCTATAATGTTTCTTCCCACATGACTTCTTATTGTTTCCCATATTTCAAAAAACTCCGTAGCTGAGCTATGTTATCACATAGACATTTGCAGTTGGGATACCATGATGAAACATACAGATCTATCTCTTAAACTATTCCGAGCTATTTTTGACATGGGGTTTTAGCATGGAATATTACAGCCTCGGCCATTTTAGAGCCTTGTTCAGTAGCGTTTCTTTTCCAGGATTGATATTCATTGGTCCATCGAGATTCTTTCAGTGATGACCTAGTAGTAGATCAGATATGGTACACACAGTTACAGAGGGGCCCTATCTGATGGAGACAGGTATATATGGTGAGATCAAGTATATGTGTCTATAGTTTGATTTTGCTATGTGATGTATATCAAACACCTATGCTTGTCTTGTTAGGATGATCATAGTGAACTATGTTTATATATGTACTAATGCTTGAACTTATGTTGAGATTAATCAAAGGACTTGATGTTGAAGACTATTGCTCATGCCATGCTTATACAAATAGTAGACCTTAGTGCTATGTTGGTTTCATGTTTCATTTGATTATGTCCATCCACTTCATCCATTGTTGGAATTTATCCCACGAGTTAGATTGATTGAGACTTGTGAGATTGAACATCTTTTCCCCATCTTGACCCCTCTGCATGATAGACTCCACGTTATTTTGTGTCTATGGCTATGAAGTATGTGGCTTGGCCAGAGTGGTTGGGTTCACCGTGTAACTCTCCTTTAGTCCTCAAAACAAGTGTTCCTCCAAACAGTGTTGTTAAATAGTAAAGCATCGGAATGCATAAAATCTATATCAAAATGATGCAAAGTAAATGTTTAAAAGGTAGTCAGGGTTGAGAACTCACTCTTTGTATAATGTAAAACTCATCTACCCTCCACATGGGAAGCAAGGAGAGTTAAACCCATCGGGGTTATGGAATGCTTGTTGGCAGCGGGGCTAGGCCTTAGTCATTTACTAGATCCTAAAAGGATTTCAAGGGCACCTGCTCTTGTAGGTTGGCTATTATATTATGTGAAAAAAAATTATTAAAAAATATCAATGGTCAAAGGATGGGCACTCACTCTTTGTATAATGTTTGGTCTATTTTCCCCCATAGGGAAACAGGGTGAGACTAGCCTGCAAAGTCTATGTCTTTGTTAGTACTGGAGCCCATAAGGCTTCCAGGGAACCTCCCTCTGAAGGTTGACCTGTATTGAAAATCAATGCAAAAGAAAACTTGTTGAGTCTGAGGGAAGCGAACACAAGTACTTTTGTGAGACACCACCATCCGCTATTGATATATGTCATGCATATCTCACTTTGTTTGATTGTATTGGTTATCACTGGAGAGATCACATAGCCAAATTCAGTCAAAAGTCATTTCCCTTTTCCATATACTTGTTTTCCATCCTCACTCAACATTAGCACACTGTTTAAACTTTGTAAGTATGGCATGAACAAGCAAACTTCTAGAAGGTTGCAAGATTTTTCAAAAGTATAGGTATATCTTACTATTTATTATTATTGTCACCGTGATTATGAATAACATGATTTAAGTTTGGTTTTGATATACACCATTGGATCATTTCTTACCTTGGATGCATGCAGGATCATATGGGTACAGTATCTCACCTCCAGTTTGGGTACTTTGACCTGGTCAAATTCCCAAGGCAGTGACTCAAAAAACAACTTGGCTTATATTTGTTCCAGACATGCCCAACACCGATACTGCATTTTCAATTTTGAGAATTTGGCCCTAGATCTCCTGATCAATTATTATTATCACTTTATTATTGGACAAATGATCAAATTTGATTACAAATGGCAATGATTTTGGTTCTCCTAGGGCATTGTAGTGTTACAGGGGGTATGAGTAGTCACTTATACCATTATTTTGAGTCTCTGGATCATCCAGTGCAGTCAATTTTCCCCTATTTTCAGTATGGACAGATTTATGATGACTTTTATTTGTTTCAGAGGATGTACCACCAGAAATTGAACTAGGAAATTCACTCAAAAAATTGATTTGGCCTATTGGGTCAAGAAAATGGCTTGGAAATTTGTCATATGATATAGTTTGGCTCCCTAAACAGTTCTAGAAGTTTTAGTCATCATTGTTGTTCGAATCATTTTATTTTTGGCTCAGTCGGTGAGGATGTCCCCCAAGGGTCACCCCTCAACTTGGCCAATTGACGTATTACACTATTATATCATATGTTATGAGGTTTTAATAAGGCATGGGGTGAATTAAACCCATAGTGACCCCCTTGATGTATTATCATGATGTATCTTATGTTATCTTATGTTTTCCACCTTAGGGAGGCATCCTTGAGCAAAAGTGTGCCCTCTTTGAAGTGGTCAACCTGATCCATCTGTTGATCTTCATTGTTGTGATATCCACAATTGATGATGTCTTAATCTCAATTGTAGGATAATAGTTAGGTAAAAATTGGACACACTCTAGAGCTATTTAAGAGAGGTGATCCCTCCATTGTAAGCCATGAGATATGGCATCAGAATATTGAATGAAGAGATTTTCTTAGGGACTACACACTTATTTCTTTCTTGATGAATGAATGAGATGATGACTAGCATTTCTTTCTTCTGCACTAATATCATTCCAGCATAGCTTTTGTACCTTTTTATCTGTAGGTTCAAGGAGGTGATTCTGAGAGAGGTGCATTGGTGGGGCACTTAGTCTATTGCCAAAACTCGATGTTGGTTATCATGGATTTGAAACTTCTTTATGATTTATTTTCTGTGTTGGTTATCATGGATTTGCTTGCATTTCCTGTTTATTTTTTATACTAATTGAGTTCTTTGGTGTGACAAGTACACAAGGGCGCTAGGGTCACTAGCAGAAGCAGCACATCAAAATCTTGCTTGAAAATCTTATTTGATAGGGAGGAAGGCATTATTCATCATCTAGGAGGTCATCAACATGATTCAGGTAGCTTTCCCAGGTAAGTTCTCCATCATTTGATTTTATCATGCATTATCCATCACTGCATTCACTGAAAAAACCCTCTTTAGAAGTAGAAAAAATCATTGGATCAATTTGCACTGGGAATATCTAAATTCGACGATCTGGGTTTTGTTGGCCATCCTAAAAAATCCCCTCTCCCTCCTAGGCATTGGAATTAGGCTCCATTACCCATATCCAGGCACTGATAACTTAGGAGGTAGCACCCCTCTTAGTTTGGCAGCCAGTTTCTCTATGTCTTTTTCTGATTTAACTTGGATATTTTTCAATTGCTAAATCCTTCATCCAATTTAGTGTGCGAGAAGCCTTAATTATCAATATCAACCTGTTGCTACTGCAACTATCCCCCCAAAAAAATTAAATTTTTTTAGGACCCCTTTAAAATCTTGGTTTTGCCTCTTTGGTTTAGAGTTTGAATTTATGATTTTTTTCTATTATGGAAAAATTTCCAGAGTTTCATTTTTTACTAAGGAAGAAATGTGTTTTTGACCCACTATAGCGGATGGTTTGTCAAGTTCTGAGCTGCTATAACGGACATTTTTTTGTTTCAAGCCGCAACGACGGGTGACTTTTGGTTTGAATATCGGAAAGGCTTCCGATTTTGTTTATCCCGCTATGACGGAGGGTTCTCAGATTTCGAGCCGCTATGGTGGAGGGTTCTCAGATTTCAAGCCGCTACGGAAAAAATCTTATCGACTTTGAGCCGCAACAATGGGGTGCAGTTTTAATTTCGGATATCCTTCCGATTTATTTTTTTGCCAAGGCGGATGGGTTTTTGATTTGATATCAGAAAGGATTCTGATCATTTTGACCCTGCAACGGTGGACGGTTGTCAGTTTTCGAACCGTTATGGCAGCTAACCTTTATCTTTGCCTTCCACTTATTTTGTTGAGAGCCTGTCCATGACGGCGTGCGAACTCTTTTTCCTCGAGCTGGTGTAGCAGAGGATTTCCCTAAAATGTTATCCAGTCTATCTGTCTACTACATTAGAAGTCTCCTTGGGTCCGAGCCGCAACGGCGGATGGGATTTTGTATTGAGAATCGGAGCTTCTCCCGATTTTCTGCGCCCACTTTTCCAGATGAGTTCTTGTCACCCTGCCCCAATGGCAGGGGTGGTTTTCATCGATCATTTGAACCTCACCGCCCGCTTTGGCGAAATAATTTTTGTTATTGAGCCACTACGGCGGAATCCTTCCTTGTTTGTTTCCAAATACCTTTTGATTGTCGAAGCCACAACATAAGTTGGGCACTTTGTTGAGTCTTAAGCCGGTGTTGCGACTATGTTAGGAGGTATCAAGTCGCTGTTGTCGGGGCTCATTGCATGTTGACTTATTGTTCACCGCCCGATGCGTGATGTTTGGCGCTAATGACGTTTGGCCACGCGTGTGTGACTTTAATGTTTTACCTACCGTGTTTAAAGGTTTTTGGCTGACATTTGTCTATTTATACCTGGGGAATGGTGTTTTTTACCATCGCTTTTTACGACGGTGAAAGGTTGAAAGTATTGTTGCGATTTTATCTCGTCCCAGAGCTCATGCGATTGGTGGAGATTACCTGTGGAACATACGTGGCACATCCTTACTGATTACCTCTGACTATGTGTCCACTGCCAGGTAGGTTTTTCATCCTTTTGTGTCATTTTGACAAGTTAATTTTTTTTTCTAGTCGTGGTTGGTGGTTCTCCCGTGAATGGTTGGGTAGGTTTGATTGTGAGTTTAAAAGGGGGGTTTTCCCTTTCATTTTAAGCTCACCATTTCCTTTTAGGGTTAGAGCTTTCCCTTGTCACCATACTTACACTCATAGACTCACCAGTTCGAATGTAGAATTATTTGCCTGTAGTCTGCTAGGTTATGATGATTGTCGACGTGCCCAACTTTCTTGCCGGCATGGAGCAGATTGGCTACTCGCCTTTGGTTGTTTTTAGGATTTATGGGTTTCTAGTCTCAGGCAGACCCCATAGGTTTCAAAACTATATTTTTTGGCTGTGGGATGTTAAGCCTGGATATGTGAACCTAGGGAATTTCCGCCCTGAGCGTCGGAGTGTGGCTTTTGGCCGTAAACCCTCTAGAGTTTGTGTGTCAAAGTGAGGAAAATCCTCGCAGTGGTTAGGTCGCATTTCTTTCCTAAGAGTATGGGGGCTAAGGTTCACCATATTAAGATTTTTTTATTGCCAATCTTTGACCCACTGACCTGCATCGTGTGTCTTGACTTGATGGCCGAGGATATCATGGTAATACAAAATGTTGATGTTTGATTGGACAGTTTGCTTAGCATATTATATCCTTGGTTTTTTTGCATAAATTTGTTTAAGGATGTAAATGCTAAACTTGTTCTGGTTTTGCAGTCAACGCTATACAGTATAACGAAGAGAGGTAAAAAGAAAGCTAAGATTGTCAATTATGTCTGAGATGCAAAGGTTGCGGAAGTTTCACCCATACTGAGGATAGAGATCATTTATGAGGATACAAAGGCAGTAATTGGAGCTGAAACTGAGTTCAAATGGGGTTAGATTTATCATTGGGTGGTAGAAAAGAAAGTTCTAGAAGCAGGGTTGGAAGACCTGGCCCTATATGATAACATGCTGAGATTCGGGATAACCAAGGTGACAACTAGACCGAAAATGTTCCCTTGTGCAGAAGTCATTGGATGGATTCTGCCTAGGATAGACACAACAAGGATGTTAATGAATGATACCAAGAACAAAGGATTTGCATCCTTCGCACCCGCATTTTTATCAGCAACATACAGCTTACCCAAAAAGGAAATTAGCGTGACAATAGAATGGGTGAAGAGTTTGAAACTCGATCACACTGCCACAACTAATATGATGATGGTTGAGGGAAATACTTTTAGAAACAAGAATTCGGGGGAGTACAAGACAGCTCATTTAAAGACCCCATACAGATTAATAGTGCTGTTGTTGAACAAGATTTATGGCAGAGCTGATGGGAAGTTTTACAAGTTTGGGTGGATCGCAATGATCTACCATATAGCTATGAAAGGAATAGTCTTCAACTGGGCTGATATAATAGCCAAAATTTGTCCACCTCCATCAAGGCATCCTAAGAAGGTCTGCACCTCAACAAGTCTGAATATTATATGCCTTCCTTTTTAGTGGACTGCATACTTTACCGCCATCGGTTTGAAGGGATAAAGTGTACATGGAAGGGAGGGAAAGCCCCTATATATACAGTTTACCAGATGTTGGGGTCTCATAAATATCATAATCACTATAAGATGATTTGTGAAGAATTCCTAATGCCCTTATACAAGCTATTTTTTCTAGAAGAATGTCCATGCCTACCTGAAGGAGCCTTGGCGCCTATTAAAGAATATGGGGATTACTACTTCTCAGAAGAAGGCATGTATTTGAGGATGTATGGGGGAACGAAAGCGCCCTCATTGCTACCAAAGTATGCAATAGATTATAAAGTCCATAAAGACGCTGTCAGACAACTTTTTTTGAATGGATTCAGAAGCCACCTGTTCGATCTGAAGAAGGTTGTGTTCCTTCCCTTACCCTTCTATTTGGGTAGTTAAAATTTCACCAAGGTCAAGAATGCCCCTAAATTTGTTAAGGAGCTTGAAAATTTCCATTTTGGTGAAAAGTAATTTCATTGGAATCATTCTCAAGGAAAGGTTGAAGCTTATAAGGTAGCACTCAAAGTAAATTTTGAGTATGTTGACTACGTAGACAAGAAGATGAGATGTATAGGAACATTTACAGCTTGACCACCTTGAACAAGAAGCTAAAGCTGAAGACCGTAGCAGCTGGGGATAAAGGCAGTGGAAGCAACAACCTAGAATCAAAGATCCAGGAGGAGGAAACTTCTAGGAGAGTAAAAGAAGAGACTACCTGAAGAATGGTAGGAGGGGCTAGAAAGCTCTTAGCTGAAGAAAAATAGCGAGAAAAGGAAGAAGAAGCTGCCAGGATTGAGAAAGAAAGAGGAGGCTATCTAAGAAAAGATTGCTCAGCTAGAAAAGGCCATAGCTCAAGAAGCTTTGAATCCGATACCAGAAGTACAAGACCAAGAAAGGTTAACAGAAGAACAAACCAAAGTAATTCAGGATGATGTAGGTGGTGAGGATCAGAGATGGAACCCTGTTCAGAACAACCCTGAGGACCTTCCATCCACTTCAGGAAATATACTTACAGAGGGGCATCTCCCTTTAGTTGAGTTGGAGTTGGTGCCATTCACCCTATCGAAGCATTATGAGGTTGCATGCTTAGAAGATGTATAGTTTGATCCCAAAAAGAAGTCAATCGTGTGGAAGACAGAAAAGACTTTGAGGATAGGAAACCAACACCCAGCCACCATAATGACAGAAAGGACAATAGTGAAAAATGTGGAAGATAACTTAAAGCAATTGGCCTCCTTGGGCATTGCAAGTGCATATGCGAATGCTCATAATATTGATAAGCTCACAGAGACCCTTGAGTAGTGCAAGGGTAAAATGACCGAGATGAAAGAGGTTTTGAGGAAGGAAGAAAGAGTCTGCAAAGAATCAAAAAGAAAGTATGAAGCTACTATTTCAGACTATGAAAAGCTTCAACAAGAGTATCAAGTTCTAGAAGAAGAGCGGGATACTTTGAAGTTGTTAAACATGAACCTTAGTAGGGAGAAAGGGGAATTTGAAAACAAAATTGCAGAGATAGAAGCACAAAAATCTACGACTGATCAGCGAGCAAAAAAATATGAAGACCAAGCGGCAGGATTAGAAGCTCAAAAGAGTTCTTTGGAGGTGTTGTTAAAGGTAGAAAATGAACAAAGGACATATATAACACCTCTAACAAATCATGCTATTTTTCTCAGAAATAAGATCTATTAGATGCAAGTTCAGATCATAGGAGAAGTCTTCAAAGTCAAACAAATAGAAGATCGATTGCAGGAAATTTCATCCACAGCTACAGAGTTCAAAGACAAAACTCAGGACATTGTAGAAGTCATTCAAGGAAGATTGACATGGTTGGAAACAACCAAGGAGCCTCCAGAAAACAATCCAGTCAAAACTCCAGAAATATTGCAGTTTGAGTATGAACTGATAGGTTTCAGCAACAGAGCTATTGAGAAATTGGTAGAAGTAGTCCATAAGATAATAGATAAATGCAAGGAGTTTTCTAAGAAATTGCTCTCCACCTATAAAAGACGTCAGACATCATCTAAGAGGAGGTTGGATGAGCTTCCACCTCATGAAGAACATTTGCAGCAATTACACACTAGGTTTCAGGAAAAGGAGCTCAACATACAGTCGACAAAGAACTTATATGAAAGGGTGATTAAAAATGTGATTGCTCAAGTTGCAGTTATAACTGCCTTTTAGAGGATCAGTTTTGACTACTCCTGTTGATGTATTTGTAACTTTGGAATGTATTCACTTGTATATTTCATATATTGTATTTCATTGATCCCCAATGTTCCTATTGGGAGAATCATTAATGTAAACAAGTCATGTAAATTCATAGAGGTTAACCCTCCTAGTTGATCAAGGGTCAAAGTTCCCACAGTTTCAGGGCACTAGGGTTATTAGACACTCCTAGAGAAGTCAGCCCTGGTAATTGATTCTCAAGTCGAAAACTAGTATAAATTGAGAGTGAGACTCTCTATTTCAAACACACACTCACACAGCTATAGCACATAGGTGAGAGAGAAGAAGCTCACTCAAGTGAGAGAGAGAAGAACTGTTGGATATCATCTTTTTGTCTTTGGGTTTTACTATTGCCATTGGTGCTCATTCTATCTCTGAGGAAGTTGCAGGGTTTTCTCCTTTATGGTTTCCCCAAGGAAAATCTTTGTGTCTATTGTCTCTTGTGATTGATTGTTGTGCATGTTATTCTCTCAGATAAGATCCTAAGATCATATTGCTTAAATGATAAAAATCTAACATGGTATCAGAGCTAACCCGAGAAGAAGACATTATGCAGCTGTGGAAGCTAGGGCTTCTTAATTTTTGAGTCTTTCTCCACAATCCATCAGCAAAAGGAGGCTAGGATAAATCTCCAATGAAGGGGACATATTTCTATCGAAGCAAAATCTGATTCTGAGCACTTTCAGTTTTTGACCTACCACTACATCAGGAATTAGGGCTTTTCACAGAAGTGTAATTTTTGAGTGAGCCCAGCATAGGGTTACTCTCCTCCTCAAAATCGAGGTTTTTGGTTGGGTAGAACTCTGATAAAGTGAAACCCTAATTTGCACTAGAACCAGAAAACTAGTACTGCAGAAGATCAGCTCCAGATCCAGTTTCATCTTCTCAAATTAGTAAGATCTAAATCTTTTGTATTTCCATTTGAGGTTCTGAGTCAAGATGTCTCATCACACCAACCTTGATGAGAATATTGAGGGAGATGATAACTTCCAAGCATGGAAGTATAGGATCTCACTATTTCTTGAAGAAAATGAATTGGACTCCTACATCAGTGGAGAGGTTCCAGTTCCAAAGGGAGATGAGGCTAAGGCCTTACACAAGAAGAAATTTGATCATGGCTAAGAGGATTATTGTTGATTCAATCAAGGATCACCTCATACCACGGGTTTCCTCCCTAAAGACACCTAAAGATATGTTCGAAGCCCTAACCAAGCTATTTTAAGGAAAGAACATAAATAAGAAGATGACTTTGAGGAACTAGTTGAAGAATGTGAAGATCCAGAATGCAGAGACCATACACATACTTTACAAGGGTCTCCCAGATCAAAGAACAACTTGAAGCAGTAGATGAAGAAGTGGAGAATGCATATATTGTGATGACCACCTTGAATGGTCTCCCTAGGTCATGGGAATCCTTCATTTAAGGGATTTGTGCTAGAACAAAAGTTAGTCACCTTCAGTAGACTGTGGGAGGAATGCTCACAAGAAGAAGCTCGAATAGTAGCTCGAGAATAAAATATGGGAAGTGAATATCAAGCTCTCACTGTACACTCCAAGAAAAGCAAAAGGGACTATCATCATCCCAAAGGTAACCATCCCCACCAGAGAGATAACCCGAGAAGATATAACAGAGATCTATCTACACTCAGATGTTTTACTTGTGATGAGAGAGGACACTATGCTAGAGATTGTCCTAGAAATAAGAGTAACTCTAACAAGAAGAAGGGAAACAAGAGAATACATCTTGCTCACACTACAGAGGATGATGAACCTTCCATAAAAATAATCAAACAAGAAAGTGACGATTCTTCAAGTGATGAAGAGTATGTTCTGATTTCTCCCCTCACGGGAACTGTCACACATGGAAGCAATG
Organism: Pseudotsuga menziesii; assembly: GCA_001517045.1. NCBI lineage: Eukaryota > Viridiplantae > Streptophyta > Pinopsida > Pinales > Pinaceae > Pseudotsuga > Pseudotsuga menziesii. The sequence goes on from LPNX010255305.1 coordinate 58,579, forward strand.
ATTGGCTTATAGATAGTGGGGCTTCCAAGCATATGATGGGATTCAAAGAATATTTTGTGAAACTATCCGAACATGAGTCACATCACAAGGTGAAACTTGGGTATGACTACCAGTATCCAATAAAAGGTAGTCGTGAATCCTCCTATAAGCTAGACTCTGGAAAGTCCATGAAGATGAAGGATGTCTTGTTTGTACCAGGACTAAAGAAGAATCTCCTCTCCATATCTACATTGGATGCAAAAGGCATAAGGGTTGCATTTGTAGATGGAAAAGTCCTCATGTGGCCAAAGGTAAAGACTATAGATGATCCAGTAGTGATTGGAGAGAAAGAGGGAGGCTTATACAAGCTAAAGGGCCAACCAGAACAAGCCTTGGTCCATGACTCAGTAGATCCAAATGAACTATGGCACAAAATACTTGTGCATGTGCACTATAGGGCACTACTACTTGCAAGAAAATCTATTGAAGGTCTTCCAGAAATAGAGGCAAAACATGAAGGTGTTTGCAAAGGATGTGCGCAAGGAAAGAGCACAAATAAGACATTTCCAAGTAGCAAGAGCAAGGCAAAAGGAATATTGGAAATCATCCACTCCGATGTATGCAGTCCGATGTCATCCAATTCATTGAATGGGTATGTATACTAGGTTTCTTTCATTGATGATTTTTCTAGGAAGACATGGATATACATCTTGAAGAACAAAGATGAAGTATTCAACAAGTTCAAAGAATTCAAATCCTTGATCGAGAACCACACAAAAAAGAAGATCAAAACCTTTCGATCAGACAATGGCAGAGAATTCACATCAAATCAATTCAAAGAATTATATAGAGATTCAGGGATTAAGAGGGAGTTGACCACTCCATATAATCCACAACAGAATGGGGTTGCAGAAAGGAAGAATAGAATGATCATGGAAGCTACAAGGGAAATGCTCTATGATCAAGATATTCCCATGCATCTATGGGCAGAAGCTGCCAGGACAACTATGTATGTACAGAACCATACTCCACACAGTGTACTCAAGAATAAAACACCTGAAGAAGTATTTTCTGGAAAGAAACCAGAAGTCTATGATCTCATAATATTTGGTTGTCCAGTTTACATACATATTCCAAAAGAAAAGAGAATGAAGTTAGATCCTTCTGGGAAGAAGGGTATATTTGTGGGATATAGTGAAAGTTCAAAGGCTTACAGAATATACTTCCCAGGATTCAAGAAGAGCGACATTAGTAGAGATGTAACATTTGATGAAGACTCTGCTTAAAACAAATCTATAAAGAGACCAGTTGAAGACTCTAAAGAAACAGAAGTACCCAAAATTCAAGATACAAATATGAACGATGCAAATCAAGATGGAGATTGAGAAATAGAAGAACCCTAGGAACCTGTAGATCCACCCTAAGAGAAGAATCCTCACAAGAGGAAACCTACATGGGTACGAGAGGTTATCCAAGGTGCAGAAAGATATGGGGCTCCATAAGAAATGCATAGAGAGAGAAAAAAAACTAGGTCCTACTCCAATTATGTAGCCCTATTATGTGACATCATTGATAAAGAACCTTCCAACTATGAAGAAGCGGCAGAGAAGAAAGAATGGAAGGATGCTATGATCGAGGAGTACCGGTCGATCATGAAGAATGATGTCTGGGATGTTGTCCCAAGATCAAAGGGGAAGTCTGTTGTGACTTCCAAGTGGATCTACAAGATCAAGCATGCTGCAGATGGAAGAATAGAGAAATATAAAGCAAGATTTGCGGCTCGTGGCTTCTCCCATAAAGAAGGAATATATTATGAAGAAAATTTTGCACCTGTATCCAGATACACTTCCATCATATTAGTACTTTCTCTGGATGCAGTAATGAAATGGAAGATAAACCAGATGGATGTCAATAGTAAAGCAGATTCCAACCTTTACTACAAGGTTGAAGAAGGGAACCCAGTGATACTCCTACTATATGTAGATGACATGTTTGTAACAGGTGAGGATGGGTTGATTCCTGACACGAAGAGGAAGCTTGTTGCCAAGTTCAAGATGAAGGACTTGGGTATGATGCACTACTTTCTAGGCATGGAGGTGTGGCATAATACAGATGGAATATCCCTAGGACAAGGGAAGTATGTAGTAGAGATCATGAAGAGGTTGGGGATGATGGACTGCAAGGCCATGACCACACCTATGGCATCGAACCTAAAGCTATTGAGTGATGCTTCATCAGAGTCAGTTGATGCTATGATGTATCGTCAAATGATTGGGTCCTTGATGTACCTGACAAATACAAGACCATATATTTGCTTTGCTATGAACACCTTGAGCCAGTTCCTAAAGGATCCAAGACATGTTCACTTGATTGCCGCAAAGCATATTCTGAGGTACCTGAAGGGTACAGTTGATTATGGGCTCAAGTATGAGGCAAATCAGAAGATTAACCTGGAGGGTTATGTGGATTTGGATTGGGTGGGCAGTGCCATTGATAGGAAGAGCACTTTGGGGTGTTGCTTCAGTATGGGATCAGGTGTGATCTCTTGGTTTAGCAGGAAGCAGTCCTGTGTGGCACTGAGTACAGCCGAAGCAGAGTATGTCGCAACTTGTTCGTCTAGTTGTGAGGCAGTGTGGCTGAGGAAGCTACTATCTAATTTTTTTATCTCTAGATGGATGATACTTGTATATATTGTGACAACTAGAGTTGTATGAAGTTGTTAGAGAACCCAGTGTTCCATGACAAGTCAAAGCACATCGAGATCAAATATCACTATATCAGGGATATGGTGCAGAGAGGAACAATGAAGCTCCAGTATGTTGCAACGGATGAGCAGATAGCTGATGTGTTGACCAAGCCATTATCTAGAGTGAAGTTTGAGTACTTCAGGGAGAAGCTTTGCGTTCTCCAAATCAAGGTTCCTTCCAAGAGAAAGTGATGAGTCTGTGAGCCCTTCTGACATGGTGGTAGGCGGGTCCTCCCATGATCATATGTAAGTGCTGAGCCCTTCTGAAATGGTGGTAGGCAGGTCCTCCCTTGGTCAGATATAAGTGCAGAGCCCATCTGACATGGTGGTAGGCGGGTCCTCCCATGGTCAAATGTAAGTGCGGAGCCATTCTGACATGGTGGTAGGCGGGTCCTGCCATGGTCAGATATAACTATAGAGCCTTTCCCCAGATGATAGATGGTGTTTCCTATCATGCCAGTGGATGTAAGTGTAGATCCTTTCTCTGGATGGTACAAAAGCGTTCTAGACACGACTCATGCCAAATGAAGAGTGATTTTGTGGTTTTCTCCCATATGGGTTTCCATGTTAAGATCTATGTGTCGAATGGTGTATGTTAATGTTGTGTGATGTGTTGTGTTTTACTGAGATTGATTATAATATGTTTATATATATATAAGTAAATGGAATTTCAAATGCTTTAATGGGTTGTAGTATGTTGTTATCGTAGTTGCATGTCAATGGATTTGTGTGTTGTTTAATTTGTCGTCCTTGTTGGTTTCCTTGTCGGTCCTTTACCTAGAAAGATCCCCTTTAACATTGCAGAAACCTAGTTCCTGCAACCCCCATAGGTATCTCGAGTGAGACTGCACTTGCATCATAGGTGTTATCGACTCAGTTGTGCCCTATCGAGTCGGTGGCATAGGTTTTTTTGGAGGAATGGAACTTGAGTCAGTAGATAAAAGAGCCAAGAAATGGTTCTATTGTTGGGACTGGGAACATTATGAAGGGGACATGTTTTGGCACCCAACAAAGCTTGATATTCTGGATTGGGTAGACCAAAAGGGTCAGTAGTTTGCGCGAGAAGAAAGTAAGGGGTCGCGACTAAATTCAAGGGCATGGTTAGAAAGGTATGTTTTCTTAGATATCCATGAGATTTTCTTTAGTGAATTCCCTGTTACATTGAATTAATGGTTGGAAATACTAGTGTGCCAGAATAACAATTTTCAAGATGGAGAACCTAGGGGTTGGGATCCTCAACTGATCCAACATCTAGAGAGTGTTAATAATACTAGCTCTAGGGTTGTTTATTTCTGGGTCGACAACATCCTAGAAGTGTATATTACTGAGATCATTGTGGATACTATTAAGTCGTGTAGTGAAACCAAGTGATAATTTTTCCAAGGTCCTAGAGGAAGATACCTGGAATCTTTATAATTGTGGATTAAGATGTTGGTATTTGAAAAGAGGATTCTACAAATGAAATCTGACGAGTCAATCATTAGGAACAGAGGACATGAGTAGTGTTAAGAAGAAGGTCTGGAGAAGATGGGAAGGATGCGATAAAATGTTCCAAACTGATAGTGAAATTGATGAAGGAGTTGGCCACTTAAGGGGTGGAAGAATATAATGATTGAGTAAGAGAAGAAGGACTACGAAAAAAAGAGAGTGTTGCAATACGAATGAAAGAAGGGACTACAAGTTGGTGCCATAGCATGACGAAAAGTCTCGCGGCGAGGACAAATAATATCAGCTTGTTTTTGGAGATGAGGAAGAGGTGCAAGATCTATATCATACCCAAGGCTACAACATACCCACAACCCCGCGTACCTCCCTGATATTAGAGGTAAGACCTAAAAGTTTTTCAAAGTGCTTTATGTCAAATTAGAGTAATAGTAATAATCAATATAGTGGTCAAAACGTTCTTGTTAGTGGTTCATCTAATTCGGGCTTAATACCCTAAGGGAATAAGATGGTTGGGGATAATATGAAGTTTCTTATATTCAATGGAAATGGGTTGGAGGACCCTGAGCAACACTGGTTTTTGTGCAAAGTTGTTTGAATTGTGTGATAGGTCCATGATGACATAGTAAAAAGGGCTCAAATTATCATGACCTTTAGGGGTCATGCTCTAGATTGGTATATGAAATTTTTTGTGGTTCATGTGGAGGGCTCTCATGAGTTCTTAGATTAGATTCAGAGTGGGTTGATAGATGAATTTAAGAATCCTAAGTCTAACTTGCAATGTATTACAAAGTTGAAGGAAATCAAGCATTCGTACGGTGAATCTATTTAGGAATTCGACTAGAGATTCAAAACCCTGATGGATGAGTAGAGATTTCAAATGTTCTATGTTCAACATAATGGATGGTTTATTATTGCATTATTACCCCATATTCATGTTCCCCTAATGTAGCAGAAGATTGTGTCTCAGACCGAAGCTCTAGAAATATCAATGAAGTTAGAAGCATCGTCGGTCAGAGAAACTATTGCAGGGATGGCACAGATTCAGTTGCAACTGGTTAATATGTCGCTGCATATCCAATATATCAACAAGGGGAATGAGATCCGTGAAGATGTCTAGTGCACAAGATGTAGAACTAGAGGTCATCAAAAGGATGTGTGCCCAGCTTTCTGTTGATGCTTGGAAAATCGCAGGTAACAACAGTAGGGAGTCTCCCCAATAAACGTTCCCAACTAGCTCGTTATTGTTTGGTATGGGGAATCCGTTCGATTTACGGTCCAGCTACCGTATATCAAGTAACGGTTAAAGTGTTTTACCGGTTACGGCCCGATCCACCATAGGTTTATTTTTTTATTTTTTTATCTTTATGTATGATGTGCAGATGCCTAACTAAATGCAAGCGATAGAGATAACGAGGAGGGTCACAATGTGATGCGCGGGTTCTTACCTCTCGTCTTACCTCTCTCGCTCCTAAATCTCAAATAAAGAAAAACTAACTAAGACTAATTAATCTATCCCTAGGGAGAAATACTATAATTAATGGTGAGTAATATATTGTATAACATGCATTAAGAAATTTACAGATAGCTGTTAACATTTCAGAACACATGAATATCAACAGAAACATGAACAAAGAGATAGCTCATTGTTAATTTTAAACATTCATTACTCAACTATGATTGTGGAAATTTCACAGAAATAAACAAGAGCAAATTCACAACATGAAGGAATTCATAAGTTAGAATGATCTCACAGTTCATGGAAACAAGCTGAAACGGAAACAATTTATATCCAACCAACCCATGGCAAACATTTGAAACTCCATAGTGCTTTCTCCAACCGAAAACTATAACTCTTTATTATAAGATGAATTAGTTCAACTTACAATAATCTTGCCCAAAGATGGTCAGAAAAAAGGTCCCTACTCCCTAAAACTTTCCTATACTTATACAAAAAGCAAAAAACTCTTAGGTTGTCCCTCATTGCCTCTTGAGCTTCCCCAACCTTTCCTTCACAAAAAATTTGTCCTTTTGCTTGTGAACAAAAAAGATAAATATAATATATTACATTCTTTTTCAATATTCCAAAACATTTCACTAGGAAGGCCCAGCTTGCTCATTCGTGAACTTTTTCCAAGCATTAGCATCTGCTGCTATGCTTTCAAACCCAGAAGGCTCAAGGAATCGAATGTTAATCTCATACTTGGAAGCTTGAGTCTTCACACCCTCTAATCTAGCAGGAATCAGGAGCATATGGTCCTCCAATAAGTGTATGCTCACGACTGCATGTGCTACTTCATTTTTTAATATCCATTCATCCAAGTCCTTGACCTGCTGGATTGCTTGTTCATTCTCGTTGTATCTGTCCTGTAAATGTTTTAAAAATAGTCCATGTTCAAGTAGCACCTCCAATCTCTTCTCAGCAGAAGTATGACACCGATTATAGGTTAAGAGCACTCTCTTGTAGAATTCGGCACAATCAGTCTTTATCTTCTTCACTATATTTTTAAATTCTTCTGCAATATTACTGGAAAATTCAATTAACTCGTATTCTTGCTTCAATGTTTGCTGATCTTTGACAGATAGGTCTTGTTAGTTTTTCAACATTAAGCTAGCATTATTAGGATCTTTAATTGACAGAATAACAAGTACAGCAATCAAACACAAGAGACAATGAACACAGTGTTTTTCCTCGGGGAAACCATAAATGGAGAAAACCCTGCAACTTCCTCAAAGATAGAATCAGCACCAAAATAGTAAGTCATCTCCTGACAGTAGTAATATTCTTCTTATCTAGCCCCAGTGTCTTCTCCTTCCTCAACTATGTGCTACACTTGAGTGTGTTTGTGATGTGTACTAAATAGAGAGTCCAGCTCTCCATTTATACTAATCCCGAAATGACCAAAACCCTACTAGGGCTGACCTCTACTAGGAGAGTCTAATAACCCTAGTTCCCTGGAATTGCGGGGAATTTAACCCTTACACAATTGGAGGGTTACCCACAATGACTTGACATGACTTGTTTACATTATTTATCCTCCCGATCAGAACATCGAGGCATGACAACATGACTCAATTACATTATAGATACATCTCGGAATAAACATCGGGTTACAATACATAAGATACATAGATGAATACATTCCGAAGTTACAAATACATCAACACTCCCTCTTAACTAGGAAGGTATTCTTTCAACACAATTTTCAGCACTGATCTTCTTCTCTGTATCACCTAGATCATCTCGTCATCTGCATCTTCAAGTATTCTTAGTCTTCAAGTCATCTTCGTCTTCAAGTCATCTTCATCTTCAGATATGGATCATCACTCGATCTGGATCATCACTGGACATCATCACTCGATATGGATCATCACTAGACATCATCACTGGATTTGGATCATCACTCGATCTGGATCATCACTGGATCTAGATGATCACTGGACATCGTCACTGGATCTGGATCATTGCTTGATCTAGATCATCATGGATGCTATCTCATTATTCTTCTCATCACAGGAATTTCTACAGAGCCAGCCCTTTTTCATGCTAGTTGTAGACCTAGCCTCCATGTAGGTCTTCTTCAGCACTTATATCTGACCTGCTCATCAGAATGGCCTGCCTAGCACTTACATCTGACCTACTCATCAGAAAGGCATGCCTAGCACTCACATCTGATCATGTAGGAACCAATCCTATAATCATATCATAAAGGCCCAGCACTCACTTTCACTAGCATGATAGGACACAACTACTATCATCTGTGAAAAGGCTCAGCACTTACAACCACCAGCATGATAGGACACAACTACTATCATTTATGGAAAGGCACAGCACTCACATCCACCAACATGGTAGGACACACCTACTACCATCTGTGGAAAGGCACATCACTTACAATCACCAGCATGGTAGGACACGCCTACTACCATCTGTGAAAACAAACACCACTTACATCCATCCAGGTGGGAACACATCCTACCACAATGATGGAAGGGCTCTTCACTTACATCCATCCAGGTAGGAACACATCCTACCATAATGATGGAAGGGATATGCACTTACATCCATCTAGGTGGGAACACATCCTACCACAATGATGGAAGGGCTCTGCACTTACATCCATCTAGGCAGGAACACATCCTACCACAATGATGGAAGGGCTCTGCACTTAAATCCATATAGGCGGGAATACATCCTACCACAATTATGGAAGGTCTTGCACTTATATATGATCTTGTAGGAACCAATCCTATAGTCATATCAGAATGGCCCCCAGTCCTCGACTGAGCTACCTGGCAACTGACTAGGTGCCTCCATTATCCTAGAGAATGGCAGTTGCCCTTACATCCGACTTGCTCGTCGGAATGGCCAACACTCACATCTGACATGGGAGGAACTTAATCCTTTAGCCATGATAGAATGGTTCAGCCCTTACATCTGATCAAGTGGGAACACATCCCTCTATCACATCAGAATGGCTTCTCAATCCTAGACTGAGTTTTCCTGGTAACTGACCAGGCACCTCCATTCCCAGAATGGCAGTTGCCCTTACATCTGTCCTACTTGACAGAATGGCCAGCACTCATATCTGACATGGAAGGAACCAATCCTCTCACCATGACAGAATGGCTCAGCCCTTACATCTGACCATGGAAGGAACCAATCCTCTCACCATGACAGAATGGCTCAGCCCTTACATCTGACCATGGAAGGAACCAATCCTCTCACCATGTCAGAATGGCTAAGGGTCTCATCACGTTCCCTTGGAGGAAACCTCGATCTGGAGAACACCAAGCTTCTCCCTGAAGTACTCAAACTTCAACCTAGCTAATGGCTTCATCAATACATCAGGTATATGTTCCTCCGTCGCAACATATTGGAGCTTCACTACTCCCCTCTGCACCATATCCCTGATATAGTGATACTTGATCTTGATATGCTTCGACTTGTCATGGAACACTGGATTCTCTGACAACTTCATGCAACTTTGGTTGTCACAATGTATACAAGTAGCATCCAACTGGAGATCAAATAAATTAGATAGTAGCTTCCTCGGCCATACTACCTCACAACTTGATGAACAAGCTGTGACATACTCTGCTTTAGCTGTACTCAGTGCCACACAGGATTGCTTCCTGGTAAACCAAGAGATCACACCTGATCCCATACTGAAGCAACACCCCAAAGTGCTCTTCCTATCGATGGAACTACCTGCCCAATCTGAATCAACATAACCCTCTAGGTTAATCTTCTGATTCGCATCGTACTTGAGCCCATAATCAAATGTACCCTTCAGGTACCTCAGAATATGCTTTGCAGCAATCAACTGAACATGTCTCGGATCTGTCAAGAACTGGCTCAAGGTGTTCATAGCAAAGAAAATATTTGGTCTCGTGTTCATCGGGTACATCAAGGACCCAATCATCTAATGATACATCGTAGCATCAACCGACTCTAATGAAGCATCATTCAATAGCTTCAGGTTCGATGCCATAGGTGTGGCCATAGCCTTGCAATCCATCATCCCAAACCTCTTCAGGATCTCTACTGCATACTTCCCTTGTCCAAGGAAGATTCCATCCGTGCTCTGCCACACCTCCATACCTAGAAAATAATGCATCATCCCCAAGTCCTTCATTTCGAACTCGGCAGCAAGCTTTCTCTTTGTATTAGCAATCAACCCATCCATACCTATCACAAATAGATCATCTACATAAAGTAGAAGCATCACTGGGTTGCCATCTTCAACCTTGTAGTAAAGGTTGGAATCTACTTTACTCTTGGTAAAGCCCAAACTGGATAGAAAGCTGTCAATTCTGTCATACTAGGTCCTGGGTGCCTGTTTCAAACCGTACAGGGCTTTCTTCAATCTACACACATAAGATTCCCTGTCACGAGTCTCAAAGTTGAGTGGCTGCTCTACATACAATTCCTCTTCGACTACACCATTCAAGAAAGCAGCCTTGACATACATCTGGTGTATCTTCCATTTCATCACTACAGCCAGAGCAAGTACCGATCTGATGGAAGTGTATCTGGCTACAGGAACAAAGGTTTCTTCATAATCTATTCCTTCTTTCTTAGAGAAACCACGAGCCACAAATCTTGCCTTATATTTTTCAATGCTACCATCTGCAGCCTGTTTGATCTTATAGATCCATTTGGAAGTTACAATTGACTTCCCTTCTAGTCTTGGAACAATATACCAAACATCATTCTTCATGATTGATTGATACTCTTCGATCATAGCATCCTTCCATTCTTTCTGTTATGCCGCTTCTTCATAACTAGAAGGTTCTTTATCAATGAAATCACATAGTAAAGCTACATACCCGAAGCAAGATCTGGTCCTCTTTCTTTCTCTGTGATTCTCTTCTGGAGCCCAATATCTTTTTGCACCTTGGATAATTTCACGTACCCAAGCAGGTTTCCTCTTATGAGGATTCTTCTCCAGAGGTTGATCTATAGTTCTTTGTGGTTCTTCAAAATCTCGATCTTCTTCTTGAGTTTCTTCATTCATGGTTCTATCATGAATTTTGGGTGCTTCTGCTTCTTCAGGTTCTTCAGCAGGTCTTGTTCTGGATTTGTTGTAAGCTGTGTCTTCATCAAATGTCACATCCCTACTGATGTCAATCTTCTTGTATCCTAGGAAATATATTCTGTAAGCCTTCGAGCTTTCAGAGTATCTCACAAATATACCCTTCTTTCCTAAAGGATCTAATTTGGTTCTCTTCTCTTTTGGAATGTGTATGTACACAAGACAGCCGAATATTCTGAGATGGCTGACTTCTGGTTTCTTGCCGGAGAAGACTTCTTCAGGAGTCTTGTTCTCAAGTACTCTATGTGGAGTACGGTTCTGTACATACACTATTGTTCTGGCAGTGTCAGCCCAAAGATGCATAGGAAGATCTTGATCATGAAGCATAGCTCTTGCAGCTTCCATGATAGTTCTGTTCTTCTGTTCCGCAATCCCATTCTGTTGTGGATTATAAGGAGTGTACAACTCCCTCTTAATCCCTGATTCTTTGCATAGCTCTTTGAATTCGTTAGAAGTGAATTCTCCACCATTGTCTGATCGAAAGTTCTTGATCTTCTTTTCAGTGTGATTCTCGATCAAGGCTTTGAATTAAACCCATGTCTTCCTAGAAAAATCATCAATAAAAGAAACATAATATGCATACCCGCTTAGTGAGCTTGATGACATAGGACCGCATACATCGGAGTGGATGATTTCTAGGATTCCTTCGGCTTTGCTTTCGCTGCTAGGAAATGTTTTCTTTGTATTCTTTCCTTTCCCACATCCTTTGCATACCCCATCATGTTTTTCTTGGAATTCTGGAAGACCTTCAACATCTTTGCTTGCAATTGGAAGTGCTCTGTAATGCACATGTGCAAGCCTTCTATGCCAAAGTTCACTTGGCTCTACTATGTCATGGACCAATGCTTGTTCTGGATGGCCCTTTAATTTGTACAATCCTCCTTGTTGTTCTCCAATCACCACCGCATCATCGATAGTCTTTCCTTTTGGCCACATGATGACTTGACCATCTATGAATGCAACCCTCATTCCTTTTGCATCTAGTGCAGATATGGAGAGGAGGTTCTTCTTGAGTCCTGGCACAAACAAGACTTCCTTCATTGTTATATACTTTCCGGAGTCTAGCTTATAGGAGGATTCCCTAGTACCTTTTATTGGATACTGGTAGTCATCTCCTAGCTTCACCTTGTGAGGTGATTCATGTTCTGAAAGTTTCACAAAGGATTCCTTGAATCCTGTCATATGTTTGGAAGCCCCACTGTCTATAATCCAATCAGTGCTTCCATGAGTAATGTTTCCCGTAAGAATGGAAATCAAAACATATTCATCTTCACTGGAAGAACTTTCACTTTCATATCTGATTCTTTTCTTGTATGGTTCATCATCCTTTGCAGCATGAACATGGTGTCTTCTTTTGTTCCCCTCTTCTTATGAGAGTGAACCTTATTCTTAGGACAGTCTTTTGCAAAGTGTCCTCTTTCATCACATGTATAACATCTTATTTTAGATAGGTCCTTTCTACTATTATCTCTATGATGAGGATTCTTACCTTTGGAGTGATGAGAGTTTCTTTTGCCTTTCTTGGAGTGAACTGTGAGAGCTTGATCTTCACTTCCCATCTTCTCTTCTCGAGCTGCTATCCAAGCTTCTTCTTGAGAAAATTCTTCCCATAGTCTACTGAATTTGACTAACTTCTTTCTGGCACAGATTCCTTGGATGAATGAATCCCATGACCTAGGAAGGCCATTTAGTGTTATCATCACAATTTATGCATTCTCCACTTCTTCATCTACGGCTTCTAATTGTTCCTTGATCAGAGAAACCCTTGTGAAGTAATACTGGATGGTCTCTGCATTCTGAATCTTCACATTCTTCAGTTGATTCCTTAGAGTCATCTTCCGGTTTATGTTCTTCCCTTCAAACAATTTGGTTAGGACATCAAACATAGCTTTAGGTGTCTTGAGAGAGGACACCTGTGGGATATGGTGATCCTTGATAGAATTAGCAATGATCCTCTTTGCCATAACCATCTTCTTCTTATGCAAGGCCTTAGCCTCATCTCCCTCTGGAACTGGAACCTCCTCATGGATGTAGGACTCCAACTCATTTTCTTCTAGGACCAGGGAGATCCTATACTTCCAGGCTCGAAAGTTATCAGCTCCCTCAAGCTTTTCATCAAGCTTGGTATGATTAGACATCTTAAACTGAGAACCTCAAATGGAAATACAGAAGATTTAGATCTTACTAGGTCAAGATGTCAGATTTGGATTTGGAGTTGAAATCCCGTAATACTAGATCAGGAGAAAATTAGGGTTTTGCTTTTTCAGAGATCTGTCCACCCAAATGCCTTGAAATTTATCCCTAACTTTGATTTTGGGGAGGAGATCAATCCAGGCCTGGACTCACTAAAAAATTCCTCTTCTGTGAAAAGCCTTAATTTTTGGCAGTAGTGTCGGGTCCAAAACTGAAAAACCTCATAATTGGATTCTGCTTTGACAGAAAGATGCGCCCTAGGGAGGAGAGAGATCCACAAAATAGTAAGCGCTAGTTTCTGCAATTGCACAGTGTCTTCTTCTCAGGTTAGTTCTGATTCCATGTTAGTTTTTCAACATTAAGCTAGCATTATTAGGATCTTTAACTGAGAGAATAACAAGTACAACAATCAAACATAAGAGACAATGAACACAGTGTTTTTCCTCGAGGAAACCATAAATGGAGAAAACCCTGCAACTTCCTCAGAGATAGAATCAACACCAAAATAGTAAAATCCCAAAACAGTAAGTGATCTCCCAACAGCAGTAACCTTCTTCTTATCTAGCTCGAGTGTCTTCTCCTTCCTCAACTATGCACTACACTTGAGTGTGTTTGTGATGTGTACTAAATAAAGAGTCCAACTCTCTATTTATACTAATCTCGACATGACTAAACCCCTACTAGGGTCGACCTCTACTAGGAGAGTCTAATAACCCTAGTGCCCCGGAACTGCGGGGACTTATTGTTCTGTGGGAGATTCTTTATTGGTTTCTACCCAAACCATTCTTCCCTTTAGAATTTCCAATATATCCTAAGTCCTTATCCAGAAAATATGAAGTGGTACTTACAATATCTTCCATCCTGGTGTTTATCTACCGTACTTTACATCTTTCCTCTTCTATCTGTAGTTGTATATGATGGATATTTTTCCTAAGCATTAGAGCATGCTCCTTTAAGGGTCGGATGTCAACTTTCTGCTCCATAGCACTCTTTAGTGATGTTGTCAATGAATTATTCTGCTCTTCAAAAGCTGCTATCTGTGTTTGATATAGCTTCTCTTTCTCTTCCACAATAGCTTTCTCTATTCCCAACTTAGTAACTTTGCTTTCCAACCTGTTCTTTTCCTCATTTAATTTTCCAAACGATAGCTAAAGATGATCTTTCTCAGTCTTTAAACTCTGATACTCCAGCTGTAATTTTTTCAACTCTGCCAAGGTAGCTTGAGAATTCTTCTCTATATTTTCTATAGATATTGCTAGAGCATCCTTATCTTCTTGCAAAGACTGGCATTTCGTCTTCGAAACCTTGACCTCACCTATCATGTCCTCATATTTTATTTTTATATTCTTGCTTTCATCCCTTTCTTTATTCAAGGTTTCCTTCAACTGTGCTACTTTCTTTCATGACTGCTCCAGATCAGTCATGATCCTGTCCATGTTGTCTTCATTTGCTAGGGTTAAAGCTACCCCAACCCTCTCCATTAACCGTGGATCCTTATGAGTACCATGTACTACTGTCTTGTCCATCACCATCCTCCCTGGTTTTCCTCTAGTATCTACTTTTTTCTCAGTTCTCTTAACAATTCTCTTCTTTTTTTTGTCATAGAATATAGTATTAAAATCAAGTATTTCCTCCCCTTCAGTAGGCATGAAAGGAATCAAATCAAATTCAGAAGTTGAACCTTCTCCTAACACACTTCCAGAAGGAACAATAGGCTCCAATGGATCAAGATCGGACTATCCTTGTCCTTGATCTGTAGGATCTTGTCATTCTTGTAAATTTTCTCTCAAACCTTCATCATTTTGATCTGTGGGATGCTTTTCCTTTTGGGGTTCTTTTAACCTGAAGCCCTCACTTTCTGATTGTTTCTCCTTTATCTCAACTTCCTCTTTTCTTTTCTTTTCTTCTTCCTCCTTCTTAGCTGCTTCTTCAGTAGCTCGTTTCTTTTCTTATTCTTCAATCCTCAACCAATTCTCTGCTTCTTGTACCAATCTAATAGCATCTTCCTCTCTGTTCTTGGCCTCTTCCTCTTCTAGATTCTTTGTAGTCTTGCCTTTTCCATTCACAGTAGTTATCTTTTGCTTGAACCTTTTCCTGAGGGCAGTCATGTTCTTAGCATTGCGGAACGTCTCCTCATCTATGTCCCAAAAGTCAGTGTACTCAGAATGAACTCCAACTTCTTTGCAGTAATTAGCTACTTTGTACTGGGAATCATTTCTATGAAAGTTCATTTCACCAAAGTGAAAATATTCTAATTCTTTAACAAACTCTGTTGCATTTTTTACCTTTGCAAATTTATAACTTCCAAGGAAGAAAGGTACTGCAGGGTACACTGCCTTTTTATGTTCAACCAAAAAATTCCCTACTCCATCGATGTATAACTGTCTAACAGCTTCCTTGTGGAGTACATAATCGGTAGTATATTTTGGGAGCAGAGAAGGAGCTCTCGAACCACCATACATCCTCACATACAAACCATCCTCTGTTAGATAATAACTCCCGAATTCTTGTATGACCTTGAATGCTTCCTCTGACATGCAATCGCATTCTGTCAGGAAAATCAGAGTATATAGGGGCATGATGAAATGCTCACAAATATCCCTATGATAACTGTAGTACTTATGAGCCCAAAACAATTTATAAGCCGTGTGCACTGGGGTTCGGTCCTTCTCCCAATTGCATTTTAAGGCAGGGAAAGGCTGAGTGCACAATATGCAGTCAATTAAGATAGAACTCATGTAGAATTTAGTTTTATTTTGGGATACTCCTCCCAAGGCTACACTTATACATGTTGAAAGACTATTTGACACTATACTGGCCTAGTTGAAAATATTTCCTTGTGTAGCAACAAAAAATATTATCAGTATCCAACCAATCTTGAAACTTTTTCCATTGGCTCTACCAAAAATCCTATTAAGCATCAAAGCAATAAATCTATATGGGGCATGGAGAGTTGAGGTATCATACTCTCCCGAAGGTCTGGTCCTGAAGTTATTTCCTGGAATCATCATCTTCTTTATCGTCTCCACCAGATACAAACCTACATCCTTTAACCAAGCTTCTATTAGATAGGTCTGTGGTGTGGGTAGTTTATATGCCATAGCCACATAGGTAGGGTTGTATGCAGCATAGCCTTGCTTTGTAGTATTTGCTAAGATAATTCTCGTCACATCTTCCTTGGGCAAAATCCAACCTATCACTTCTGAGCACAGAAACAGTTCAGGCCTAGTAGCCACTTTCATCAAAGCTGACCTTTCAAAATTAGCATAAATGGGCATGTATTCAAACCCAGCATCAGGGACATTTTGGCTTGAGATCATTATGAAAATATCTCCCCATTTGTATTCTGGTTCTACTCCAGTTGTGGCTTTGGTGTCTTCATAGATGATTTCTAATCTGGTTATTACTTCTACCTCAGGTTCCTCTTCAGCCACCTGGGCTTTCTTCTTCTATCTCTTTGGCATCCTGCTATAATGGAAATCAACCTGTAACAATCATGCAACATGTTTTAGTCTAACTAACTCTAGCAATTGAGATAGTGATAAACAATAAAACATACAGATTTTATTCACCTCTTTGACATGCATGTTGGCAAATTTATGTCAAAAAATACAGTCTTTATGAATGAGGAATTTAACAAGAAAACCCTATAACAATGCTGCCTCCTCAACCTGCCCAAGCTTCACTTGTCTCAAAACCCTAGTCTAGAAATTCTTCTTCATCTCATACAAGTATTTTTATTCATATCAAACCTATTTCACCACTGAAAATCAACAAAAACTCCCAAACTCAATCAGCCTCATCGAACTTCCTAAAAACCCTCGCTAACACCATCTTTAAAAAACCCTAATCAACTAAATGCCCTCCGGAGTCCCATGGGAAAATATGGCTGTAGGGAAGACGACTTCCTAACCTCAGGCCAACCATAAAATGATCAAGAAAATGGTGGTGCAGATGGTGAAACGTCTATCCACACCATGCCCTAAAACCTTTCGTAAGAGACCCGGGCGTACTCCTACCGCTTAATGTTGGAGACATTTACCACCATACACACTCATTTTGGTCAATTTGGCCTAGTTAAACCACTATCCTAAGTATTAATTACTTAATTGACATCAATGGAGCATTAAATGTCATCAACTAGATCACATCCACACCTACCTTTAGTCAAGGAGTCTAACTTAGACTTCTCCTACATTCGAGAGGCTAACTGGAGCACTTCGAGGGTGATCTGAGTGATATTAATGCACCTAATTGCTAACTGATGGTTACAATCAGTTAAACAGGGAAGTGAAGGCACCTCTCTTCATTAAATTGATTATTTAATGATTATTTAATGAACTGGAGTCAACAGGGGTGCCTCCAACCACTTATGATGTTCAGTTCACTTCAGTTAACCTCATTGGGGTTCATTGGATTCATTGAAGCACTACCACTTGATGGTTGGCTTGCTGTGACATGTGTCTAATCTCTTTCAGTTGAGACTTAGTCATTTATTGCACTCCGACTTCAATTAGGGCTCAGTTGAGTCAATTAGGGTTTTAATCGGTGTTTAACTTGAGTGTTGACTGTGGCTTACATTCAGTTAAGCTAGACTCACTCATTCAATTCAAATGACCTCCTTAGGAATTCGAATCGCTTCTCATTCATGCTTGTAGCCTGACATTGTAATGTAATTTTCTCATTCTTGTGTGAATATACAGAGCGGCTACTCATTCTGTAGCCCATTTTACACCATTTCATGAGTTATTTATTGATTAATCTTTGATGAGACTGATGTTTAGTCCCTAGATCACTGTGCAAGATTAATATGGTATCTGAGCTCATGGCAGGATGAAGCTCTATCTCTCAAAAACAAGCTTTTTGACAGATTTCTGCATGAAAATTGAGCAATAGCTCAAAAATCCAGCACTACACCAGAAGCCAAGGCTCACTTAATACCCCAAGTAAAGAACTTGTTGATCAAGCCACCTTGATTGACTATGCCGAGTGTGATGAAAGCCTAAAATGTGCAGGCTGTCCGACCTTACATTGCCCTTTCTGTTGTGATTTTCAGGTTTTCTACAAGTGAAGCATTCGCTCCAGCAGATCCAGATGGCCTCCTCAGTAGATCTTTTGACTCCATACAATTTCACTCATGGAAAGGTGACATGGAGATTCAGCTGTGCTCCAGAGGACTCTATATAGTCACCATGGACACTGAAGATGAGCTTGGTTCTGCCATAGAAAAATCAAGATTTTTGAACAAGAAGGATGAAGCATTCGGTTTCTTGTGCCTCTCTATTTCCCGGGATCTTCTTTTCCATCTTGCGGGATTGAAGACTCCAAAAGAAATATGGGACAAATTGGAAACTCTATATGGAAAGCAAGATGACTTGAGAGTTTACTAGCTCAAAAATGAATTGATGTCTCTCCAGCCCTCCAATTTCGAGACTCTAAATGACTTTTTCACAAATTTCAAGCACATTGTTTTATTCTTGAATCAATGCAAAGTGGAGAAGGTGGATGATCATCTCATCCTCACCATACTCTCCAAACTTGGGGCTGATTATTTAGTTTTTGTTTCTACATTCTGTGCAGGGAAGCTCACAACCCCTGGATGGAATATGCCTACACTCAATGTCTTCATTGAGTCCCTAACAAGTGAACATGACAAGCTTGTCCATATGGGGATCATCAAATCTTCCCATGATCAAGCCCTCCATGTCTCGGGGCCCAAAGATCTGAAGGGTAAAGGAAAGTAGCAGAAGAACCCAAAAACTAAATTTGATGCTCCTAATCCTAGAGTTGAAAACCAACAGCATGATGAGTCTTTCGGCTCAAGGAAGAACAAAGGAAAAGGGCACCATGGCAAGGAGAAAGTCAAGTGTTCATACTGCGGGAAGGGCTTCCACCCTGAACATGCCTGTATGAAAAAGAATCTTGATGAAGCTACCTCTCTCCTTGAGAGAAATCACATCAATCTTCTGGAAAGATTTCGGAGGAGAGATCAGCAAGATTGAGAACCACAGCATGAAAGAGGTCATGCCCTCATGGCAAGCACTTCGAAGCCCAAAGCACTTTTGATTGACTCTGGAGCTTCGAACCACATGATGGATAAAAGAGACTCCTTTTCATCCTTGGAGACTGGCAAATCCATTCCCATCCACATGGGAGATGACTTCACCATCATTTCAGAAGGACAAGGTACTATTAATCTTGAAAATGGTTTTTTTTCAAATGTTGTGTATGTACCATCTCTGGCATCAAATCTCCTTAGTGTCTATCAGATGACACATACTAGAGTTCCAAGGATAGTTTCTTTCAGCCCAAATGATGTTGAGATAATGGATCTTGCATCCGGGAAACTCATTGCTAAAGGCCTTGCAAACCATCATGCAAAAGCCTATGAGTTCTCTCACTTTGTTGCGGATGCAAAGTCCACCGCTCTGCTAACTCATGGAAATGAGGTTAGTAGGCTGTGGCATGAGAGTTTTGGCCATCTTAATTTCAAATATTTGCAGCAATTATAGAAAAAATCCATGGTTTAAGGCCTCCCAGTCATCAAGGCAACCACGGGAATTTGCAAGGGCTGTGTGATTGGAAAGCACCCTGAGCACAAGTTCGATCGGGGGAAGGCAAACTGAGCTACATGCATATTGAGGCTGATACATTCTGATATCAGCGATATGATGCCTATCACATCCATGAATGGATCAAGGTATCTTCTTACTTTTATTGATATTTTTCAAGGTACACATGGGTCTTCTTTCTCAAAAGGAAGTCTGAAGTATGTGAAAAGTTTTCTGAATTGAAGGCCTTGATCGAAAATGCCTCTGGGATTAAGATCAAGATCTTGAGATCTGATCATGGAGGGGATTATGTCAGTAATTATTTGTTGCACATAATCTCCCAAAGTGGTATTCAGGTCCAACATTCTATTCCCTACACTCCCCAGCAGAATGGAGTAGCAGAAAGGAAGAATCGGTCTCTCAAGGAGATGACCACCTGTATGTTGGAATCAAAGAAGCTTGCTGCAAATTTGTGGGCTGAAGCCATGCATGCTGCAGCATACATTCAGAACAGGGTGCCACACTCATCCGTGAAATGGAATACCCCTTTTGAAGCATACTACGGACACAAGTCAGATGTGTCGAACCTACGGGTGTTTGGGTCCACTGCATGGGCCCGGATTCCGCTTGATAAAAGAAGGGCTTTACAACCGCAAAGCATAGAATGTCTATTTGTTGGGTATCCTGATGAATATAAAGGTTTCAAGCTATTGGATATCAAAACCAAATAGATCATCATCGATAGAAGTGTCAAGTTTGATAATCCTCTTCAAGAGGTGGAACTAGTGAAGGAGAAAACTGTTGAATTTCCTTCCTATTCTACTGAATATTTGGATGATGAAATTGGGGGTGATGACCCTAATTTGGATCCTATGATTTCTGATATAAGTGTGCAGCAATCATCAGATTCTGAATCAGAACCTGAAGTGCAAAATCATCATCTTTCCACATGGGCCTGACAGACACTCTCCTCCGCAAGAGATAACATTGGAAATCTGGATGATCCAAGGAGAACCCGGTCTGATTTCCAAAGAGAAGGTATTGCGCTCTCTTGTCATGATAATTTGCTGTCCAAAACTTGTTATTTGATGATTAGTTCAGATCCAAAATCCTACTACCATGCTCGGAGGATCCGAGATGGCAAGTTGCCATGGATGAAGAGATGAATTCTCTTCAGAAAAACACTACTTGGGAGCTAGTTTCTCTTCCTCCGAGAAGGAAATTGGTTCAATGAAAGTGGGTGTTTCAGACCAAGGTTTCTACTGATGGAAGCACCTAAAAATATAAGGCAAGGATGGTGGCAAAATGTTTCTCTCAGGTCCAAGGTGTGGACCCAATGTGACCTTTGCACCGGTTGCAAAATGGACACCGTCCACCTAGTTTTGGCAATTTCAGCATCTAAGCACTGGGAAGTGCATCATATGGATGTTAAGTAAGACTTTTTGCATGGAGATATTCATGAGGAGCTATACATGAAGCATATTTAGGGCTAAATCACTGATCCATATTTGGTTTGCAAGCTAAATAAGTCACTATACAGGTTAAAACAGGCCCCAAGAGAGTGGTATTCCAAGATGGATGCCTTCCTTCTCTCGCAAAACTTCCAAAGGTGTAGATCAGATCCAAATGTGTATTTACAAAAGTCTGATGGTCATCTTATTATTATTTTTTTATATGTTGATGAATTACTAATCTCGGGTAGCACATTTGCCACCATTTCAGCCATCAAAACTGCTCTCCACAATGCCTTTGAAATGAGTGATTTGGGGCTCCTAAAACAATTTTTGGGGCTCGAAATTGAGCAAAATTCTGATGGGATAATGGTCACTCAGTCCAAATAAATTTCATACCTATTATTCAAGTTTAACATGGCTGATTGTAGGCCTACACCATTCCCTTTCCTTTCAGGGATCATCATTGAAGAAGGAAAAAGCACACCTTCCATGGACTACACTATCTATCGACAGCTGATTGGTAGCTTGTTGTACTTGACACATTCTCATCCTGATATCTGTTATGCCATGAATCCTGTATCAATATAAATGCAGCAGCCTCATGATATTCATTGGAAGGAAGCCAAGAGGATTCTCCAGTATATTCAGGGAATTAGGACCTATGGCATTCACTATGCTGCAGACTCCAAGCTAGAGCTGGTTGGATACATAGATTCCGATTGGGCAGGTGATTCTATTGATCAAAAGTCTACTTTTGGATATGTATTCATGTTTGGTGGTGGCCCCATTTGCTGATCTAGAAAAAAGCAGGCTGCCATAGCACTATCTTCAGCAGAGGCCGAGTATCAAGGAGCGGTGAATGCTTGCATCCAAGCAGTTTGGTTGCAAGGAATTCTTGCAGAGTTTGATCTTGGTAGTACTTTGTCCACTGTCCTATTTTGTGACAATCAAAGTGCTATTAGGATATCCATAGATCCAGTTACCAAGTAGAGGACCAAGCATGTAGATATTCACATGCACTACACCAGGGAGCTAGTGCATGACAGGACCATCATTCTGCAATACTGCCCGACTGATGAGCATATTGCAGACATCTTCACTAAGATATTTTCAGAAAAGAAGTTCACTTACCTCCATTCACTATTGGGGGTGAGTTCATCAGGGTGATTCAGACTACTTTCAGTGTTTAGCTTGAGGGGGGGTTTTTCCCACTGGGTTTTCCCTCTTTTCCTCACCTTGTTTGTTTTTTAGCATTGTTTCAATTTCCACATTGTACAGGGTGACCTATGGCCTTAGTTTCCGGGGCCCTAGAATTTTTATGCATTTATGTTTTCTAACTCCTCCCGAGTATAGCTTAAGGGGGGGTGTTGGAGACATTTACCACCATACACACTCATTTTGGTCAATTTGGCCTAGTTAAACCACTATCCTAAGTATTGTTGACTTAATTGACATCAGTGGAGCATTAAATGTCATCAGCTAGATCACATCGACGCCTACCTTCAGTCAAGGAGGCTAACTTAACCTTCTCCTACATTTGGGGAGGCTAACTGGAGCACTCTGGGGGTGATTTGAGTGATATTAATGCACCTAATTGCTAACTGATGGTTACAATCATTTAAACAGGGTAGCAAAAGTGCCTCCCTTCATTAAATTGATTATTTAATGATTATTTAATGAACTGGAGTCAACAGGGGCGCCTCCAACCACTTCTGATGTTTAGTTCACTTCAGTTAACCTCATCGGGGTTCATTGGAGTCATTGAAGCGCTACCACTTGATGGTTGGCTTGCTGTGACATGTGTCTGATCTCTTTCAATTGAGACTCACTCATTTATTGCACTCTGACCTCAGTTAGGGCTCAATTGAGTCAATTAGGGTTTTGATCAATGGTAAACTTGAGAGTTGACTCTGGCTTACATTTAGTTAAGATAGACTCACTCATTCAATTCGAATGACCTCCTTATGAATTTGAATTTCTTCTCATTCATGCTTGTAGCATGACATTGTAATGTAATTTTTTCATTCTTGTGTGAATATACAGAATGGCTACTCATTCCGTAGCCCATTTTACACCATTTCATGAGTTATTTGTTGATTAATCGTTGATGAGACTAATGTTTAGTCCCTAGATCACTGTGCAAGATTAATACTTAACAGTAGACAGACTCAACCTTCCCACCAAATGAAATCTCAAGCAATGGGCTAGGCCCTTAATGGAGTAAAATATTCACAAGAACAAACTGTAAGAAAGAAAAAACCCTAACCTCTATGTAGAAACCTAACATTAATCCATTAAACGGTTCAAATAGTAACAAACACAACCCAAAAGACAAAATTACGGGTAAACCTAGCTGGAAATGGTGACGTGTGCGACCCAGATGAGGAAAATCTTTCTATAGGTGTAGAGGAGGACAAATCGGATGCTGACAGCTGCGTGCACACAACTTCTTTGGACGGCTTCAATGGAAAAATGACAAGTCACATGGCATAATATAACATATATATATACCTATCACCGGGCGGGAATCCATCGGCGAGGAAAACCTTAAAACCATCAGAAAAAATAGTCTATAGGATAACCGTAATAGCGGGTGCGAAAAGAACTATGGACTCGGCATTACATAAAAAACAACCTTGGACATCGAAGACAATATTCACTATTCTCGGAACCACTTACTACTAGCTTTCCGCAACGTTGGCTATAAACTGCTCTACCATCCCGGTCATCACTTTGGGAAACGGGTATCGGACCTCGGTGGAGTTAGATTCTTTGGAGTTAACAGAGAGAACATAATTCTTTTGGATTGTTTTAGGACTAGCCCTCCAAAATTTCGAGCGAGATAAACACTACAACTACGGCCTGTTCCAGTCACCCAACGCAAGAGCGAGAAAAATATGATCGGATATCGGAAACGAAAAAGTGAAGGAACATCTGATTCGTCCGATACGTCTAGCACTAAGGAACCAGAACTTCGGCAAACAAGGTCTGAGAGGATGAAAAAGCTTACTCTGACGCATTGGCGAAGGTTTCCAAAGGCTTCCGATAGACCACTCAACAAGCTAGATGACTCTACCTCCGCAACGTCAGAAGGCTGGTCCATTACGCTTCCGATATCGGAAGGATAGTTGACTAATCATCTGATACAGAAAAGTAAAAAGACCAAGTTTTTAAGAGAATTTTTTGAACTCAGGGCAAACTTTGGCAATAATAAAATACTCCTAGGCCAGTTTGAAACTCAAACAAACAAAAAGGGGGGATGCTAAAAATAAAAATTTATAGGGGAATTGTTGCAACTGCAACAATTGGCGACTACCTGGTGAACACATATCTCTGAACAACTTTTCCTTTGATAAAACAAACCCCTCTGATGGTACCACTTTAATAGATTTCTTCAAGATATCTAAATTCCCAAATGCAAGATTTATGCACTTTAACCATTGATAATAGTCCAAGTTTAAGAAGGGGAACCAAGATTTCAAAGTCTAGATAACTCTTATGAGGTTGAGAATATGAGTTTTATTTTACCTCTGCCTTTGAGTGGCTTCCAACTTGGACACCACAGGGTCGTAACATATGGTAAATAGATATATCCATTTGTTCCTCACTCCCATGCCAATTTACACTTTTTATGCTATGCTTCTGGACTTTTGTCCTTTTGAGTCCTCCCGATTGCTTTCTTTCTGAATTTTAATTCAGGCTCCTCTGTCCATAATGTCCTTTTGTGTGAGAGATATTTTAATTTCAAATCACGAACGGTGAATAAATTTGGCAATCTCATTCATACTGATGTGGTTTAGTACGTGTTTTGATACATATTGCTTCTTAGGAGATTTTGACTCTCATTAACCTTTTGGCTTTCAATTCGTGGCATGGGATTATTTAAATATAATGCATTGTTTACCTTGCTTCCTTTCCATGGGTCTTTTGTTGTTACCCCCTAGGACAGCTCTTAATGTGAGATGAATGAAGCCTCAAAATAGTACTCTGGACTTTTATATCCTAAGTTATTTCACAAGGATTAAGTAGGACTTCAATGTGTTCATAACCATTTAGAAAATCTGCTAATTTTGAAGAAAATTTTTCAAACATTATATGATTCAATAGTAGGCATTCTTGTAGTCAAATATTTTAGTTAATCTAGAATTTTGATGAACTCCATACAACCAAAAGTCCTGTTGTTTTATTGAACCATAAGCAAAACAAAACTTTACAATCAATCAAACTCTAAGCAAATAAAGCAAGCAACTAAAAATACTCTAAAGTAAGCAACAAGCCAAGCGTTTATTTATGTACAAGAAAACAAAATCAAAATGATCAAGAAAAATAAGGCTTGGGAACTAAACCATTTACCGGTAAGTTCTCCTCCCACCCCTGCAAGTTCTACAAATTGTAAGTCAAGGGGCCTAGCTTTGCTGCAATTTGAAAAGGGCCTACCTATAACTGCTGAAACTTAGTGTGCTTTACCTTCTCATCGTGCAAGTGATCCCACTTAAGAACCAGATCTCCTACTTCAAACTCTTTGTTCCCAACTTTGTTCTTGTCAAACCAACGCTTCACCATTTCTTGTTGATGCTTAAACCTTTCCTGGGCTTTGGACCTAGACTCCTCTGACTTCAACAGATTATAGATTCGGATTTGTAGAATTTCATTATCAATACCCCTAGACTCTTGAGCTATTATGGAAGATGGCAATAGAATATTAGGAGGGAGGACAACTTCGTTTCCATAAACGAGAGTGTACAGTGACACACCTAAGGAATTCTTGGGTGTGACTCTATCATCCCAGAGAGCATTAGGTAAAGCTAAATGCCAACTCCTTTGATTTTCTATCACTGTTTTCTTTAGAATTCTAATTAGATTTTTGTTTGTGGATTTTGCCAAACCATTTCCTTGTGGGTAATAATTTGCAAAATAATGCAACTTAATTCCTCTTTCATTAGAAAATGCAGTTAATCTAATAGAAGAAAAATAAGAAGCATTATCAAAAACCAGGGAAATTGGAACCCCAAACCTGGTCATAATATGATTCTGCAAGAAATCCATAACTGCATCTTCATTACTTTCTATAGCGGTATGGCCTCTACCCCTCTGGTGAAGTAATCAGTTGCTGTCAAAATATACTTGTACTACAAGGAGGAATTTGGGTTTATTTCTTCAATAATATCGATTCCCCATTGTTCAAATGGTTCTGAGATAATTACTGGTTTCAATGGTCCTGCTGCTTTAGCTTGTCTTCCACCGCTTCTTAGGAACGTATCACACTTTCTAGCATGGGCATGAGCATCTTTAAACAACGTTGGCCAATAATACCCATCTCAAAGAATCTTATGTGCTGTTGTGTCTCTATAAAAGTGACCTCCAACAGGTCCATCATGCAATTCTACTACGACCTTCTTTGCATCTTCTTGTTCCAAGCACCTGAGAAAGACTCCATCGTAGTTCTTTCTGAACAGTACTCCATCAATGATTTGATATAAAGCTGATTTCATACGTAATTCTCTTCTTTGCTTGGGACTCCAATGCTCCGGCAAATACCCCTCTTGGAGATAATGGACTAGATCCCGATACCAGGAGTCTGGAGCTATAAACAAAGGACATACATCCACCATGTGTAGTTCAGCTTCATTATCCAAGTTGTTATCTTCATTATTTTGACCTTCAGTCATTAGTTTACAAAGTCCTTTTCCCTTAACTATGATTGCTGGTTTGAATTCAAGATCATATTCTTGCAAAGCAGTCACCCAGTTACCTCTTCTCTCTCCCAATTATTTCTGTACAAAAAGGGATCATACTGCTGGGTGTGGGACTATTACTTTGGTGCGATTCTTAAGTATGTATGGCCTGAATTGCTTTACCGCCTTAAAAACTGCATAAGCTTGTTTATCAACCGCGAGATAATTCAATTCAGCCCCTTGCAGACTAGTGCTCATAAATGATATGGGGTACTTGTCTCCCCTATCTTCTTTCTATGTAAGCATAGCTGCTAATGAATCATCATACGCAAAAGTGTACAAAATAAAATCCTTTTCAAAATTTGGACTTTTGAGTGATGGTGCATGAGCAACAAATGTTTTTATCTTGCTGAATGCATTCTTGTCCAAATCATTCCATTTGAACTACACACTTTGTTTAACCATTTGCTGCAAAGGTTTGACGATTTGAGCAAAGTTTGGTACAAACCTTCACACAAAGTTGATTGTCCCCATAAAATATTGCATACCCTTTTCATTATGGGGTAAAGGGATATATTCTATGGCTCCAATCCTCCCTAGGTCTATGGAGATCCCTTTCTTACAAATGACATGACCCAGTAGCTTTCCTTCCGTGACTGCAAACACACATTTCTTGGGATTTAATGAAATGCCATATTTTCGGCAACGCTAGAAAATACATTTCAGATGAAATGTATGCTCTTCTCTCTTTTTTAAAAATATTGTAACATCATCTAGATAAACCACAACACTACAACCAATCAGACCTCGAAAAACTATATCCATAGCCCTCTGGAATGTAGCTCCAGCATTGATAAGTCCAAAGGGCATCCTCCTATATGCAAAAGTTCCCCACTTGGTTCTGCAAGTCCTATTAAGCCTGTCTTCTTATGCTACTAGTACTTGATTATAACCGGAGAATCCATCCAGTAGAGAGAATAGTTTGGAACCTGACACCATCTGTAGTATTTGTTCCATGGGTGGGATAGGATAATTATCTTTATCTGATGCACGATTAAGATTTCTAAAATCTACACAAAGTCCGATCTCACCAGACTTTTTCCGCACCGGCACCAAATTAGAGACCCATTTTGAATGTCTGACTTTAAATATGATTTTAGCATTTAGCAATTTTTTCACTTTGCTTTGAATTAGTGGTTCAAGCTTTGGATGCATTTTTCTCAAGGGCTGCTGATAAGGTTTGACTCCAACCTTGATAGGAATCACATGTTGTATAATTTTAGTGCCATACGTCTTTAGGTCTTCATAAGTCCAAGCAAATACATCTTTAAACTGTCTAAATAAGCTGATGAACTTACTCCTTTCGTCGAGAGAACAACACTTCCCCAAATTTACATATTTGGGTTCAGCTTCAGTCCCTAAGTTTATCAGCTCGAATTGTAAAGATGAGCTATGAGTCTTGACATTCGTTGGCTTTCTGAACTTGTTATCTAAATCAAACATTTGTTCCAAGGTCCTAACTCCTTTTGGAATAAAGTTCCCGAACTTTAATTCTGCTTGATGTTCTTCATCATCTATTATTGCTCCTTTGAAAGTATCATCATTCATCAAACACTCCAAGATTTGCTTATCATTGTCAAAAACCATTAGATTTGTGATGTTATCTGGAACAGAAATCCTGAAAAGTAATTCAATAGAGCATCTATTATTTGAAGGTACTAATCTTGTAGCTGAGGTAGCTAGTAAGTCAGCTGCTGCATTCTTTAATCTAGGAATTGACACAATATTGAATGCATGAAAATTTATCAAAAAATCCCAAAATTCATTTTGGTAAGCTTTCAAATGTGGTGAAATGCAGTGTATTTTGTTCCAAATTTGCTTAACAATGATTTCAGAATATCCATATACTTTCAGATTTTTTACTTTCAATTCTATTGCTTTTTTAAGTCCCTGAACTAGCACTTCATATTCAGCTGTGTTATTTGTGCATTCGAATTCTAACCTACATGAAAGAAAATGTTTATTTTTTTCTGGATCAATCAGGACACAGCTAGCCCCTGATCCTTGCAATGTCTTAGAACCATCGAAATAAAGAATCCAAAAACTTTCTACTTCTACTAAATTTGAATTACGAACTACATCTGAGACTAAATCTACTATGTTACAGTCAATCTCATCATCCCGTGAAAATCGAAGGAGATCAGGCTAGATATCAGGTATACTGTTGGCTTCTTCAGCTTGGTAATTTCCTTGTTCCAGTTCAATGAAATAATTTCCCAAAACAGAGTTTACCGGTTCATTTTTTCCTTCTAACTGAGTCACGTTATATTTCATTTGGGGCTCTCTTAACACTTTTATCTGATTTTGACATCCTTTAAAAGGCAACCACAAATGTGACTAGTCTGATGCAAAATATCCTTCTAACCTTGCTAACCAATCTCGGCTCAAAACCAAAACATAAGCATCTGGGATGTTTGCTACGACAATGTCTATGTACTGACATGCCCTCTCATCTACAGATAAACAAATCAGAACATCTTCCATTTCTCCTATTACTTTTACTGTTGTTCTGTCTAATTGAAGGACTTGTCTAGTGGTTGGTTTAGGTTGACCATTGATTTGCTTGTAGACTGAAAGTGGCAAAACATTGACTAATTCTCATGAGTCCACTAAACAGTTATGCACATTATAGTTGAAAATTTCAAAGGTTAGGAGAAATGTTGGAGTTTTATACTTAGATTTCCCTCCTAAACTCGCCTCACCAATCTCTTCCTCTGGTTGGTTGTCAATGGGAGGCTCGTCCTCTGATGTCTCAAGTGATTTTAAAAGCTTCTCCATTTTCTGAGGTAAATTGCACATTTCAAACAATGAGATATTTGCTTCATCCTTTTTAATGTCTTCCACAACATCATATCCCATCTCATGTTCCTTGAGATTCTTCTTGACATTGTCAGTTTTACTTTCAGTAGGATGTACAGGTGTATTGACTTTCTGAGGATCCTAACTTGAAATGACAAATTCTGGTGTTTTAACAGTCAAAGTGTTGTTCTTTATCTTCTTCATGTTTTCTTGAAGTTTCTTAATCTTTGGAAGTATTGAATTATCTTCTTTTAATGGATTCTAACTTCTTGTTGTTACATTAGTTTCTGGCGTTTCTTCTTTGTCAGGGAGTTCTTCATCTTCCATGTTAAACATAGAAACACAGTCCCATAAAACTAAGGTATCTTCCTCTTGTGTTTCTGTAGGTTCATGATCTTTTTCTTTCTCCTCACTAGTTTCTGTCAATTTGGAGTCCAATAATTGATTCATTACTAATGTCATAGAATTAATCCATTGTGGCAATTCTTCTCAGAATGAGGCTGCTGATGAAAGGTACAAAAATTGTCCATGCCTACATCGGTCAAATTCATTGCTGAAGGACTATATGGAGGAGTTTTAGGTTGACTGATGTCTTCTCTTTTTTTATAATAAGGCTTATATTGTTTGGGAGCCTCTTTTTCCTTTTCTAAATCAATCACCCGGTTCGATAACTTCTGCATCATGTTTACCATCCCATCTAAATCCTGTGATCATTCATCCTTAGGTTTAGTCAATAATAACAGATTTTATTTTCATAAGTTCTTTCATCTGACTGCGTAGGATAGTGCTCTAAGCTCTCCATTTCTGCCTCTACCTTCTCAGCTTCCTCGTAAGTTTCTACCAAGGTGGGTCTAACCGATCTCTTGGTAAACATGTCTAGATCTGGACCGAGAGCTGAGGTATAGTACTCAATTAGGGCATGCTCAGATGGTTTGTCAGTTGCACTAAAGTTGTTTAAGTAAGCAACAAATCTTTGAGTGAAGTTATGTACTTTTTATTTCGTTTCCTTCTTTAGAGCAATTAACCCCTTCATTAAAGCTGCATGAGTTTTTTGTATTCTATATTTTCTTCTGAACAATCTCTCAAAAATATTCCAATTCGTGATCGAATTTGCGAGCAAGGAAAAATACCATGAAGTTGCTTTTCCTTTTAGGGTATGAGGAAACAATCTACAGACTATGTCTTCATGTTCTGCTACTCGTAGCCCTTCTAAAGCGAAATAGAAACTCTACAAATGATCATCTACAAGAATTCCTTCACTTGGTTCAAACTTGGGTAACATCTTGTCAAAAGTCTGAGGCAAATCATGCAAGGGAGGTGTCAGGTTTAAAGGAGATCTATCTCTCCACGTAGGTTGTGGAGGTGGCTGATTTGCATTCAAATTTGCCATGATTCTGAGTGGAGTATGCAGTGGGGATTGAAAAGGAGTCTGGAAAGGTGAACAGTGAGGGGAATCTAGCCCCAATTGATCCAAAGGTTGGTCAAATTCTTGTAAGGTTGTTTCTACCAATTCTTCAAGATCTTCTACTAACATTGAGTCTTCCAATTGAGGGTGATCCTTCTTTTGATACTCTCTTCTAGGTGGGATAGAGATAATAGGTAATCCTCCAATATTTTTCGCATATGCCCTGGTAATTCTCCTTAAATTATCAACCACTTCGTTATCAACGGGATAAAGATACCCTGTTTCCTTTTCCTCGGGAGTGGGTTTGTGAAGCAAACTATTTTCAGAACTGTCATTGGTGGAGTAATTTCGAGAAAGCAGGCTTCCTCGGCCAGCCACGCACTAGTGGCCCTCCTTCTAGCGCCAAAACTGTTGATGCTTGGAAAATCGCAGGTAACAACAGCAGGGATTCTCCCCAATAAATGTTCCCAATTAGCTCGTTATTGTTTGGTATGGGGAATCCGTCCGGTTTATGGTCCGGCTTCCGTAGATCAAGTAACGGTTAAAGTGTTTTACCAGTTACGACCCAGTCCACCGTAGGTTTATTTTTTTATTTTTTTTATCTTTATGTATGATGTGTAGGTGCCTAACTAAATGCAGGCGATAGAGATAACGAGGAGGGTCACAACGTGATGCGCAGGTTCTTACCTCTCCTCTTACCTCTCTTGCTCCTAAATCACAAATAAAGCAAAACTAACTAAGACTAATTAATCTATCCCTAGGGAGCAATACTGTAATTAATAGTGAGCAATATATTGTATAACATGCATTAATAAATTTACAGATAGCTATTAACATTTCAGAACACATGAATATCAACAAAAAGATGAACAAAGAGATAGCTCGTTGTTAATTTAAAACATTCATTACTCAACTATGATTGTGGAAATTTCACAGAAATAAACAAGAGCACATTCACAACATGAAGGAATTCATAAGTTACAACGATCTCACAGTTCATGGAAACAAGATGAAACTGAAACAATTCATATCCAACCAGCCCATGGCAAACATTTGAAACTCCACAATGCTTTCTCCAGCTGAAAAGTATAACTCTTTATTATAAGCTGAATTAGTTCTCCTTACAATAATCTTGCCCAAAGATGGTCTGAAAAAAGGTCCCTACTCCCTAAAACTTTCCTATACTTATACAACAAGCAAAAAACTCTTGGGCTACCCCTCATTGGCTCTTGAGCTTCCCCAACCTTCCCTATACAAAAAAATTGTCCTTTTTCTTGTGAACAAAAAAGAAAAATATAATATATTACATTCTTTATCAATATTCAAAACATTTCACTAGGAAGGCCCAGCTTGCTCGTTCGTGAACCTTTTCCATGCATTAGCATCTGCTGCTATGCTTTCAAACCGAGAAGGCTCAAGGAATCGAATGTTAATCTCATACTTGGTAGCTTGAGTCTTCACACCCTCTATTCTAGCAAGAATCAGGCACATCTGGTCCTCCAATAAGTGTATGCTCACGACTGCATGTGCTACTTCATTTTTTAATATCCATTCATCCAAATCCTTGACCTACTGGATTGCTTGTTCATCCTCGTTGTATCTGTCCTGTAAATATTTTAAAAATAGTTCATGTTCAGGTAGCACCTCCAATCTCTTATGAGCAGAAGTTTGACACCGATTATAGATTAAGAGCACTCTCCTGCAGAATTCGACATAAGCAGTCATTGTCTTCTTCACTGTCTTTTTAAATTGTTCTACAATATTACTGGCGAATTCAATTAACTTGTACTCTTGCTTCAATGTTTGCTGGTCTTTGATGGATAGGTCTGTGGGAGATTCTTTATTGGTTTCTACCCAAACCATTCTTCTCTTTAGAATTTCCAATATATCCTAAGTCCTATCCAGAAAATATGAAGTGGCACTTAAAATATCTTCTAGCCTGGTGTCTATCTGTTGGACTTTACATCTTTCCTCTTCTATCTGTAGTTGTATCTGATGGATCTTTTTCCTAAGCATCAGAGCATGCTCCTTTAAGGGTCGGATGACAGCTTTATGCTCCATAGCACTCTTTAGTGATGCTGTCAATGAATTATTCTGCTCTTCTAAAGCTGCTATCGGTGTTTGATATAGCTTATCTTTCTCTTTCACAGTAGCTTTCTCTATTCCAAGCTCAATAACTTTGCTTTCCAACCTGTTATTTTCCTCATTTAATTTTCCAAACGATAGCTGAAGATGATATTTCTCAGTCTTTAAACTCTGATACTTCAGCTATAACTTTTTCAACTCTGCCAAGGTAGCTTGAGAATTCTTCTCTATATTTTCTGCAGATATTGCTAGAGCATCCTCATTTGCTTGCAAATTCTATCATTCCATCTTCGAAACATCGACTTCACCTATCATGTCCTAATATTTTCTTTTTAGATTCTGGATTTCATCCCTTTCTTTCTTCAAGGTTTCCTTCAGCTGAGCTACTTTCTTCCGTGACTACTCCATATCAGTCATGATCTTGTCCATGTTTTCTTCATTTGCTAGGGTTAAAGCTACCCCAGCCCTTGACATTAACCGTGGATCCTTATGAGTACCGTGTACTACTGTCTTGTTCATCACCATCCTCCCTGGTTTTCCTCCAGTGTCTACCTTTTTCTTAGTTCTCTTAACAATTCTCTTATTTTCTTTGTCATAGAATATAGTATTAAAATCAGGTATTTCCTCCGCTTCGGTAGGCATGAAAGGAATCAAATCAAATTCAGAAGTTGAACCTTCTCCTAACACACTGCCAGAAGGAACAACAAGCTCCAATGGATCAATATCGGATTGTCCTTGTCCTTGATCTATAGGATCTTGTCCTTCTTGTACATTTTCTCTCAAACCTTCATCAGTCTGATCTGTGGGCTGCTTTTCCTTTTGGTTTTCTTTTAACCTGAAGCCCTCACTTTCTGCCTGTTTCTCCTTTATCCCAACTTCCTCCTTTCTTTTCTTTTCTTCTTCCTCCTTCTTAGTTGCTTCTTCAGCGGTTCATTTCTTTTCTTCTTCTTCAATCCTCAACCAATTATCTGCTTCTTGTACCAATCTGGTAGCATCTTCCTCTCTTTTCTTGGCCTCTTCCTCTTCTATCTTCTTAGCTTTCTCTGTAGTCTTGCATTTTCCACCCACAGTTGTTATCTTTTGCTTGAACCTTTTCCTGAGGGAAGTCATGTTCTTAGCATTGCGGAACATCTCCTCATCTTTGTCCCAAAAGTCAGTGTACTCAAAATGAACTCCAGCTTCTTTACAGTAATTAGCTACTTTGTTCTAGGAATCATTTCTATGAAAGTTCATTTCACCAAAGTGAAAATATTCTAATTCTTTAAGAAACTCTGCTACATTTTTTACCTTTGCAAATTTATAACTTCCAACGAAGAAAGGTACTGTAGGGTACACTGCCTTTGTATGTTCAACCAAAAAATTCCCTACTCCATCGATGTATAACTATCTAACAGCTTCCTTGTGGAGTACATAATCGGTAGCATATTTTGGGAGCAAAGAAGGAGCTCTCAAACCACCATACATCCTCACATACAAACCATCCTCTGTTAGATAATAACTCCTGAATTCTTGTATGACCTTGAATGTTTCCTCTGACATGCAATCGCATTCTGTCAGGAAAATCAGAGTATATAGGGGCATGATGAAATGCTCACAAATCTCTCTATAATAACTGTAATACTTATGATCCCAAAACAATTTATAAGCTGTGTACACTGGGGTTCGGTCCTTCTCCCATTTGCATTTTAAGGCAAGGAAAGGCTGAGTGCACAATATGAAATCAATTAATATAGAACTCATGTAGAATTCAGATTTCTTCTGGGATACTCCTCCCAAGGTTGCACTTAAACATGTTGAAAGACTATTTGACACTATACTGGCCCAGTTGAAAATAGTTCCTTGTGTAGCAACAAAAATGATAATCGGTATCCAACCAATCTTGAAATTTTTTCCATTGGCTCAACCAAAAATCTTGTTAAGCATCAAAGCAATAAATCTATATGGGGCACAGAGAGTTGAGGTATCATACTCTCCCAAAGGTCTGTTCCTGAAGTTCTTTCCTAGAATCATCATCGTATTTACCATCTCCACTAGATCCAGACCTACATCCTTTAACCAACCTTTCGTTAGATAGGTCTCTGGTGTGGGTAATTTATATACCATAGCCACATAGGCAGGGCTATATGCAACATAGCCTTGCTTTGCAGTATTTTCTAAGATCATTCTCGTCACATCTACCCTGGGTAGAATCCAACCTATCACTTTTGAGCACGGAAACAGTTCAGGCCTAGTAGCCACTTTCATCAAAGCTGACCTTTCAATATTGCCATAAATGGGCATGTCTTCAAACCCAACATCAGGGACATTCTGAAAATCTCTCCCCATTTGTATTCTGGTTCTACTCCAGTTGTGGCTTTGGTGTCTTCATAGATGATTTCTAATCTAGTTATTACTTCTACCTCGGGTTCCTCTTTAGCCACCTGGGATTTCTTCTTCTGTCTCTTTGGCATGTTGTTGTAATGGAAATCAACCTGTAACAATCATGCAACATGTTTTAGTCTAAATAACTCTAGCTATTGAGATAGTGATAAACAAGAAAACATACAATTTTTATTCACCTCTTCGACATACACATTGGCAGATTTATGTAAAAAAAAAAAAAGTCTTTATCAATGAGGAAATTAACAAGAAAACCCTATAACAATGCTACCTCCTCAACCTGCCCAAGCTTCACTTGTCTCAAAACCCTAGTCTAGAAATTCTTCTTCATCTCATACAGGTATTTTGATTTATATCAAACCTATTTCCCCACTGAAAATCAACAAAAACTCCCAAACTCAATCAGCCTCATCAAACTTCCTAAAAACCCTCGTGAACACCATCTTTAAAAAACCCTAATCTACTGAATGCCCTCCGGAGTCCCATGGGAAAATATGCCTATAGGGAAAATGACTTCCTAACCTCAGGCCAACCATAAAATGATCATGAAAGGGTGGTGTACACAGCGAAACGTCTATCTGCACCATGCCCTAAAAACTCGTGCAAGAGATGCAGGCATACTCATAACGCTTAACACTAGACAGACTCAACCTTCCCACCAAATGAAATCTCAAGCAACGGGCTAGGTCCATAATGGAGTAAAATATTCACAAGAAAAAACTGTAACAAAGCAAAAACCCTAACCTCTATGCAGAAACCTAAACTCTATCCAATAAACAGTTCAAAGATGTGGAATGAAACTAAGAATGGGTACACTTGTTCATACACACATTGGACACAATACCAAGAAGTTTGTATACGTCGCTTGAGCTGTGACGAGGGACCGTAGACTTGGATGAATTGGCTAACAGCTTCAAACATAATTTTATCTTTGTGGATAAGATTCTGTCGATTGATGTTTGCTTGCAAGTTATTAAGACCAGAATTTTTGAAGAGGTTCCTACTCCCATGTTGAGCCTACCACCATGGAATGAAACAGTCCAAAGTTTGATGGAGTGTCATAATATCTTTGGGGAACTTGAAGATGATGACCCACGCGATATTGACATCCCCAAACCTGAAGGCAGTCATGCACTGAAAGAACCGGGTCTATCATATAAACAATTTTTGAATCCCTTGAAAGTAAAGAAAGTGAACAATGGGTCTCCTGAGAATCTAAAGTTTGCAAACATTGGGTATTACTGGGATAATGAGACTGTCGAGAAAATCATTGATTTATTACATGAATTTCAAGACCTATTCCTGACCAAGTTTACATAAATGAAAGTAATTGTTGGTGATCTAGGAGAAATTAATATTCCCCTGAAACCATATGTAAGGCCTGTTAAGCAACGACCCTGTAGATTGAACCCTAGATACAAAGAGAAGGTTAAAGAAAAACTAGACAAAACGTTGGATGTAGGAATTATTGAACCTGTCAAAGAATCAGAATGGATCGATCCAATGGTCGTATAGGATAGGAAAACTAGTGAAGCTCATGTCTGTGCCGACCTAAGGAAATTAAATGATGCTTTTCCTGCATGATTTGTTTCCTACACCTTTTACAAATGAGGTCTCAGAAAGCGTAGGAGGGAAAGAGATATACTCTTTTACCGATGGATTTTATGGATACGATCAAATCAAGAGTGCTTAAGAAGATCAACACAAGACCACCTTTGCGATACAATGGGGTTATTTCCATTATAAGGTAATGCCATTTTGACTCAAGAATGCACCTACTATTTTTTCTAGGAAAGTGGTAGTTGATTTTTAAAAAATTATCATAAATTCCTAGAAGTTTATTTTGATGATTGGATCAATTATGGGTTGATTAAAGACCATATTGAGAGTCTTTGCATGATGCTTGAACGATGTCGATAGTTTCATATTTCTTTAAATTTGAAGAAATGCATCTTTTGTGCTCCTTTTGATATTTTGTTTGGTCATGTTGTCTGTAGAGAAGGAATGGTTATGGACCCTGTGAATATTGCAATCATTCTCGACCTACCATCACCATCATAGGTTAAAAAGTTGAGGACAAAACTGTGGAGTGGAAGTTGAGTTCAACCAATATATCCATGCTAGCCACCACGATAAAATAAAATAAAAGAATAGTGGTGAAGTTGGGTTGTGCTGGAAATATACAAGAAATCATTCAAGTGGACTTCTCATCTTTCCAATGTGTTATTTTTAGGTGCAAGTTGTGTAACACAATCGACATGAATATTGTAAAGGAATTCATGATAGTGGGATAATATGTATCAACTCTAGAAAGATGTGGAATGAAACTAAGGAGCCTTATGTTTTCCCAAAACATTGAAGCCAAGAGTTATTTTACCTGAAGTGTTGGATCAGGAATGGTGGTTCATATTAAGACACAAGCCTAGATCTAAACATATTTTTTAGAACAAAAATTATATCATGACAAGCGAGGAAGACAATCAGGGTGATGGCAATAGAGAGTGATATGCACATGTTTTATTTCGTCATTTATAGTGTTGGTACATCATTTTATTATTGTTATTTTTAATTCTCTAAATGTATTGTTTATTTTTCATGTTATGATAGTGTAAATGGAAAGTTGATTACTAGATGTTTTTAAACATATTTATATTTAAACTTTTAAATGCCTTCATGAATAAGAAACTCAACCTTCTTAATCATTTTACAATTTTTATAGACTTAACATTAAGATGGATAAAATCAATATTGTGATGATTAAACCTAAGAGAAATAATATCATCTTATTTTCTATGGTGGTATCACCCTACATAGGGATCCATTTTAAATTTTCATTTAAAATAGAAGGACAATAGTGAAATGATTAATAAAAGGAACTTGGATACTACAAAGATTTTATAAATCCTAAATTTAATGATCAAAACCTTTTTTCCAATTTTATGTGCATAAAAACAAAATTAATACTCTCAAAATTAGAACCCTTGGAAATCATAACCTCCATAATGAAACTACTCAATAGTCTAACAAAAAAACAATAGATTGAGATGGTTGATTTTGTAAAATTTGTGATAAATAAGAGGCGAGGAAGAACACAATTTTCACATTGTCAGACTTAATAATATAATTAGAACTTTACTTATATTTATATGTTACTTTCTCTTTCTCCTCATCAAAATTACTATGAACCCGGTATTTCCATTTCTTATTTCCCTATGTATCTTATTATTGCAAAATGGTAATTGTAAGAGTATTTTTTTCTAAACATAAACTGCAAGGAAACCATTCACAAAATTGGAAGAGAGATTTTGTAGAGGTCTATAATGTTTCTTCCCACATGAATTCTTGTTATTTCCCATATTTCAAAAAAAATCCTAGCTGAGCTCTTGCCCATGACTATAAACTGAGTGCTATAGACTCTTACATATTGATTACAAAGAAAGACACAAGAATACATAAGGATTTATATAGGGGCGAAAAATGGAGTTTGAGAATTTATAAAGCTTGTACATAAGTCCCTTGGAAGGGATAAGTGACCAAATTATCATCCATCGGCCGAGTTGCCTACGAGAGAGATTTTTGGCCATATCCTCCTTGCAACATCTAAAAATTCGTTGATGGTCTGGATGAACATATTGTACTATAGCAAGATGCTCCATCATGTTGCCATTGAAGTCATATATGTGAGACTACATGCAAGCTAGCTTACATCTATTATAGCTTGCATCCTATGTTATACCCATTATCCTCTACAAGACGCCACCGATTCCTTCTTGAACCACCCTTAACATTTTCTTAAAATCTTCCAAATTTCCTCTCTAATTGGTGAATATTTCTCTCCAGGAAGCCATTAAATCAAAGGTTTCTATTGGGTTGCCTCCTTGCTTTTGCTCCTTAGTCACATATACTTCACCTAATGGATGGGAAACCCCCCAAAGGAATTGTCTACCTCGGCAAGGATTTTGAAAGACAATGCAATTTTGAGTTGGAATAGTCATAGGAGAGACTTCCCACATAAGCAAAAGGGTTGTGAATGGAATCTATTTGGTGAAAGAACGCATCGAAATAAGGGGCCTCACTTGTGTGAACTTGCTAGAAACAAATAGCAATAAGACTGGGACCAACTACACATTCAATCCCTCCGCTTTCCATTGCACCATCGTATAGTCTTGTGTGTAATAGAACTAAATAGTTAGTAAACCTAGTTAGTAGTAGTTATTAACTATTGTCGGCTTGATAGGTCACACCATTTAATGGTGACCCTTGATTTGTATCAAGTCACATTTTACTCTTGTAAATATCATCATTCAATAATAAATATATATCTTTTTTGGAAAATTCATCCCAAGTTGGTATCAAAACCTGTCGAGCCTCCATCTTCTTCACTGCTTCTCATTTTCCATCCTCGTTGCTCATTATCCTCTCCATGTTTTCTCCCAAACTGCTCATTATTCGTTTCTTCCTCCGCTCATATGGCCATCCACCTTCACGCCTTCACGATGCTCATCCCAAGTTGGTATCATAGCTCAACAATATTCCCAACATCTTCCACACACTCCTCACCGCGACTTCCATGGTGAATATTGTAACTTCAAAGGATATTCTAAATGTATTTTACTGATGTAACACAAGGGAGATGTTATTATTCCTCCATCAGGGTGTTACTATTGTATTTGGTCATCATAGAGTCGTGAGGTAAATCCTCCATTGTAAGTTGAGTCATCATTACCCTAATGAATAATATAATTTATTGTTTTGAGTCTTCCTAGGTGAAGTCGGCCCAGACAGTTTAATGGGGCCACCTTGTTTAGGCTAAAAGTCAATTGGATCAATGTGTATAAATAGAGGAGTTTTTGTTCTTATTTGGACACAAAGACACTCACTTGTGTAGCACATAGGAGAGGGAGAGAGACAAAACAACAAGGAGGAGAATAATCGTTTTGGGGTTATATCTTATACATCTTATACATAGGAAGTTTTGCTATGTTTTCTTCTCCTTGAGGGTTTCCCAAGATAATATTATGTCTATCTCGTGATTGTGTTTCTATCAGTGATTATGGATATGCTATTGTTGTGTATTTGAAATGAACACTAATGATATCTAGTCTAACATATGAAATCTTAACATGGAATCAGAGCAAGCCTAATTAGGACAACTTTCACAAGGTGAAACTCCCTCTCCTTTCTCTCCGGAAGAAATTAGGAATTTTGGAATTTGGAATATCTGCTTGCATAGAAAATTGTGCCTCCATGTAGCGCATATATTGAGCCCAGGATCGAAACTATTGGGTGGTTGAATCTCTGGGAAATCCAAACCCTAGTTTGGCAGTGAACCAGAAATCTACAAAAAACCAGAACCAAAAATTTTGAAGTGTTGCAACCTTGCAAGTAGGATTTGAAGGCTGAATATTTGGGATATCTATTGGACCAACCAAATCGCCTCGGTTTAGCGCATCATCTTTTCATTTTGAATATTTTCATTTTTTAGTGACCTATTGGATAGGATGGCCCCAAACACTAAGCTTAAGGAAAAATTGGAAGGCCTAGAAAACTTTCTAGTATGGAAGTACAAGATTGGTCTCATTATCAGAGAGAATGGCCTTGAGAAGTACATCAAGGATGAAATTGTAGAACCAATAGAATTTGAAGCTAAGGAGAAGCATAAACAAGACCTAGTCAAGGCAATGTCTTCTTTCTGTCAACAGAAAGAAGACATGGCTTTACATAAGTATAATGGTTTAATGAGTCTCATCATCCACCTTGAGAATTGTTGCGCGACATGGAGGTCGGTGCCTAGATAAGAATGGGTACACTTGTTCATACACACCTTGGACACAATACCAAGAAGTTTGTATACGTCGGTCGAGCTGTGACGAGGGACCATAGACTTGGATGAATTAGCTAACAGCTTCAAACATAATTTTATCTTTGTGGATAAGATTCTGTCGATTGATGTTTCCTTGCAAGTTATCAAGACCGGAATTTTTGAAGAGGTTCCTACTCCCATGTTGAGCCTACCACCATGGAATGAATCAGTCCAAAGTTTGATGGAGTGTCATAATATCTTTGGGGAACCTGAAGATGATGACCCATGCGATATTGACGTCCCCAAACCTGAAGGTCGTCATGCATTGAAGGAACCGGGTCTATTGTATGAACAATTTTTGAATCCCTTGAAAGTAAAGAAAGTGGAGATTGGGTCTCCTGAGAATCTAAAGTTTGCAAACATTGGGTATTACTGGGATAATGAGACTTTCGAGAAAATCATTGATTTATTACATGAATTTCAAGACCTGTTCATGTCCTAGTTTACAGAAATGAAA
Organism: Pseudotsuga menziesii; assembly: GCA_001517045.1. Lineage (NCBI taxonomy): Eukaryota > Viridiplantae > Streptophyta > Pinopsida > Pinales > Pinaceae > Pseudotsuga > Pseudotsuga menziesii. The sequence continues at coordinate 100,267 of LPNX010255305.1, forward strand.
GTAATTATTGGTGATCTAGGAGAAATTAAGATTTCCCTGAAACCATATGTAAGGCCTGTTAAGAAACGACCCTATATATTGAACCCTAGATACAAAGAGAAGGTTAAGAAAAAATTAGGCAGATCGTTGGATGTAGGAATTATTGAACTTGTCAAAGAATCAGAATGGATCGGTCCAATGGTCGTATAGGATAAGAAAACTAGTGAAGCTTGTGTCTGTGTCGACCGAAGGAAATTAAATGATGCTTTTCCTGCATTATTTGTTTCCTACACCTTTTACAAATGAGGTCTTGGAAAGTGTAGGAGGGAAAGAGATATATTCTTTTACCGATGGATTTTATGGATACCATCAAATCAAGAGTGCTTAAGAAGATCAACACAAGACCACCTTTGCGATAGAATGGGGTTCTTTCCGGTACAAGGTAATGCCATTTTGACTCAAGAATGCACCTACTGTGTTTTCTAGGAAAGTGGTAGTTGATTTTAAAAAAATTATCATAAATTCCTAGAAGTTTAGTTTGATGATTGGATCAATTATGGGTTGATTAAAGACCATATTGAGAGTCTTTGCATGATGCTTGAATGATGTCGATAGTTTCATATTTCTTTAAATTTGAAGAAATGCATCTCTTGTGCTCCTTTTGATATTTTGTTTGGTCATGTTGTCTGTATAGAAGGAATGTTGATGGACCCTGTGAAGATTGCAATCATTGTCGACCTACCACCACCATCATAGGTTAAAAAGTTGAGGACAAAACTATGGAGTGGAAGTCGAGTTCAACCAATCTAGCCATGCTAGCCACCATGATAAAAAAAATGAATAGGGGTGAAGTTGGGTTGTATTAGAAATATACAAGAAATCATTCAAGTGGACTTCTCATCTTTCCAATGTGTTATTTTTAGGTGCAAGTTGTGTAACACAGTCGACATGAATATTTTAAAGGAAATCATGATAGTGGGATAATATGTATCAACTCTAGAAAGATGTGGAATGAAACTAAGGAACCTTATGTTTTCTCAAAACATTGTAGCCAAGAGTTATTTTACCTAAAGTGTTGGATCGGGAATGGTGGTTCATATTAAGACACGAGCCTATATCTAAACATATTTTTTAGAACAACAATTCTATCATTCCAAGCGAGGAAGATAATCAGGGTGATGGCAACATAGAGTGATATGCACATGTTTTATTTCGTCATTTATAGTGTTGATACATCATTTTATTATGGTTATTTTTAATTCTCTAAATGTATTGTTTATTTTTCATGTTATGATAGTGTAAATGGAAATTTGATTACTAGATGTTTTTAAACATATTTATATTTAAACTTTTAAATCCCTTCATGAATAAGAAACTCAACCTTCTTAATCATTTTACAATTTTTATAGACTTAACATTAAGATGGATAAAATCAATATTGTGATGATTAAACCTAAGAGAAATAATATCATCTTATTTTCTATGGTGGTATCACCCTACATAGGGATCCATTTTAAATTTTCATTTAAAATAGAAGGACAATAGTGAAATGATTAATAAAAGGAACTTGGATACTACAAAGATTTTATAAATCCTAAATTTAATGATCAAAACTATTTTTCCAATTTTATGTGCATAAAAACAAAATTAATACTCTCAAAATTAGAACCCATGGAAATCATAACCTCCATAATGAAACTACTCAATAGTCTAATAAAAAAAACAATAGATAGAGATGGTTGGTTTTGTAAAATTTGTGATAAATAAGAGGGAAGGAAGAACACAATTTTCTTTTCACATTGCCAGACTTAATAATATAACTGGAACTTTACTTATATTTATATACTAGTTTCTCTTTCTCCTCATCAAAATTACTATGAACCCGATATTTCCATTTCTTATTTCCCTATCTATCTTATTATTGCAAAATGGTAATTGTAAGAGTAATTTTTTTCAAAACATAAACTGCAAGGAAACCATTCACAAAATTGGAAGAGAGATTTTGTAGAGGTCTATAACGTTTCTTCCCACATGAATTCTTGTTATTTTCCATATTTCAAAAAAAATCCTAGCTGAGCTCCTGCCCATGACTATAAACTGAGTGCTATAGACTCTTACATATTGATTACAAAGAAAGACACAAAAATACATAAGGATTTATATAGGGGCGAAAAATAGAGTTTGAGAATTTATCAAGCTTGTACATAAGTCCCTTGGAAGGGATAAGTGACCAAATTATCATCCATCAGCCGAGTTGCCTACGAGAGAGATTTTTGGCCATATCCTCCTTGCAACATCTACAAAATTCGTTGATGGTCTGGATGAACATATTGTACTATAGCAAGATGCTCCATCATGTTGCCATTGAAGTCATATATGTGAGACTACATGCAAAATAGCTTACATCTATTATAGCTTGCATCCTATGTTATACCCATTATCCTCTACAAGACGCCACTGATTCCTTCTTGAACCACCCTTAACATTTTCTTAAAATCTTCCAAATTTCCTCTGTAATTGGTGAATATTTCTCTCCGGGAAGCCATTAAATCCAAGGTTTATATTGGCTTGCCTACTTGATTTTGCTCCTTAGTTACATATACTTCGCCTAATGGATGGGAAGCCCCCCAAAGGAATTGTCTACCTCGGAAAGGATTTTGAAAGACAATGCAATTTTGAGTTGGAATAGTCAATACGAGAGACTTCCCACATAAGCAAAAGGGTTGTGAATGGAATCCATTTGGTGAAAGAATGCATCGAAATAAGGGGCCTCACTTGTGCGAACTTTCCAGAAACAAATATCGATAAGACTGGGACCAACTACGCATTCAATCCCTCCGCCTGCCATCCCACCGTCGTATAGTCTTGTGTGTAATAAAACTAAATAGTTAGTAAACCTAGTTAGTATTAGTTATTAACTATTGTTGGCTTGATAGGTCACACCATTTAATGGTGACCATTGATTTGTATAAATTCGCATTTTACTCTTGTAAATATCATCATTCAATCATAAATATATATCATTTTTGGAAAATTCATCCCAAGTTGGTATCAGAACCTGTCGAGCCTCCATCTTCTTCACTGCTTCTCATTTTCCATCCTCGTTGCTCATTATCCTCTCCATGTTTTCTCCCAAACTGCTCATTATCCGTTTCTTCCTCCACTCATATGGCCTTCCACCTTCACACCTTCACGATGCTCATCCCAAGTTGGTATCATAGCTCAACATTAATATTCCCGACATCTTCCACACACTCCTTCTCACCGCGACTTCCATGTTGAATATTGTAACTTCAAAGGATATTCTAAATGTATTTTACTGGTGTAACACAAGGGAGATGTTATTATTCCTCCATCGGGGGGTTACTATTGTATTTGGTCATCATAGAGTCGTGAGGTAAATCCTCCATTGTAAGTCGGGTCATTATTACCCTAATGAATAATACAATTTATTGTTTTGAGTCTTCCTAGGTGAAATCGGCCTAGACAGTTTAGTGGGGCCAACTTGTTTAGGGTAAAATTCAGTTGGCTCAATGTGTATAAATAGAAGATTTTTTGTTCTTATTTGGACACAAAGACACTCACTTGTGTAGCACATAGGAGAGGGAGAGAGACAAAATAACAAGGAGGGGAATAATCGTTTTGGGGTTATATCTTATACACCTTATACATAGGAAGTTTTGCTAGGTTTTCTTCTCCTTGAGGGTTTCCCAAGATAATACTGTGTCTATGACGTGATTGTGTTTCTATAAGTGATTCTAGATATTCTACTGTTGTGTATTTGAAATGAACACTAATGATATCTAGTCTAGCATATGAAATCTTAAAATGGTATCAAAGCAAGCCTAATTAGGACAACTTTCACAAGGTGAAACTCCCTCTCCTTTCTCTCCGGAAGAAATTAGGGTTTCTGCAAATTTTGAAATTTGGAATATCTTCTTGCATAGAAAATTGCACCTCCATGTAGCGCATCTATTGAGCCCAGGATCGAAACTTTTGGGTGGTTGAATCTCTAGGAAAGCCAAAACCTTAGTTTGGCAGTGAACTAGAAATCCACAAAAAACCAGAACCATCAATTCTGAAGTGTTGCAACCTTGCAAGTAGGACTTGAAGGGTGAATATTTGGGATATCTAAAAATTAGTTGGACCAACCAAATCTCCTCGATTTAGCACATCATCTTTTCATTTTTTAGTGACCTATTGGATAGGATGGCCCCAAACACTAAGCTTGAGGACAAATTGGAAGGCCTAGAAAACTTTCTAGCATGGAAGTACAATATTGGTCTCATTATCAGAGAGAATGGCCTTGAGTAGTACATCAAGGATGAAATTGTAGAACCAACAGAATTTGAAGCTAAGGAGAAGCATAAACAAGACCTAGTCAAGGCAATGTCTTCTTTCTATCAACAGAAAGAAGACATGGTCTTACATATGTATAATGGTTTAATGAGTCTCATCATCCACCGTGAGAATTGTTGTGCGACATGGAGGTCGGTGCCTAGATAAGGATGGGTACACTTGTTCATACACACCTTGACACAATACCAAGAAGTTTGTATACGTCGGTCGAGCTGTGATGAGGGACTGTAGACTATAATGAATTGGCTAACAACTTCAAACATAATTTTAACTTTGTGGATAAGATTCTCTTGATTGATGTTTCCTTGCAAGTTATCAATACCAGAATTTTTGAAGAGGTTCCTACTCCCATGTTGAGCCTACCACCATGGAATGAAACAGTCCAAAGTTTGATGGAGTGTCATAATATCTTTGGGGAACCTGAAGATGATGACCCACGCAATATTGACATCCCCAAACCCTAAAGGTAGTCGTGCACTGAAGGAACCGGGTCTATCGTATGAATAATTTTTGAATCCCTTGAAAGTAAAGAAAGTGAACATTGGGTCTCCTGAGAATCTAAAGTTTGCAAACATTGAGTATTACTGGGATAATGAGACTGTCGAGAAAATAATTTATTTAGTGCATGAATTTCAAGACCTGTTCCTGTCCAAGTTTACAGAATTGAAAGTAATTGTTGGTGATCTAGGAGAAATTAAGATTTTCGTGAAACCATATGTAAGGCCTGTTAAGCAACGGCCCTATAGATTGAACCCCAAATACAAAGAGAAGGTTAAGGAAAAATTAGACAAAACGTTGGATGTGGGAATTATTGAACCTATCAAAGTATCAAAATGGATCGGTCCAATGGTCGTATAGGATAACAAAACTAGTGAATATCGTGTCTATGCTGACCTAAGGAAATTAAATGATGCTTTTCCTGCATGATTTGTTTCCTACACCTTTTACTAATGAGATCTTGGAAAGCGTAGGAGGGAAAGAGATATATTCTTTTCCCGATGGATTTTATGGATACCGTCAAATCAATAGTGCTTAAGAAGATCAACACAAGACCACCTTTGCGATAGAATGGGGTTCTTTCCAGTACAAGGTAATGCCATTTTGACTCAAGAATGCACCTACTATTTTTCTAGGAAAGTGGTAGTTGATTTTAAAAAAATTATCATAAATTCCTAGAAGTTTATTTTGATGATTGGATCAATTATGGGTTGATTAAATACCATATTGAGAGTCTTTGCATGATGCTTGAATGATGTCGATAGTTTCATATTTCTTTAAATTTGAAGAAATGCATCTTTTGTGCTCCTTTTGATATTTTGTTTAGTCATGTTGTCTATAGAGAAGGAATGTTGATGGACCCTGTGAAGATTGCAATCATTGTCGACCTACCACCACCATCATAGGTTAAAAACTTGAGGACAAAACTGTGGAGTGGAAGTCGTGTTCAACCAATCTAGCCATGCTAGCCACCACGATAAAAAAAAAACGAATAGGGGTGAAGTTGGGTTGTGTTGGAAATATACAAGAAATCATTCAAGTTGACTTCTCATCTTTCCAATGTGTTATTTTTAGGTGCAAGTTGTGTAACACAATCGACATGAATATTGTAAAGGAATTTATGATAGTGGGACAATATGTATCAACTCTAGAAAGATGTGGAATGAAACTAAGGAGCCTTATGTTTTCCCAAAACATTGTAGCCAAGAGTTATTTTACTTGAAGTGTTGGATCGGGAATGGTGGTTCATATTAAGACACGTGCCTATATCTAAACATATTTTTTAGAACAACAATTCTATCATGCCAAGCGAGGAAGATAATCAGGGTGATGGCAACAGAGAGTGATATGCACATGTTTTATTTCGTCATTTATAGTGTTGATACATCATTTTATTATTGTTATTTTTAATTCTCTAAATGTATTGTTTATTTTTCATGTTATGATAGTGTAAATGGAAAGTTGATTACCAGATGTTTTTAAACATATTTATTTTTAAACTTTTAAATGCCTTCATGAATAAGAAACTCAACCTTCTTAATCATTTTACAATTTTTATAGACTTAAAATTAAGATGGATAAAATCAATATTGTGATGATTAAACCTAAGAGAAATAATATCATCTTATTTTCTATGGTGGTATCACCCTACATAGGGATCCATTTTAAATTTTCATTTAAAATAGAAGGACAATAGTGAAATGATTACTGAAAGGAACTTGGATACTACAAAGATTTTATGAATCTTAAATTTAATGATCAAAACTATTTTTGCAATTTAATGTGCATAAAAACAAAATTAATACTCTCAAAATTAAAACCCATGGAAATCATAACCTCCATAATGAATCTACTCAATAGTCTAACAAAAAAACAATAGATTGAGATGGTTGATTTTGTAAAATTTGTGATAAATAAGACGTGAGGAAGAACACAATTTTCTTTTCACATTGCCAGACTTAATAATATAATTGGAACTTTACTTATATTTATATATTAGTTTCTCTTTCTCCTCATCAAAATTACTATGAACCCAGTATTTCCATTTCTTATTTCCCTATGTATCCTATTATTGCAAAATGGTAATTGTAAGAGTTTTTTTTTTCTAAACATAAACTACAAGGAAACCATTCACAAAATTGGAAGAGAGATTTTGTAGAGGTCTATGATGTTTCTTCCCACATGACTTCTTGTTATTTTCCATATTTCAAAAAAAATCCTAGCTGAGCTCCTACCCATGACTATAAACTGAGTGTTATAGACTCTTACATATTGATAATAAAGAAAGACACAAAAATACATAAGGATTTATATAGGGGAAAAAAATGGAGTTTGAGAATTTATCAAGCTTGTACATAAGTCCCTTGGAAGGGATAAGTGACCAAATTATCATCCATCAGCCGAGTTGCCTACGAGAGAGATTTTTGGCCATATCCTCCTTGCAACATCTTCAAAATTCATTGATGGTCTGGATGAACATATTGTACTATAGCAAGATGCTCCATCATGTTGCCATTGAAGTCATATATGTGAGACTACATGCAAGCTAGCTTACATCTATTATAGCTTGCATCCTATGTTATACCCATTATCCTCTACAAGACGCCAGTGATTCCTTCTTGAACCACCCTTAACATTTTCTTAAAATCTTCCAAATTTCCTCTGTAATTAGTGAATATTCTCTCTAGGAAGCCATTAAATTAAACGTTTCTATTGGGTTCCCTCCTTTCTTTTGCTCCATAGTTACATATACCTCGCCTAATGGATTGGAATCCCCCCAAAGGAATTGTCTACCTCGGCAAGGATTTTGAAAGACAATGCAATTTTGAGTTGTAATAGTCATAGGAGAGACTTCCCACATAAGCAAAAGGGTTGTGAATGGAATCCATTTAGTGAAAGAACGCATCAAAATAAGGGGCCTCACTTGTGCGAACTTTCCAGAAACAAATAGCAATAAGACTGGGACCAACTACGCATTCAATCCCTCCACCTACCATCCCATCGTCATATAGTCTTGTGTGTAATAAAACTAAATAGTTAGTAAACCTAGTTAGTAGTAGTTATTAACTATTGTCGGCTTGATAGGTCACACCATTTAATGGTGACCTTTGATTTGTATAAAGTCACATTTTATTCTTGTAAATATCATCATTCAATAATAAATATATATATTTTTTGGAAAATTCATCCCAAGTTGGTATCAAAACCTGTCGAGCCTCCATCTTCTTCACTGCTTCTCATTTTCCATCCTCGCTGCTCATTATCCTTTCCATGTTTTCTCCCAAACTGCTCATTATCCATTTCTTCCTCTGCACATATGCCCTTCCACCTTCACGCCTTCACGATGCTCATCCCAAGTTGGTATCAAAGCTAAACAATATTCCCAACATCTTCCACACACTCCTTCTCACCGCGACTTCCATGTTGATTATTGTAACTTCAAAGGATATTCTAAAAGTATTTTACTAATGTAACATAAGGGAGATGTTATTATTCCTCTGTTGGGGTGTTACTATTGTATTTGGTTATCATAGAGTCGTGAGGTAAATCCTCCATTGTAATTCAGGTCATTATTACCCTAATGAATAATATAATTTATTGTTTTGGGTCTTCCTAGGTGATGTCGGCCTAGACAGTTTAGTGGGGCCAACTTGTTTAGGGTAAAAGTCAGTTGGCTCAATGTGTATAAATAGAAGAGTTTTTGTTCTTATTTGGACACAAAGACACTCACTTGTGTAGCACATAGGAGAGGGAGAGACAAAACAACAAGGAGGAGAAATCGTTTTGGGGTTATATCTTATACATCTTATACATAGGAAGTTTTGCTAGGTTTTCTTCTCCTTGAGGGTTTCCTAAGATAATACTGTGTCTATATCGTGATTGTGTTTCTATCAGTGATTCTGGATATGCTACTGTTGTGTATTTGAAATGAACATTAATGATATATAGTCTATAATATGAAATTTTAACATGGAATCAGAGCAAGCCTAATTAGGACAACTTTCACAAGGTGAAACTCCCTCTCCTTTCTCTCCGGAAGAAATTAGGAATTTTGGAATTTGGAATATTTGCTTGCATAGAAAATTGTGCCTCCATGAAACGCATATATTGAGACCAAGATCGAAACTTTTGGGTGGTTGAATATATGGGAAATCCAAACCCTAGTTTGGCAGTGAACCAGAAATCTACAAAAAACTAGAACCAGAAATTCTGAAGTGTTGCAACCTTGCAAGTAGGACTGGAAGGGTGAATATTTGGGATATCTAAAAATGAGTTGGACCAACCAAATTGCCTCAGTTTAGCGCATCATCTTTTCATTTTGAATATTTTCATTTTTTAGTGACCTACTGGATAGGATGGCCCCAAACACTAAGCTTGAGGATAAATTGGAAGGCCTAGAAAACTTTCTAGCATGGAAGTACAAGATTGGTCTCATTATCAGAGAGAATGGCCTTGAGAAATACATCAAGGATGAAATTGTAGAACCAACAAAATTTGAAGCTAAGGAGAAGCATAAACAAGACCTAGTCAAGGCAATGAGGATCATCAACTGAAGGAGCATCATACATCTTATGGATAGAGCATCATACATCTTATAAGAAGACAACAAAGCAGATGGATGATGCTCTATCCATAATGTATGAAGGAAGGAACAGCAACAGAAAGATGAATCTGAGAGCTCAAATGAATGGCACCAAGATGAGCAAAGGATAATTAGTTCAAGAATAAATCACAAGGCTCTCCCAACTCAGAGAAAAACTAAGTGCTATTGGAGACACCCTTGATGAGGATGAACTAGTTATGACTTCTCTCAATGGTCTCACTAGACCATGGGACTCATCCATACAAAATTTGTGTGGCAGAAAAGAAAGTATGAAGTTTGACATAGTGTGGGAAGACTTCATTCAAGAAGAAGCTAGAGTATCCAACAAAGAAGCTCTACTCGAAGAAGATGACTAGGATCTAACCACCCATACTAAAGAAAGGAAACAATCAAACTTCAAGAAGAGTAATCATAAACCTTCAAAGAATAAGTTTCAAAAGAAGAAGAAGGATTATTCAAAGTATCAATGGTACAACTATCATAAGATAGGACACCTAGCCAGAGAGTGTCCATCACCAAAGAAGAAGAACAACAACAAGAGACATCATGCTCATATAGTTGAATATGAGGATGAAGAAGAAATACCTTGAAAGAGATTAACAAAAGAATAAGATGTAGATGAATATGTATTATTCTCTGCACGAGTCCAGGTCGGTAACACCTAGAGAAGACACATGGCTTATTGATAGTGATGCCTCATAGCACATGACAAAGAAGAAGCAAAATCTGTCAAGACTTGAAGAGAAGAACTCTCCCCATAAAGTATCATTGGGAGATGACTATTAATATCCCATCAAAGGTATTGGTGAATCAAGCTACAAGCTTGACTCTGGGACTTCCATGAAGATGAAGGAAGTGTTGGGCACCCTATATGCAAGTTAATTAAAACCCAACATACAGAGTGTTCAATATAAATTGTCAACCCAGGGAAGTCTCTTATTTCAAGGATAATGTGCAATGTATATGCTTAAACACTAAGTAGCTAATACTGTAAATCAATGACCCTAATTTCCTGTTCAGCCGAACTCATCCCATAATCTACTTAATCTAGCTTACCTTTTTAAGAATGCAATCACAAATACCTTCTTGCAAACCTTAATCTAGAATTAAAAGATTCAGGAAACAAACATCTAGATTACTTTTGTAGAAAGTTAAATCCTTAATTACCAAACCATTTAAAGATCCATCTCAACTATCTTGATTCGACTTAATCTAGGAATTCAAAGTACAAGAATTAATTTCTACAATTATAAATGTGAAGGAATAAACTGCAAGGATCTAAATATAAAAAAAATTGAAAGAACTAGGGATGAACAAGGCTGTCACAGCTATCACATAGTTGCATAAGAGAAAGTTAACCTACACAGTTGACTGACACACCACACCAGTTTACAAGGGATGCAATTACTGATCATTCAAATGAACACACAGCAAATCGATGACTATTGCAGCTTACTATAAATAAAGGAAATTATCACAAAATCCAAACCATATAATAGAATAAATAAAATACCTAATTAACTCAACAATCCATGTGGGAAGGCGGGCCCAGCCTTCACATAGAGATGTTGGAAGTAGCACATGTTAAAACGCCGATATCTGAAGAATCAAACTCCTTGTATTAAAATGGCAGATGAACACCCAACCTTAGTCACAGCTTATACAATAAATTTGATTAATTTTCCAACCCCTAGCTCGGAATAGTTCCCAGTATTTATACAATTACAATCATAACATCTTCCCACTATTATCGGGCATCCATGAAGATCTCTGATCTTCAGGCTGCCCCAATTACGATTTGTTATAGTCATGGCAAGATGAAAGCAGAAAATATAGGAAGGTTGTTACTCGAGCTATAAATGACGATCATGATCAATTGAGAAGATACTCCATGGATTGTAGCTATTCTTGCCTCTGAATCTGTTGCAGCCTATTGCAACTATCTTTGTAAAGCTCGCGTGGAATAGTATCCTTGGACCACGTTCTTTGGGAAATGATGGAATGGATGGCGATCATATCAGCAATGAATGTGCATCCCTCTCTTGGCATGTTCAGCCCGCTACACCTATATCCTTTACATCTCGAATTATCTTTATAAAACCATCATATGTTAGCATAATTCAATATGTAAAGCTCTTATTACAACAATCCTAAGCATTAATAAAATAAGACAATGATTAACCATACCTGTATGAATTGAGGGACCGAGTAAAGGAAAAACATATGTTTACAGTACATAATAGAGTAGGATGAGGCAAAAAGAGGTAGGTAAAGGTGGTCAAAAAGGGGTCATTTATGGGCCCAACATCTCCCCCCAACTGTCCTATTGCATGTCCCCATGCAACAACCTCCGTTAGTTTGAATCTGAATCTGGCATTGTACTTTGTTCATGGAGAGAAGAAAAGCTATATGGGAATTCAGGTGTTCCCTATTTTTCTAATAATCCCTTATGGACAAACCAATATTCCCAATACCTCTACTCTTCTGCCTTTGTTAATGAGAAGTCTTCCCTGTATGGTTTTACTGGCCACTAGATGAGAGGAAACTTGAATTTGAGTCACAGCCATTTAACTCCACATTCCTTCATGCATCCAATATATCCCTCAACCCTGGAAAGTGCATGTTTAAAATTCCTGTAACAGTAGGAATCCCTACTTCTCAAGGTTGAAGAGGCAGCCCGCCATCTGTGCTGGCTACCTTCCAAAGCCAATTGTTGATGCTTGGAAATCTGGCTGACACAAGTAGAGATGACCTTTTCTTGAAGTTCCATTATCCACTGAGTTTGGATGGGACATGAGAGTACATTCTAATGACAAGAAAGGAGAAGACGAGGGTTTTGAGGTTCTCTTCGAATCCAAAGGTTAGAGTGGGACTCATAATGAGAGAATATTTGGAAGGATATTTTCCACTGAACATGATTGCTAACAAAAGAGGCAAAATCCCTCAGCTGAACATCACCTGAGAAAGGGATAGGATTCGAATGGTGATCCAAGGGACAAGCCAACTCATGCAAATAAAGCTCATAATGCAAGTTCTGCTCCTCAAAGTCACTTTCCAAAAATGTTTCCAGGAATTTAGCTGAGGTCGTTATTTCATACAGTCTCCCTTCTTTTACAGCCCTCAATTTAAACCAAATGAACTGCTCAAATAAAAACACAGGATAAGAGGAGGATGTTACTCTGGTACCCAACAATTCATGAGAAAGAGTATACAGCTGATATTTTTCCACCTACATGGATTTGAACTTTTTCAGCTCCTTTAGCTCCTTGTGTAACTCTCCCCCACGGAGTTTCTAGGACATGAGTTCTTCTGCCCACCTTTCCTTCAATTCCCTAATGGTCTTCCTATGTTCAGCAAGGGAAACCAACCCTTCTTGATACCTCTCCACCTGAGTCCTCCACTTCATCACTTCTATTCTCAGGATTGAGAGTTCTTTTGTCAGCCCCGGGATTTCTTCATCTTCAGCATGTTCTTCATTATCAGAATCCAAATTGACAAAATTTTGAGGAAGTTGAGTCCATACCTTATCATATGATGTTCCAATTTGAACATCCTGTACTGTCTACCTGAATACTTCTGAAATCACTTCCAAGGGTGCTGGTTCTTATGTAACAGCATCGCTTCCTTGAATTTCTCCTGCAGCAAATTCAACCATAAGTGCCTCTGAAACAACTTCTGGGGATGTTGGTTCTTGTGTAACAGCATCCTCTCCTTGAAGTTCTCCTATAGCAACCTCAGCAACTGATTGTGAAGGTTTTGGTTCTTGTGTAACAACGTCTTCCTGAATTTTGATCTCCCCATCTACCTGATTGTCAGCTACAACTTCGACAGGGGGATGTAAGGCTGCTGGTTCTTGTGTAACAGAGCCCTGCCCTTCTATTTCTTCATGTTGCTGGGGTTGTAGAGTTGCTTCCATGTCTTTTGCAATATGGAGCTGTTCTTCGATTATTTCAATGTCCCCCGAGGATTGTGATTGCATTTGTTCATCCTCTCCTAAATCCAAATTGGGAATTATGTCCATTTCGGGATTGATTTCTTGTTGTTGCCTGAGAATCTCCACAGAAATTTCTAGGGATGGTGGTTCTTTTGTGACAACATCCTAGTTAACTTCCTCATTTTCCTGTTGTTGGGGTTCCATTTCTATTAATTATGTGTCCTGAGACGGTTCAAGAGTCATAGTTCAGACTTCTTCATTAAATTCAGGAATACTTTCAACCTCTGGTTCATCTACCCCCATTTGGGTGGCAACTTCAACGAGAATATTCAGGGATGCTGGTTCTTGTGTATCAGCACCCTGTTCAACTTCATCATCATCCTGTTGTTGGGGTTCCATCTCTATTAGTTCTATGCCCTGATATGGTTCAAGATTCATGGCACAAACTTCTTCAATAAAATCAGGAATAATTTCAGCCTCTGGTTCATCTGTCCCAATTTGGGTGGAAACTTCAACAGGAATATTCAAAAATGCTGGTTCTTGTGTATCAACACCCTGTTTATCTGCTACTTCCCTTTGCTGTAGATGCTCTTGGGGAGATTCACCATCCTTTCAATCATATTGTCCTTCTTATGTTGGTTGTGACTGTAATTGTTCATTTTCCCCCTTTTCTGTACCAGGGATCATTTCTGCATCCCCCACTTCTATCTTCGGTGCTTCTTGTCCTTGTTCTTCCATAGCTGCAGGTAGGGGTTGTTGTGTCACAAAGGCACGAACAATGACTTTGCAACCTGACTGGTTAAATATTTCTCCACATACAGGGCAGACCACTCTTTCTTCCTCCTCACCATCCTCGGCAGGAGGTGATCCTTCTAATCGGTCTGCAGCTTCAACCAGTGTGTGCAGCTTCCTTTCTACCTGCTTCCTGCATGCTTCCTTCCAATTTTCTAGTTCTTTTCAAAGTGATTGTACTTCCTCTTTTAATAGACCATTTTTGTACAGAAGTCCCTCAATTTGAGGTTCTTCTGCAGCCGGTTCCTATGGGGCATCATTTTCTTTGGGTCTCAGAATGGGGAATTCAATCTGTGCTTCTAGGGTTGCCCATATTTCCCATGTTGCTTCAGCTACTGTAACTGACCTGGTTCTTTTTTCTTCTTATTGGTGGTGATGCCTATATCTCTTATTTTCATCTCCTTCTTTTCCTCTGTGGTGCAGGAATCTCCAGATTTGCAGCTGATGTGGAAGGGATATCTTTTGTCTCGTCATTTTCCTATTCCTCTTCAATCAGATTTCCCCCCCATTTAGGGGAAGATTCAATGGTCAACACTTCTGTGTTTCCTTCTGTTATCATGGCTCTAACATCCTCATCTTTAGCTTTCGTAGCATCTAATGTTGCTCTAGCTTCAGCCTCTACTGTCAGAGCTTCCATATTATTTAATCTCTCCACAGGGTTTTCTCATGCATTTTCCTCCAATTCTTCTGCTTGGTCATCTGACTGATCATCCGATACAGTCTCATTCACCCCCTCAACTAAATTGGAGGGACTACGATCCTCTTGTTGCTCCTCATCACCCTTCAACTGTACATTTTCATGCTCCTCTAGATTTTGAACAGCCCCCAAGAGTACAGGTACTTCTACTTCTTCCTCTATTGGAACGCCAGGCAAAAGGGTGGGTTCCTGGTTTATCTAAATTTGACATATGAATTGCTCCTAGGTTTGGTTCCTTTGAGCTAAGGCCCATAAAATTATTAATTTGATTAGGCCGTGGTGGGTAAGGGAGGAGTTTGGGTGCTTGGTTGTCCTAACAAACCCTGCCATATGGTGTAGGTCATTAAATAGATAAAATGGAATGTTCAGTAAGGCTCTATGGCGGAGATGAGATAATAGAGGAAGTTCAGAATAATAAACAATTTGATACCTACCTTCACAGGTGATATACTTCTTGAGGAAAACTGTTACTTGATCCCATAGTTGAGGCAGTGACTGTAACGCTATCCCTCTCCTTGACTGACGAATTTGCTCCCCCTCTATTAGAAAATCTTGTATTGTAGTAGCATTGGGGGTTCGTCGACCAAACCAGGCTCTTCCCACCTGAGGAAGGCCGGTGACTTCAACCACTATTGCTTCAAAGACTTATATACATAACCCCCGAACCTATGAGTGGGTTTCTGTAAGATTTAAGGAAAATTGTAGAGCTGTCTCTCAATGAAACCCATTCAGGCGTTGGAAGAATTCAGTCCAACCCGCAGCTTCAAAAATGGAGAAAACTTCAGCATTTCTTCTCAGTTATCGTGTATTTGGAGGTTCATGCCGAGTTGGGATACCCATGTTTGTTTGACTTCAAAATTCTTTATCAGTCTGACAGATTACAGGTCCCGACAATGGAGGTTAAAGCACAGAGTATGCGTGAACAACTGAGAGTGGAGTTGGGTAAATTCGAAAAGTTTAATAGCATGGAAATGTTTGGAATTTTATCCCAAATTAGGAAAGGTGGCAGTTATCAAGTAACTTAAATGGCCATTAAGTCGTACGAGTGGACAGTTAATGATATGCAGGTGTAATAATGGGCACAGAAAGGAAGGTATGATTAATGTTGTCAAATCTAGTTAACGCTTAATTAAGTAAATAATGAGAACCATACCTTCGAAAATATGCAATGAACGGTGACCTTTGAGAATAGTAAAGTGTGTGAAGTGTAGACATTTAAATTTGATCATTATTGTAGCCGTGCTGTAATGACCTTTTTTTCCAGCGGACGAAAACCATCATGTCAATCTTGTTGAAAACATAATGAATGCTGTGAAGTAGATCGGAATCGCCAGCATCAGGAATTGGGGCCAGATCTAGAGGAATCGCTAACCAAGGTTGCAAAGAGTTCTGCCAATAATGGAGGAGTCACAGCCATGGACCATAGATAAATCAAGTAGTTTGGCGGAGTCGCAGCCGTGAATCATAGAAAAATCAGCCATTTTTGACGGAGTCGCAACTGCCGAAAAAGGTAAAAATGGTAAAAATGGAACGGTGTTGCAGCTGCCGGAAAAGGTAAAAATGGACAAAAGTGAAACGGTGTTGTAGCTATCGGAATCAGAAAAAGGCATTAAGTTACGGTGTTGCAGCAGCGTGGAACGGGGTAAAGGGCGAGGTTTTATGGTGTTGCAGCTGCAGAAAAATGAAAAAATAGGCAACATTTTACAGTGTTGCAGTTGTGCGGAACGGGGTAAAGGGCGAGACTTTACGGTGTTGAAACTACGTGGAATGGGGTAAAGGGAGGTATTTTATGGTGTTTCAGCTGCAGAAAAACAAAAAAATAGGCAAAGTATTACGGTGTTGCAGCTGCAACGAACTTGTTCAAGGAGTTTTCTTCTGATGTGGGAAGTTACAAAAGGATGACCCTGGTCGATAGGCTTGATCATGACCATTGCCCCTTAGGCGCATCCCTACACATATTATTAAAAAAAAATGGATCAAGTGCAAAGGAAAAAGATAAAAATAATAGTAAAAATATCAATTTATTTATGTACAAAAATTTATGTAAGATTTACAGTGATTATCTAAAGATTGACAGGGGCAGAGAAAGATTCATGCCCTTGTTCTAACTAGTATTCCGGATCAGCTGCAATCTGTGAAGTGAATGCATCTTTTGAAATGGGATTATGGTACAGTCACAACCTGTGACCATTAGCAAATAATGGTGCATGATTCTCATCAATGGTTACCAGGCAGACTATACCATTATCAAATACTCTATCTACCAAGTATGGGCCCAACCATCTTGTGCATAACTTACCCTTGAAGTCCCTTTTGAATCTTGAATCGTATAATAATGCCCAATCTCCTTCACATAAGACTTTCTTTTTGATGAATCGATCATGCCAATTGGATCTCTGCTGTTGGATTAATACTGTCTGGTCCACAGCATCTAAACGGTTCTCATCAAGTTGATTCAATTGATTCAATCTTCTCTTCTGGGCTTCAGTCACATCTAATTTTACCTCCGTAGTTGTCTTCAAAGTCTTGATTTCAAATTCAATGGGGAAGACAACACTTTTCCCATACACCCAGTCATAAGGAGAGAAACCTGTAGTATTGCGCCAAGTAGTATGATATGACCACAATGCTTCCGGAAGTCTATCAACCCAGTCTTTATGATGGCTCTTGACCATTTTGGTAAGAATGGCTTCAATAACTTTGTTAGTGCTTTCCACCTGGCCATTGGCCTGGGGATGGTATGGTGAAGCTATCCGGTGTTGAATATGGTACTTCCATAGCAGAGCTTCAAATTGATGCGACACAAACTAAGGTCCTCTATCTGTAACCACTTCCTTGGGTACTCTGAAATAGGTAAATATTTCACCATACAGGAAATCAATCACAGCCTAGTCATTGGCTTTCACCAAAGCCACAACTTCTACCCATTTCTTCATGTAGTCGGTACAAACCAAGATGTAGGCTTTCTGCCTGGAATGAGGGCTGATAGGACCAACAAAATCTAAGGCCCATCTATCAAAAGGTTCAACCGCCAGTTGTGGTTGAAGAGGAATTTGATTCAATATGTTAGGTTGGCCCATCCTCTGGTAGTTGTCACAAGACTACACATATCTTTTTGCATCCCTGAAAAGGGTCGGCCAATAGTAGCCCATTCTCAGTGCTTTGTGTCCTGTCCTCCTGTCTACAAAATGTCCCCCACAAGGCTCGTCATGGCAGGCCTTCAGAATATGGAATATTTCATCTTCTCTTACACATCTTCTGATCTCAAGATCAGGGCCTGTGTAAAAGAGATGACCGTCTATCCAACAATACCTGGCACTTTGTTGAATAATTTTCCTCTTTTCTCTTTTTGACAAATGTGTCGGATGCTTCCCTACAGCCAAGTAGTTAGCGACATTTGCATACCAAGGGGAGTGAGCTAAAACTACAAATAAGTGTTCATCTAGAAAAGAGTCCTCAACAGGCAGACTATCATCACTGTTAGTAAAACGAGATAAGAAATCAACAACAACATTTTCTTTTCCAGGTATGTCTATAATGGTGATATCAAATTCCTATAATAATAATAGCCATCTAGTTACCCGAGCATTTGTAACAAGTTTATTCATTAGATACTTGATGGCCGAGTGGTCAATGTGCGCAAAGGTAGGATATCTAGTGATATAATGTTGGAATTTGTTAATGGAATAAACAATGGCTAAAAACTCCTTCTCGGTAACAGTATAATTAACTTTAGCAGGGGCTGAGTTTTTGCTAATATAATAAACTGCATAAGGTGGTTGACCATCCTGTTGTCCTAAAACTGCTCCAATGGCGGTATCAGAGGCATCTGAAGAAATGTGAAAAGGCAGGGCCCAATTGGGCCCTCTTAGGATGGGAGTTGTGGACAGGTTCTCCTTAAGTTTAAAAAACATTGTCTGGCATGCCTCATTCCAAGTAAATTCACATCCTTCATTAACAATGAAAACAAAGGAGAGGCAAGTTTGGAAAAGTTTTCTATAAATCTTCTATAATATCCAGCATGCCCTAAGAAACTTCGCACTTCTTTCTAAGTTACAGGAGTAGGTATATTTTTTATTACCTTGATTTTAGAGGGGTCTACCTGGATGCCATCAGCAGAGATAAAATGCCCCAACACTACCCCTTCACTCATCATCATATGGCACTTTTCAGTGCTCAAAGATAACTGGGTCTGCTCGCAACGTGTTAAAACCTTTTCCAAGTTTTTTAATGCTTCTTCAAAGTCTTTGCCATAAGGAGTAAAATCATCCATGAAAATTTCCATACTATCAGTAACCAATTCTAAAAAGATGTCAATCACTGCTCTTTGAAATGTGGCCGGTGCATTGCATAAGCCAAAGGGAAGTACTATGTATGCAAAATTTCCCCAGGGACAGGTGAAGGTAGTTTTATCTTGCTCTTCAAGAGCAATCTGGATTTGATTGTACCTGCTAAACCCATCCAGGAAGGAGAAAAACTTCTTCCCGAATAAGGTATCAAGTACTTGATCAATGAAAGGTAGGGGAAAGTGATCTTTCTGTGTTGCCTTGTTCAGCTCTCTATAGTCTACACAGACTCTCCATTTACCATTCTTCTTAGGTACTATCACGAGTCGAGACACCCACTCGCTATCTAAAATGGGATATATAAATCCTGCTTCCAAGAGTTTCTGAATTTCTTCCTTCACTATGTCCCTAAGATTTGGATTCATTCTTCATTGAGGTTGGAACACAGGCCAGGAGTCACTTTTGATATAAATGTGGTGGCTGCACAAATTAGAAGGGATGCCCTTCATGTCTATGTACTCCCAGGCAATTTCCCCCTTGTGTTGTTTTAAGAGAGTGATTAGGCATTCCTATTCATCTTGGGAAAGATTGGGATTGATATTCAGGGTCTTTCCAGACTCTACCTCAACAGGAATGCTTTTCGAATTTTTCAACACTAGAACTATGTGAGTATCACTGACTAATGTCTCCTCTGTGATATTTTCTTGTTCCTTTTCACCTAGAGTAGCATTCAGGATCTTATAAATTTTCTTATTGACAGAGGTGGGTTCATTGATGAAATTATTAATGGCATCGTCTTCAGTTTAATCTTTAAAAGTCAAGGCCTTCCCTATTGTTAATAATGGATGAACGCCCTCTTCTTCCTCTGGCTCCATCCATAACGGAGTTTCAGCTTCTAAGCTCGGTCGAGCTGGAGGATAGAGAGTGAGGTTCTTAATCTCGATTCCATCTGATATGGTCATAGACCCAGACCAATCGCTGATGCAAGCATCAGTTGTAGCTAACCAGGGCCTTCCCAGGATCAATGGGTGTCCTCCTAGCTACGACTTAGGTTGTAAAACCAAGAAGTCAGCAGGATATTCCCACGAATCAACTAAGATAACGAGATCATACAAGATTCCTTCAAGTTTAATAGTGGATCTATCTGCCAGTTCTAAAACGTAAGGAGTTGGCCTGAGATTAGTGAGCCCAAGTTTTCTTATAGTTTCAATGGTGATGACGTTAATTGATGCGCATAAGTCTACCAGTACATTGAATATTTATGTGCTCCCAATTTGTACAGTGACAGTGGGATTCCCAGGATCATTGTATTTGGCCAAGAGGGTTTTCCCCATTATCAATTCAGATAACTTCCCTATGACAAGAACAATGGGAGGATCCCTGGGTTTTCTTCCTGGTTTCCTTGTACATAGATCTTGAATGGTTATGCCATAGATAGGTACATCTTGAAGGGCCTCAAGGAGTGGAATCTTAACATAAATATTTTTTAACTCTCCTAAGAGGTTAAATTGAGGTTGTCCCACTACCTTTGGTAATATTAATCTTTCAGGGTATGGTGGTTCCCTAATCAATTGTGTAGGTTGTTTGTTGATAAATGTGTATTTTTGTGTTTCAGCTGGCATATTGGTAGGATGTTCAACGTATTCAATAATGGGGTCGTTGTATTGGATAAATATTGTTGGTTCATCCTTTCTTCGTGCACAGAGGATGGAACATCCTCAATGATCAAAGGCTCCACTACCCTCCCTGATCGTAAGCGGATGTTGTTGCAGGGTACTGGAGTAATGGAGTAAACGAGCATGTTGGCAATCTCAAATTGATGGACTACTTTATTATTTGGGTTGGGGTTAGGTTGAGTAGGCAGTTGTGGTTGTATCGGCATATTGGGGACAGCATTATTCTGGAGTTGCAGCTGCGACTGCTGATAAGGCTGAGGATATTGTTGAGGAAGGTACGGTTGATGAGGAAGCATTTTATGTGGAAGCTGTTGAGGAGGTTGGTTATGGGGGAACTGGTTCCCTGGATGGAAGTTCCTCCATCCAGGAGACCAAGAATTTTGTTGGTTTGGTAATTGTGTCCAAGGGTTCCAGGAGTTAAAATTTTGCATCAGAGGTTGAGAGGGATACCATTGATGGTTAGAATAAGATGAAGGAAATTGTTTATTCATGTGCTGCATATTATTCCAATTATTCATGTTATTCAAAAATGGAAACAAGCCTGGAGCCATACCTTGATTTCGAGGTTGCAAGGGCTTTTTTTGTGCAATAAAGTAGGTCGGTTCCACATCTGGAGTTGATGCCTACAGAACTGCCTTCACTTGGGGTAGTGAAGGGCATTCTTTTGTGTCATGGTTCAACTCACACAACTGACACACTTCTACCTTGTCGAGCGGGCACTCCTTCAGAGGGTGGTTCTTCCTACATTTAGGGTAGAATATAGCAAGTGTGTGATTCTCTACTGCTTGTTTCTTCTTTGCCCTCAAGACATATATTTTCAAGGAGATGGAGCTCATCATTTCTGTCTTGAAATTTTCAAGGAGATTGCCTATTTCTACCTGGGTGGCCCCTCCATTAGATGACTTTTGTGTTCTATCGAAGACATCACATTCTAATTTGTCATGTTTGTCCCGTTTGTTGTTCCTAGAAGATCCCCTGGAATATCTTTTTCATAGTTCAATGATGTTTTCAAAGGACTCCTTTGAGATATCCCCCTTTCCTAACAGGTTCAACACGTCTAGGAAATCTTCCCTAATCCCATGAAGTAGGATTATTTTGAGCACATCTAACCCCATATTAGTCTGTCTAGCTCTCTGCACATTATATAAAATCCTTTCAACAAAATCTTCCAGACTTTCATCGTCCCTTTGTACCATTTTAAACAGTTCTTCTCTCTTGTCCTTGGTACTGCAATACTCCTGATATTTCTCCAGGAACACCTATTTCATTCAGTCCCAAGTAGTGACGATTCCCCCTCCCAGGCTCATGAACCAACATAATGCATTGTCCTTTAGAATGGCAGGAAAAAGTTTCAACTTCTGTGCATTGGTGGTGTAGTCATAGCTGCGACAAAGGATGTCAAATTCAAAAAGAAATTCATTCAGATCCTCTGCCTCTTTTCCATAAAAGCGGGGCAACACCGATGGTGATATATTTTTCAAAGGGGCTATCCCCTCTGGCTATTGAATTGGGAACTGGAGTGTAGCAACCGTCCCGTCAGGAGAGGATTTACCCTCATGATGATGATTTTCGCCCATCACTTCTTCATGATCTTCGGGATCGCATCTATTGATCATATATTTTTATGCTTCATCCTCTTAGTCCTTCCATTGATCATTAAATTTTTTATGGAACTGTGTCCACTCCTCTTCAATCACAACCTTCTCGTTAATGTGATAGATCAAATCTCGGTCAGTTGATCCCGCAGTACTAACTCTGTCTTCCTCCGCAGGGATATCCGAGGGTGTTGCAGCTCCTCGTGTGTTCTCCACTGTGGAAACTGATGTTGCCACTCCAGGGGTAATTGGGCTTCTTCTAATAGGTGTTTCCTGATGGCAAGCCCCAGTAGAAGAATTGGTCCTATCTACTAGGTTGTCAATGAATGTCCTTCTTCCCAATGCTGGATTTTGGCCACGGCCTCGACAACCTGAAACATTAGTGTTCTTTGGGGTTCTGGGATTTATAAGATTGTCACGCTGTACCCTTCTTGTATTCATGCAACCCAAAACATGCAAACCTAAAAACTGAAGAAGAATGAATAAATATAATTACTAGATGCAACTACTACGGTGTCTAATAATTATCCTCCCTGGCAATGGCGCTAAAATGTTGGGCACCCTATATGGAAGTTAATTAAATCCAATGTACAGAGTGTTCAATATAAATTGTCAACCTAGGGAAGTCTCTTATTTCAAGGATAATGTGCACTATATATGCTTAAACACTAAGTAGTTGATACTGTAAACGAATCACCCTACTTTCCTGTTCAGCCAAACTCATCCCATAATCTACTTAATCTAGCTTACCTTCTTAAGAATGCAATCACAAATACCTTCTTACAATCCTTAATCTAGAATTAAAATATTCAGGAAACAAACATCTAAATTACTTTTGCAGAAAGTTAAATCCTTAATTACCAAACCATCTAAAGATCCATCTCAATTATCTTGATTCGACTTAATCTAGGAATTCAAAGTACAGGAATTGAGTTCTACAATTATAAATGTGAAGGAATAAACTGCAAGGTTCTAAAGAAAACAACAATTGAAAGAACTAGGGATGAACAAGGCTGTCACAGCTATCACACAGATGCATAAGAGAAAGTTAACTTACACAGTCGACTGTCACACCACACCACTGCAGTTTACAGGGGGTGCAATTACTGATAATTCAAATGAACACACAACAAATCGATGGCTGTTGCAGCTTACTATAAATAAAGGAAATTATCGCAAAATCCAAACCATACAACAGAATAAATAAAATACCTAATTAACTCAGCAATCCCTATGGGAATGCGGGCCCATCCTTCACACAGAGATGTTGGAAGTAGCACACATTAAAACGTCGATATCTGAAGAATCAAACTCCTTGTATTAAAATGGCAGATGAACACCCAACCTTAGTCACAGCTTATATAATAAATTTGATTAATTTTCCAACCCCTGGCTCGGAATAGTTCCCAGTATTTATACAATTACAATCATAACATCTTCCCACTATTATTGGGCAGCCATGAAGATATCTGATCTTCAAGCTGCCCCAATTACGATAAGTTGTTACAGTCGTGGAAAGATGAAAGCAGAAAATATAGGAAGGCTATTACTCGAGCCAGAAATGACGATCATGATCAATTGAGAAGATACTCCGTGGATTGCAGCTATTCTTGAGCAACGGCGCACTATTGCCTCCGAATATGTTGCAGCTACCTTTGTACAGCTCGCGTGGAATAGTATCCTTGGACCGCATTCTTTGGGAAACGATGGAATGGATGGCGATCATATCAGCAATAAATGTTCATCCCTCTCTTGGAATTTTCAGCCCACTATACCTGTATCCTTTACATCTTGAATTATCTTTATAAAACCATCATATGTTAGCATAATTCAATATGTAAAGCCCTTGTTACAACAATCCTAAGCATTAATAAAATAAGACAATGATTAACCATACTAGTATGAATTGAGGGACCATGTAAAGGAAAAACATATGTTTAGTGTACATAATAGAGTAGGATGAGGAAAAAAGAGGTAGCTAAAGGTGGTAAAAAAGGGGTCATTTCTGGGCCCAACAGGAATTACTGTATGCACAAGGTTTCAAAAATAACTTATTTTCCATCTCAACTCTAGATAAGAAGGATATAGAGTTGTTTTTATAGATGGAAAAGTATTGATGCGGTCCAAAGGAAAGACACTTCAAGATCTTGTGGTCATTGGAGAACAAGAAGGAGAACTGTATAAACTTAAAGGACATCCAGAGACAGCCCTTGTCCATGAGACTACCAGCTCAAGTGAAATGTGGCATAGAAGTCTTGCTCACATCAACTACAAAGCATTTCCCTATGTGAGCAAGGTGGTAACAGGGTTACCATATCTGAAGATTGATCATGAGGGTACTTTCAAAGGATTTGCAAGTGGAAAGAACATCAAGAATCCCTTTCCGAAAAGTGAAATAAAGACTAAAGGTACATTAGAACTATTGCATTATGATGTATGTGGTCCTATGCCCTCCATATCCTTAAGTAGATATGAATATTATGTCACATTTATTGATGATTATTCAAGAAAGTCTTGGATATACCTATTGAAGAACAAGAGTGAAGTGTTCAGGAAATTCAAGGAATTCAAAGCCTTGATAGAGAACCTTTCAGAAAAGAGTATCAAGACATTGAGAATAGATAATGGTGGAGAATACACTTCAAAGGAATTTGAATCATTCTGTAAGGAGGCATGAATCAAGTGGGAATTAACCACTCCCTATACTCCCCAACAAAATGGTGTTGCAAAAAGAAAGAATATAACTATTATGGAAGCAGTAAAGACCATGATTCATGACCAAGACCTCCCCATGCACCTATGGGCTGAAGTAGCAAGAACAATCGTATATGTGCATAATAGATTATCTCACAGTGCTCTTGGATTCAAGACTCTTGAAGAGATGTATACAGGAAAGAAACCTGAAGTAAACAAAATCAATATATTTGGTTGTTCAATATATGTACATATTCCGAAAGAGAAGAGAAACAGGTTGGATCCTTCTAGAAAGAAGGGAATATTTGTTGGATACTGTGAAGTCTCCAAAGCTTCCAAGATATACATCTCAGGATTCCATCATATCAAGATTAGTAGGGATGTAACATTTGATGAAGAGACAACTCTTAAAAAATCTAGAAGGTGTCAGCTTGAAGAAGTACATGAAGAGGATGTACCTCCCAGAAAGGTAGAAGTTGAACCCTCTCCTGAAATAGTAGTGTTATCTCCCAAAATAAATTTATTTTGATAGTAGGAATAATCTTCTTGTGTAAT
The DNA here is from genome assembly GCA_001517045.1 of Pseudotsuga menziesii. NCBI lineage: Eukaryota > Viridiplantae > Streptophyta > Pinopsida > Pinales > Pinaceae > Pseudotsuga > Pseudotsuga menziesii. The sequence continues at coordinate 125,935 of LPNX010255305.1, forward strand.
GAAAGATATGAATATCACTGACAATTTGAAAGCCTTTGTTTTTTTATTTTGATGAAAATTTTATAGGTTATAGCTTTTGGTGGCTTAGGCGAGGACTATTTTATCTCATTAGCCACCGAAAAGCTATGTTTCAGTGGCTAAACAGTTGAACATGGGGCAAAGGCGAACCACTGAAAGCGGTCTGAGCAAGCAGAGTTTTGGCAGATTAGAGAGAGAAACAAGAAAGGTTTTAACCGTCGAAAGCGAGTGGCGAGCAGCATTGGGAAAAGTACATTCGGTGGCTTAGGCGAGGCTCAGAACATCTCATTAGCCACCGAAAAAGGTTGCTTTCGGTAGATTAGAGAAAGGTGCAACACATATGCTAACCACCGAAAGAAGGAAGATAAGCATCGGGTGAAAAACCCTTTCGGCGGTTTAGGCAAAAGCTAGGGCATTTTATTAACCACCGAAAGAACAGGTTTTCGCCAGTTAAAAAAGTTTTTCAACGAGGTCGTTATTTGCCGAAAGAAGAAGTTCACGATGATGATGGGGTAAAGGTTTTGGTGGCTTAAGCAAGAAAGACAACACTTCGTTAGCCACCAAAAGTCGGCTTTTCGGTGGCTATCTGACAAAATACCGGAGGATCTTAACCACCGAAACGGCAAAATAAGGAAACAGTTAGGAACTGTCACATCTGAACTCGTCAGCAAGATAAATGATCATTTGAGAGTGTGATTACCCACCGAAAAGATCTGGAGCTGTATGAATACATGGGTAAATGAGTAAAAAGGGTCATTATGCAATTGGCAAAAGACTGATCTGACTGGAAACCCTCAGTCTCCCTCCACCTATCCAAAAGATCATCAAATAGCCACCGAATGATCTGGCTGAAGTAGGTTACAGTTATGTGGGAAAAGAGATCTAGAGGATCAAGCTGCTGTCATCATTTTTGTGACCTCAGCCTCCATAATGACAATAAACCCTCATAATCAGTGCCAGGAGACTCCATTGTATTTCATTTTCGAAATTAGCATTTCTCCACCAGAAAAACTAGCTCTGAAAGAGCAGCCTGCTAAAGCACACTATATACAAGTCTAAAAACTGTTTTGCAGGTACCTAGGAGATACACCCATCAAGATGAAGAAGATTGGACCAGCTCTCAGGCAAGAGCTAGGTGATATCAGCTATTTAGAGGCACATCCAGAGGTCTGGAGACTTTTCCAAGAGGTGGGGTGCTACAAGTTCTGTGAAAAAATGCAAGGCTTCCATCAACAGGTGGCTGAAGCTTTTTCCCTCTCATTTGATGGTTCAAAAGCAGTCATAGGAAAAGAGGAGTTTCTCATAGATGAAGCACTAATCACAGAGGTGAGAGAACTCGCTTCCAAAGGAGAGAAATGGTTCAAGACCACAATACCAAAAGAGGTGGAATTCAGGTCTTACCTTAAGCCTGAGCATAGAGGAATAATATGGAAGAAGAGTGTGCCATAATCATGGCTGGAAGAGAACTGGAAACAGCTGTTGAAGGCCATTGTGGTCTACTTAACCTATGAAGGGAGATATAATAGAGCAATGATCTACCATTTCAAGCTCATGAATCACTTCACATGTAAAAGCCCTCTCAGTCTGCCCTTTTATTTACACAGAAGTCTAGGGAAGATGGCACATCAAGTAAAAGCCCAGCCATCCAAGATTCCTGGTAGGCTGTCCCACCATGGTCTTATCCAGTTGTTGGTCCAAGAGTTGTTGAAGAGAAGAAACATAGCTTGGCCTTATTTTTTGTTCTGGAATGGCTTTGAGACAGGCCTTCAGCTAGAGGAGAAAGGGAAGTCTCCTGCCAAGAAATCTAGCACCGCAAGGAGTGGGAGAAGAAGGAGGAGGGCCATTTCTCCAGCAGCAGCAACATAACAACCTCCCTCCTCTTCCAAGACCAAGAAGGAAAAAAGGAATTTGGACTTTAGTGAGAAAGGTCAAGAGGCATAAGCACACCATGAGAATGTCTTCAATCTACCCTATTCAGATTCTGAGGAAGAACAAGAAGAGGATGCAGCCCTAGCTCTGCAAATTGTACCAGTATCTGAAGCATTGCCATCCCCCACACCACAGGAGCAAGAGGAACCAGCAGAAAGGGCTTCCTCCAACAAGCCTAAAATTCAAAAGATCAATCTGCTACTGAGGCAGGTGTATGAAATGGAGGTCTTGGAAAGAGAACTAAAGAGAAATAATGAGACCTTGACCAGGAGGAACAAGCTACTGTACAAGTCCTACCTGGAGCAGAGAGAAAGATACATTTTCTTGAAAAGGCTGAACAAAAGATACCTGAAGGACAATACCAGACTATACAGGATGGTTAGGCTCCAAAGGCTGCAGCTGAAGGAAGCCAAAGCAAACCCTAGCATCCACCTCGCCTTATCAACCCTAGCTGAAGCGGCCATCAGTCTCCAGCCTCCTGAAGCTAGCCAAGGCATTGTTAACACTCCTAGCACGAAACCTGCAGAAGAGTAAGACTGAGTAGACAAGCCTGAAAGGACATTTGTGAAGATACCCTAATAATTTTTGCAAAATAGGGCTTTCGGTGGCTTAGGTGAACGCTGGGGTAGTTCATTAGCCACCGAAAGTGCCACTTTCGGCAGCTAACGGTTCCGACAGACTGGCCTCTTAACCACTGAAAGCGGACAGAGGCTTAAAGGCAAGTTTTGGCGTACAAAACCGGTTTTGGGCAAGTATAGATGGTTCATGGATGTGATCTGAAGATAAAAGGCGTTGAGGGACGCATCAAAAAAAGGTCTGTGTGAGATCCACTATGACATAACAGCGCCAAGGGACACCAACCCTAGCTGTCAAAGAGAAATCAGTGGTTTAACTGGCATAGGACCAGCAGCAGTGATCACCAGTAATTACTTTAGTTATTTAATATTCATTCAGTGAATTAAATCTTCATTATAGTTAGACAAGTAGTTAGGTAGGGTTTCAAACCCTAATTCACAAAAAACTCTTACTTTGTTTATTTTTGTAAAAAACAAATCCAGGTTTTAGGACCTGTATATTTTGTAAAAGGCTATAAAGCCTAAGACTATTTTTATAAAAAAGGTTCGACTTCGGGGACTTATAAGCCTATACTATTGTCAGCTTCTCATTTTGCTCATTCTTGAATATAAGCTCTTTTGTTATGATTTGTTCACCCTTCATCTATGTCTTTACTGTACTTATGCCTAAATGTGTAATTTAGGTTACTTTCAAGTTGATTAATAACTAATAGCTGTCATCCTATTGGTGTGTTAATGTGATTTGATTTATAAGTACCATCCTTGTTAGGATTTAGCCATTTATATGCATCTGTTTTGTATGTAAATCTGCCAGCCTGATGAGTTCTCCATCCCTACACCTTATTGTCAACTACTGAACAGTTGTAACTAAAAGCCTTGTAATTGAGTGAGTTTCATGCATGTCTTGAGAGTGGAAGGTTATATAGGTCACCTGACTTGATCCATATTAGAAAACCCTAAAAACATTGTAAGTTACCAGGCATCCTCGAGCTACAACCTAGAGGAGTTTCCTGGAGTGATAACAAATTGGCGTCGTTGCTAGGGAGAGGAGACTGAAGCTCAGCTTCCCTGGGAGATGACATAGATCCTTGCTTTGATGATAAACAAAGCTTGGACACTATTCTGGTTGTAATCATCTATCTGGTGACTCCATTGAAATAAGGTGGCTTCAAGAAGACCAAGTACCAGAGAAAACCCTAAGGGGCCACCAGCAACACCTATTTCAGATCCAGAATAAATTTTGAGAAGAGCTAGGGCTTTACTAAGACAGACCAACAGTGCTACACAAGAAGCCACATCAGATATTTCAAGAAACTTTTCTGCTATTATTTCTTCTGCTGAAACACTTAATTCTCAGGAATTTATAAATACATCATAAAATCCTAGGGTTTGGGAATCTTCAAGCACTGATGCTTGTGAAGATCCAATCCCTGGTGACTCCAATGGGATAAGTATGCCACCACCACCTTCTCAGCAAGTACCTTCATCAGTGTTTCCTTCCTCAACCCTGTCCATACCCATTTCCAAAATGGCTGCCACTCAATTGACCAAAATGGAAAGGATCCTGGTAACTAGGTATGCCCCCCTAAATTTTCCAAATCCCCTCTCTGCCATGCCTACTGGAGATTACCTCAAGTATATGCCTAATTTCACAGGAGAAGAGGATTTCACAGCTGAAGAACATCTAGAGACATTTTATAGCTATGCTGAGAATATTAACATAGAGCAAGAAGATGTATGGACTAGAGTTTTTGTGCAAAGCCTAGATGGTCAGGCTAGGAAATGGTTTAAGGAACTGCCTGCTGGATTAGTGGAAAGAATTGAGGCCCTAGATGACATCTTCCTAAAGCATTGGGGAGAGAGGAGAGACCACCTCTACTATATCACAGAGTTTAGCAACCTGAAAAGAGAAAATGGGGAGTCTGTCTCCAACTTCACCAAGAGGTTCAACAATATGTACAGCAAGATCCCCACTAAAATCAAGCCCACTGATACCTCAGCTAGGATAACTTATGCAAATGCCTTTGACTCTGATTTCTTCCTACTTCTCAGAGAAAGGGGGTATGCCTCCTTATCACCCATGCAAGATGTTTCCCTAGAGGTAGAATCAAACATTTTGGCATCTCAGAAGGTCAAAGTAAAGATAGACAGGAAGAAGCAGCCAGCAGACCCTATTGGGTCTTCTTCATCAGAGAACAAGATTGAAAAAATGACAAAATTATTAGATAACCTTACTACTGAAATGTCTAAATTGAAGGACCAAAGACAGATGCCTGTGAGGGGTAAAGGGCCAAGTGACTTTGCTCCACGAAACCCTAATTTTGTCCCTTGTAGAAGAGGAAACCCCCCAGTTCATATTCTTAGAAGGGAGAGGAATCAAGGGTAAGATCAGAGAGTAAGAGCTCCATTTCAAAATGTTGTACTAGAAGAAGAGCCAGAATTCATTAAAGAAGAAGGAGAAGTTGAAGACAACATCCACTGCATGGAGGATGAGGTGGACTATTCTTTTCTGACACAGGAAGAATATGAGGAAGTCCAAATTGATGAGCAGATCACTGAAGGGACTGTATATCAGGATGATGGTCAGGAAGGGTACAATCTAAGGTCTAGGTTGGTTTCTCCTCTCAAGAAGAATGTTGTGCCTGTCAAACAGCCTGCTGCACCAGCTAAAAAGGTTGTTGTTTTATCAAAGAAGGTGGTTGTCACATCCAAAGCATTGCAAAAACCAGCACCTTCAGCCATTCCTGATCAGGTCCAAATCAAATTTCCATGGAATGAGGTAAGGTTTCCAGATAGGCTGCATTATTCTTTCAACCTTGAGTCAAAAATTCAAAAATTGAAGATCCCTTTCCCATTAATTGAGCTAATGAAAAATGATGCATTCAAGTCTTCCATTCTGAATTCCCTTCAGCCAAATATGCATATTGACACTGACTTTGTTAACCTGCAAGATGACAAGCCTGTTGTAACCCTAGGCCCCATGATCAAAGACCTAAAGGACTCATGCCCTCCTTTCTACATATCCCTGAATATCCATGATAAAATCCTCCATAACTATCTGCTGGATTCAGGAGCCTCTCATAACCTAATGCCAAAGGTTGTGATGGATGAGCTTGGCCTCAGCATCACAAAGCCCTACCAGGATTTATTCTCCTTTGACTCCAGAAAATTCAAGTGCTTGGGCCTCATCAAAGACCTCGTTGTTAACCTAACTCAGCTACCTTCGAAAAGCATCATGATAGACATTGTAGTGGCTGATATCCCTCCAAAATTTGGTCTCTTGCTATCTCGATCATGGAGCAAAAGGCTAGGTGGCACCCTTTAGATGGATCTTACATATGCCACTATTCCCATGTTTGGAGGAGAGACTAAGAAGTTGTACCGAGAAAATCAGTTGGCCTACATCATAAGCAAGGAGAGCAATTCAGTGAATCACCCCATCTATGCAGTGGACACTGATTTTGGGTCATGCATTCTACATATAGATGATTCTCAGCAAACATCAGTCCATATCACGAAGCCCACCTGTCAGCAGCCTGAATAAGTGACCACAGCAGTATGGAGCATGTATTTTAATGGGGCTAGCACTCAAAGCTCTGCATGTGTAGGTGTAGTATTGATCTCCCCATCCAAGGAAAACATTCATCTATCTTACAAGCTTGATTTTAAAAACACTCACAATATAGTAGAATATGAAGCCTTGCTGCTAGGAGTTAAATTTGCCAAGGAGATGGGGATCATGTGCATGAGTATTTTTAGGGATGCAAAGCTCATTATACAGTAGGTCAACAACACTTTTCAGACAAAAAACATCAGACTAAAGGCCTACAGGGATGAGGTATGGAAACTAAGAGACTCCTTTATGCTTTTTGAACTGTCATATATACCTAGGGCTTTGAATCACCTAGTTGATTCCTTGGCTGTCTCTGCAAGTCTATTTATTCCTCCTTTGCCTCCTAAGCTCAGCTATGATGTTCAGGTTAAATACAGACCTTCCCTGCCAGACAATGTCAAATTCTGGAAGGTGTTTGAAAATGATGACGAGCTTGGTAAATTCCTTCAACTGGTAGATGAATTCTCTGATATGCACATAGACCAGGAAAATCTAAACATGGAGGAATCCAAGTAGCTCAAGTTGAAAGATAAAGTGGTTGATCAGAACATTGTCCAATTACCCAGCAACTACATACCTCGAGGCCTAGTACCACTGGAAGAGCTGTTTGACCACAATGTCATCCCTTTTAAGCCTGCCAAAAAGGAGCTAGATCCTGTTGTCCAAGAGAAAAACATAGGTAGCCAAAGCCATCCAAACCTGATAAATCTGTCTACTAAATTAACTGCTGATCAGAGGTCAAAGTTTTGCATCCTGATAAAGGAGTTTGCTGATGTCTTTTCCTAGGAGTACAGTGACCTGAAAACCTATGACACCAATATCATCTAGCACAGGATTCCTTTGGAGAAGGACACCATCCCTTTCAAGCAGAAGTTGAGATCCATCAGTCCTCTCCTATTACCAGTAATTGAAAAAGAAATCCATAAGCTCCTCAAATCCAAGATCATAATTCCCCTCAGGTACTCCAAGTGGATTGCAAACCTAGTAGTGTTAAGAAAGAAAAAAGGGGAAATAAGGTTGTGTGTGGATTTTAGAAACCTGAACAAGTGTTCCAAGAAAGACAACTATCCACTGCCCAAGATGGAACACCTGCTGCAGAAAGTCTCAGGGGCTAGGGTTATGTCCTTCCTAGATGGCTTCTCTAGATACAACCAAGTTGTTGTGCACCCTGATGACCAAGAGAAGACTACCTTTACCACCCCCTGGGGCAGCTTCATGTATGCTAAAATGCCATTTGGGCTAATGAATGTCGGGGATACTTTTTAGAGAGCCATGGACGTAGCTTTTGTAGGGTTGAAAGATAAATTTGTGCTGATATATTTGGATGACCTAACAGTTATCTCTCACAGCCATCATGACCACTTGCAACATTTAAGGAAGGTATTTCTAAAGTGTAGAAGGTATAGAATATCACTTAACCCTAAGAAGTCCCAATTTGCACTCAGTGAAGGAAAACTCCTAGGCCATATAGTCTCAGTTGAAGGTGTAAAGATCGATCCGGTAAGGGTGGAAGCAATTCAGAAGCTGTCAATACCGAGGTCAAAAAGATACATTCAGTCCTTTTTAGGCAAGATAAACTTTGTCAGGAGATTCATCCCTAATTTATCTGAGCCGGTAAAGCATATAACAGTCATGCTGAAAAAAGAGGTAGAAATAAAATGGATTGACCAAGCAAGAAACTCTTTTGAAGACATTAAGAAGGCTATCATGGAGGCCCAAACCCTGATTAATCCTGATTACACCAAGAGTTTTTTATATTTTCTCTTTTGCATCCTATGACACAGTGGCAGATGTACTATTACAAAAGAATGATGAGGGTCTTGATCATCCAATTGCATTCTTCAGCAAAACCCTGAGAGATGTTGAGCTGAAGTATGATCCAATTGAGAAGCAGGCTTATGCTCTCATAAAATCTTTGAAGACTTTCAGAATTTATATTCTCCATGCCAAGGTCCTTGCATATGTCCTTTCAGCTGTTGTGAAGGATGTTTTGACTCAGCCCGACATTGATGGGAAGAGAGCTAAGTGGATTTCCAAGCTCATTGAGTTTGATATAGAGGTGAAACCCACTGAGCTGGTGAAGGGACTAGGTCTAGACAAACTCATGGCAAAAGAAAACTATGAACTGATGGGAATAAAATTCACATGTGTCAAATCAGCAAAGGTGCAGACTGTGGTAGCAGCAGAAGTAGATCAAGATTAGAAGGACATTCCATCAATAGCTGAAAACATATCTTCATGTGAGTGGTACTCGGGTATTATTCAATTTTTTCAAAAATTAGAAGTTTCTCCTGATCTCACTCCTAACCAAGCACGAGCTCTTAAGTTAAAATCTGTTAAGTTTTGCATAATTAACAAACTATTGTACTCGAAAGATCAATCTGGAGTTTTGCTAAGGTGTCTAGATAAAGAGGAAGCAGAGCAGGTCATGCACCACTTTCATTCCAGCACATGTGGGGGCCACCACTATTGGAAAACCACAGCCTACAAGATCTTAAGGGCATGATACTATTGGCTAGTCCTCTCTGCTGATCTATGCACTTTTGTAAGGGCCTATGACCAATGCCAAAGATTTATAGGGAAGCAACAGCTCAAATCCTTACCCATTAGGCCTATTGTGGTGAATGGGCCTTTCTAGCAATGGGGTCTGGATTTCATAGGTGAAATAAATCCATCTTCCACTGGACAGCATAAATGGATCTTAGTAGCCACTGACTACTTTACCAAATGGATAGAAGCAGTACCCACCAGGAATGCCACTCATCAAGTCATCATGGTATTTTTATATGAGAATATCTTTAGCAGGTTTGGCTGCCCAGTAAGGTTGGTAACTGATAATGCACCAGCTTTTAAAGATGGGGCATTAGTTAACATGTGTGAGTCAATGGGCATTCAACTGGTGCATTTCACCTCCTATTATCCACAAGGCAATGACCTAGCTGAGTCATCCAACAAAAGTTTAGTCGGGATCATCAGGAAACTGTTGGAGACAAATTAGAAAAGCTGGGATTCAAAGCTTAAGTTTGCTTTATGGGCTGATAGGGTAACAGAAAAAAGATACATAGGGACTTCTCCATTCAAGCTAGTTTATGGCACTGAGGCCATTTTTCCTATCCAGCTCATTCTTCCAGTGGTAAAGTTCTTTCAGGAAGAGGAAGATGAACCAAATGATATGGTGAGGAGGATGATGGACTTGGTGGAGTTACAGCAAATCATGGAGCAAGTTATAGGAAAATCAGAAGCCCATCAATAGAGGATAAAGGGCATGTTTGACAAAAGAGCAAAAGCAGACAACTTCCAGGTTGGAGATTGGATCCTCAAGTGGGACGTTGTCAGACAGGACAAGGGAAAACATGGAAAATTTGACTCTTTGTGGATTGGCCCTTTTGTGATAGCCCAGGTACATAAGAATAACACCTTCAAATTGCAGAATTTGGAAGAGGAAGAGGTATTTGATGGCCCAGTGAATGGGCAGTTTTTGAAACTCTACTTTATTTGAGGCTCTGAGGCCTTATTATTGTAAATTAGTAGATAGTAGGTTGTTTTTGCTTACAGAATAAACTCCATGCCCAATGGAATAGTAAATGATAGTGTTAAGTTATTTAGTTGCTTGTAGGGAAAGGCATTTTGGTTTGGGATTCTTGGGACCTCACTGGGAGGTTCCCATCCCCAAGTAGGAGCCAGATGTTATCTCCCAAAATAAATTTATTTTGATAGTAGGAAGAATCATCTTGTGTAATGAAAGATATGAGTATCACTGACAATTTGAAAGCCTCTATTTTTTATTTGGATGAAAATTTTACAAGTTATAGCTTTCGATGGCTTAGGCAAGGACTATTATAGCTCATTAGCCACCGAAAGCTATGTTTCGGTGGCTAAATAGTTGAACGCGGGGCAAAGGCGAACCATCGAAAGCGGTCTGAGCAAGCAGAGTCAAAGTAACACTTTCACTGGCTTAGGAGAGACTACAGAAAACTCATTAGCCACCGAAAAGGGGCACTTTCGGCAGATTAGAGAGAGAAACAAGAAAGGTTTTAACCGCCGAAAGCGAGTGGCGAGCAGCATTGGGAAAAGTACATTCAGTGGCTTAGGAGAGGCTTGGAACGTCTCATTATCCACTGAAAAAGGTTGCTTTAGATAGATTAGAGAAAGATGCAACACATATGCTAACCACCGAAAGTAGGAAGATAAGCATCGGGTGAAAAACCCTTTCGGCAGTTTAGACGAAAGCTAGGGCATTTTATTAACCACCGAAAGAACAGGTTTTCGGCAGTTAAAAAAAATTTCTGACGAGGTCGTTATCTGCCGAAAGCAGAAGTTCACCACGATGACGGGGTAAAGGTTTCGGCAGCTTAAGTAAGAAATACAACACTTTATTAGCCACCAAAAGTCAGCTTTTCGGTGGCTAGTTGACAAAATCCCGGAGGATCTTAACCACCGAAAGGGAAAAATAAGGAAATGGTTAGGAACTGTCACATCTGACCTCATCAGCAAGATAAATGATCATTTGAGAGTGTGATTACCCACTGAAAAGATATGGAGCTGTATGAATGCATGGGGAAATGAGTAAAAAGGGTTGTTATGCAATTGGCAAAACACTGATCTGACTGGAAACCCTCGGCCTCCCTCCACCTGTCCAAAAGATCATCAAATAGCCACCAAATGCTCTGGCTGAAGTAGGTTATGGTTATGTGGGAAAAGAGATCTAGAGGATCGAGCTGTTGTATTCATTTTTGTGACCTCAACCTCCATAATGACAGAAAACCCTCATAATCAGTGCCAGGAGACTCCATCGTATTTCATTTTCGAAATTAGCATTTTATCCACTAGAAAAATAGCTTTGAAAGAGCAGCTTGCTAAAGCACAATGTATACAAGTCTGAAAACTGTTTTGCAGGTGCCTCAGAGATACACCCATCAAGATGAAGAAGAATGGACCAGCTCTTAGGCAGGAGCTAGGTGATATCAATTATTTAGAGGCACATCCAGAGGTCTGCATACTTCTCCAAGAGGTGGGCTGCTACAAGATCTGTGAAAATATACAAGGCTTCCATCAGTAGGTGGCTGAAGCTTTTGCCCTCTCATTTGATGGTTCAAAAGCAGTCATAGGAAAAGAGGAGTTTCTCATAGATGAAGCACTAATCACAGAGGTGACAAATCTCCCTTCCACAGGAGAGAAATGGTTCAAGACGACCATACCAAAAGAGGTGGAATTCAGGTGTTACCTTAAGCCTGAACATAGAGGAATAATATGGAAGAAGAGTGTGCCATCATCATGGCTGGAAGAGAACTGGCAACAGCTATTGAAGGCCATTGTGGTCTACTTAACCTGTGAAGGGAGATATAATAGAGCAATGATCTACCATTTCAAGCTCATGAATCACTTCACAGGTAAAAGCCCTCTCAATCTACCCTTTTATTTAACAAAAATCTAGGGAAGATGGCACATCAAGTAAAAGCCCAGCCATCCAAGATTGTTGGTAGGCTGTCCCACCATGGTCTTATCCAGCTATTGCTCCAGGAGTTGTTGAAGAGAAGAAAAGAAGATAGAGGCTTAAAGGCAAGTTTTGGCGTACAAAACCGGTTTTGGGCAAGTACAGATGGTTCATGGACGTGATTTGAAGATAAAATGCGCTGAGGGACGCATCAGAAAAAGGTATGTGTGAGATCCACTATGACATAACAGTGCCAAAGGACACCAACCCTAGTTGTCAAAGAGAAATCAGTGGTTTAACTGGCAGAGGACTAGCATTAGTGATCACCAACAATTACTTCATTTATTTAATATTCATTCAGTGAATTAAATCTTCATTATAGTTAGACAAGTAGTTAGGTAGGGTTTCAAACCCTAATTTGCAAAAAACTCTTACTTTGTTTATTTTTGTAAAAAACACATCCAGGTTTTAGGATCTGTATATTTTGTAAAAGATTATAAAGCCTAAGACTATTTTTATAAAAAAGGTTCGGCTTCGGGGATTTATAAGCCGATACTATTGTCAGCTTCTCATTTTGCTCATTCTTGAATATAAGCTCTTTTGTTATGATTTTTTCAGCCTTCATCTCTGTCTTTACTGTACTTATCCCTGAATGTGTAATTTAGGTTACTTTCAAGTTGATTAATAACTAATAGTTGTCATCCTATTGGTGTGTTAATGTGATTTGATTTATAAGTACCATCCTTGTTAGGATTTAGCAATTTATATGCATCTGTTTTGTATGTAAATATGCCAGCCTAATGAGTTCTCCATCCCTGCACCTTATTGTAAACTACTGAACAGTTGTAACTAAAAGCCTTGTAATTGAGTGATTTTCATGCATGTCTTGAGAGTGGAAGGTTATATAGGTAACTTGACTTGATCCATATTATAAAAACCTAAAAACATTGTAAGTTACCAGGCATCCTCGAGCTACAACCTAGAGGAGTTTCCTGGAGTGATAACAAGTAGCATCTAAAGATCATGACATGCTAGAACTTCGGAAACCCCCTACTATCGATATCTCTCTAAAGAGAAACCTACTTGGGTACGAGAAATCATACAAGAAGCACAGAGATATGGAGCTCCAGAAGAACCAACAAAAGATCAAATCCATATTCCAGTTATGTAGCTTTGATGTGTGACCTTGTAGATCAAGAACCCACTATCTATTAGGAAGTTTCTCAGAAGAAAGAATGGGTTGAAGCAATGTCAGAAGAATACCAGTCAATAATGAAGAATGATGTTTGGGTTATAGTACCCAAACCGAAAAGCAAGAGTGTGGTAACTTCGAAATGGATCTACAAGATCAAACATGATGGAAGTATTGAAAATTATAAAGCAAGATTTGTGGCTAAAGAATTCTCTTAGAAAGAGGGGATTGATTATGAAGAAACATTTGCTCCAGTAGCATGGTACACTTCCATCAGAACTATCATGTCAATTGATTCCATGATGAAGTGGGACTTACACCATATTGATGTAAAGACATCCTTCCTTAATCGTTTGATTGAGGAAGAGGTTTACATCGAACAACCACAAGTATTTGGAGTCGAAGACAGAGTGACTCATGTATGCAAGTTGAAAAAGGCTATATATGGACTGAAGCAAGCTCCTAGAGCTTGGTATGGTAGAATATATAGCTTCTTGACAAGCATGGGATTTACCAAGTATAAAGATGATCCTAACCTTTATATGAAGATTATGGATGATGAACCAATCATTCTATTACTATATGTGGATGATATATTTCTGACTGGAAATGAGAAACATATCAAATATTGCAAGAAGAATCTAATGGAAGAATTCAAGATTAAATATCTTTGATTGATGCATTATTTCCTAGGGCTGGAATTGTGGTAGAGCCTAGAAGAAATATTTCTGGATCATGGAAATCATGCAGCATAAATATTGAAAATATTTGATATGTTGGATTGTAAAGCCATGGCCACACCCATGGACATCAACTCGAAGTTATTTTCTGATGAGACATCAGAGTTAGTGGATGTGACTGAGTACAGACATATTATTGGGTTATTAATGTATCTGATGAACACAATGCCAGATATATGCTTTGTTGTGAACACCTTGATTCAATATCTAGCTAAAACTAGACGAGTTCACCTGATAGTTGCAAAGCATGTGATGAGGTACCTTAAAGGTACAATAGATTTGGGACTTTACTATGGGAGAGATCATGACTACAGATTGTATGGATATATAGATTCATATTGGGTAGGAACTTCCACAGACAGGAAGAGCACCTCAGGAGGATGTTATTGTCTGGGATCCGCCATGATCTCATGGTTTAGTAAGAAACAGTCCAATGTTTCTCTCAGTACAGCTGAAACAGAGTACATTGCAGCTTGCTCTGCTTGTTGTGAATTGATATGGCTTCAAAATCTAATGTCAGGATTATTTGACATGGAGTTGGACAAATAGTAATTCTTTGTGACGAGCAGAGTTGTATAAAGATGACAGAGAATATGGTGTTCCATGAAAAATTGAAGCATATAGAAATGCGATATTTTTATATAAGGGATATGGTATAAAAGGGATTTATAAAGCTCCAGTATGTGAGTACTAATGATCAAGTTGTTGATGTACTAAGAAATCCTCTATCTCGAGTAAAGTTTGAATATTTCTGTGACAAGCTTGGTGTAGTTCAAAAAGACTTTCCTCGCAAGTAGGAACAGTGATGGGACTACAGATGATGAATATATTGACCTTCTTCGAAAAGGAGGAACAAATCTAAGTTTTGGAATCTCATCATAAAGGAAGAACAAGTCAAATACATGAACCCTCCTCGGACAAAGGGGGAATAGGTTGATAATATGGATCATCCCAGGAAAGGGGGAGTGATGATGAGACTAACATCAATGATGGGATGACAGTGATGCTCCATCATGAAAGAGGCCAAGTGCACCTAAATATGCTAACAAGGTTTGACATTCACTTGTGGACAATAGTATCCTCTCTTGAGGATGGCAGGTATAACACTATGTTCATGAGAGTGGTCCTTATTAAGGATGGCCCTATAGATGTTACTCTTGCATGGAGAGTACCCACATTCATTTGTGGATATCGTAGAATAACACTTGCTCATGAGTGGTCCTAACCTTAGTGGTATGGATGCTCTACGATGAGTCCTTGTGGACGACAGGGTTGTCATTTTGTATGCGGTCGAGATCTGCTCTACAGACAATACTCTTGTATGGAGAGTATGCCTACATTCATATGTAGATACCATAGATTAACACTCACTTGGGATTGGTCCTAACCTTAGTGGTATGGATGCTCTATGATGAGTCCTCATAGACGTCGTAGTATAACACTCACTTGGGAGTGGTACTAACCTCAGTGGTATGGATGTTCTATGATGAGGGACGACCTTGATATGTAGATACCATAGATTAACACTTGCTTGGGAGTGGTCCTAACCTTAGTGGTATGGATGCTCTATGATGATTCCTCATAGTCATCGTAGTATAACACTCACTTGGGAGTGGTACTAACCTCAGTGGTATGGATGTTCTATGATGAGGTACGACATTTTGTATGCGGTCAAGATCTGCTTTGCAAAAAATACTCTTGCATGGAAGAGTATACCTACATGTGAGTGTAGATACCGTAGTATAGCACTCACTTTGGATTGGTCCTAACCTCAGTGGTATGGATGGTCTACGATGAGTCCTCATGGACGATAAGGCCTGCACTAGGTGCGGTCGAGATCTACATTCAGTTGTAGATGATTCAACTGGTCGATATCATGGATCATGCTTATGGAGGATTGCATCATCTTTGGATTTATGTCCTAAAGTGATAGGGATTTATCAACCCACAAAGAGATCATGTGTACTACAGGTAGCATGGCGACAAAGGATCAAGTACATCGAAGTGCGGCTGCAAAGGACCAAGAAGGATCGAAGTGATGCTGCAAAGGATTGAAAGGATCACAGTGCTGCTGCAAAATCATCAAAAGGATCAAAGTGCTACTACAAAGGATAGAGAAGATCAAAGTATTGCTGCAGAAGATCAAAGTGTTGCTGCAAAGGATCAAGAAGATCGAAGTGCTACTGCAAAGGATCAAAGTACTACTGTAAAGGATTAGACGATCAAAGTGTTGCTACGAAGGATCGAAAGGTCAAAGTGTTGTTGCGAAAGGATCAAGTGATCACGTGATGTAGAAGATGAAGAGTAACTGTTCTAATTATTGATTATGAAAACTTCCTATGATGTGTATATGTATTACCTCGATATTGTTGAAGATATTGTCTCTCTATGCTCTTATTTTCTATGATGATGTTGTCAGTAGAATAACCTTCTCGTTAAGGGGGAGTGTTAAATATTATAACTTCAAAGGATATTATAAATGTATTTTACTGATGTAAACCAAGGGAGATGTTATTACTCCTTTGGCGGGGTGTTACTATTGTATTTGGTCATCATAGAGTCATTAGGTAAAGCCTCCATTGTAAGTCGGATCATTAGTACCATAATGGATAATATAATATATTGTTTTGAGTCTTCCTAGGTAAAGTCGACCCATACAGTTTAGTGGGGCCGACTTGTTTAGGGTAAAAGTCAGTTGGCTCAATGTGTATAAATAGAAGAGTTGTGGTTCTTATTTGGACACACAGACACTCACTTGTGTAGCGCATAGGAGAGAGAGAGAGAGAACAACAAGGAGGAGAATAACTATTTTGGGGTTATATCTTATACATATTATACAGAGGAAGTTTTGTTGGGTTTTCTAGGATAAATATTGTGTTTATCTTGTGATTGTGTTTCTACCAGTGATTCTGGATATGCCACTGCTGTGTAGTTGAAATTAACACTAACAATATCTAGTCTAGCATATGAAATATTAACATTCCATACTCATTCTCCTGCCACTGCTTGCCTCCTCTCTGCCCATTTTCACCTGTCTTCCCAATCTCTCATCATCCACTCATCCACGTGACATTACTTACTTCCAAACCTATGATTCTACTACCTCAAAATCCTTCCCTCCATGTGCTCGTGATTGCACTCGTCCACTTCACGCATCATACCCAATCGTCCAACTCACCACGTTACCGCTCAAACTCCAGCAACACGCCCTCCTCCGTGCTCCATCCTTACTGCTCAATCTTATGTTGCTCCATCTCTACCCTTTCTCACCCACACGTCGCTGCTCATCCTCCCACCATCCTCATGCCCCCCAAGTCCTTCATGTTGCCAACTCCTTCACGTCCTGCACGCTACTTGCACTCCTTGCACCACGCTCAGCCCCATCTCACATAGACCCCCTCTATTCTCCACACTAGCGCCCTTGCGCAGACTTCCCTTCATGCCTCGCATAGACCAAAATCACCCATTTTCGACAACAAAAATTATAATAATATTATTATAATACTTAATAATTATTATTATAATCTCTTAAAAACCTTCCAAACTATTAAAATTTTGTAATAAAATTATTATAATTATTACAATTAAAAATTCAAATTTAAACAAGAAGAATATAAGGAATACTAAGAGAAGCCCTTCAGAGAACAAAGATACGTCCATAAAATCAGAAGATGATCCATTTCAAAAGATGCTGGTAAAGATTGAATAAAAAGATGAGGACATTCACGACCTAAATCTTGAAATTCTCACACTGAGAGACCAAGTTAAAGGAGCAAATAACTCACATACAGGCCCAACCCACAACATCGTTCACAAGGTCAAGATCGATTTACCAAGGTTCGATGGCGAAAATAATCGAGACGGGATTCGATGGATCAGTAAAATAAAAAAATATTTTGGTATGTACAATATCTATGGCGACGATGACAAATTGAATGTTGCAGCAATGTACATGGATAAAATCACTTGTGACTAGTTGTTATGTTGGGATTCAACAAAGAAGGGAGGAAGACTAGTTAGAGACTGGGACACCTTCAAGAAAAAATTCTTTAAATGATTTAAAGATATGGAAGAAACCGAACTCTACATCAATCTCACTTGTTTACAATAAGAAGGAACCGTGGATGAATATTTTAACAACCTATTGGTCTTGGCTACTCACGTCCAAGATATAATTGAAGAACGACTCCTACAAATTGCCATTAGTGAGATGAAACAAAGTATTCAAAGTGAGATAAAATTATTAGACGTCAAAGACGTGGAATAAGCCCTTCAAAAAGAAAAATTAATTGAAGAGAAGCAAAAAACACAACTTTTGTCGGTTTACATACCACCCCACCTAAGAGCCAATGGGAAAAAGGATGCCAATCCATGTCATAGGTGTAATGCCCCTAATTGGATCCTAGGGCATAAGTGAAAAAATAAGAATCTATTCTTGTGACGATAATGATGAAGAATCAAGCAACACACCTTCCTCCAACACATATTCAAATAGCGATGAGGCTGGCAAGGAGGAGGCTAACATCACACCAATGCTCTTAGTGGTTGTAATGTCAGGTATCTCTCAACCCCAAACCCTCAAATTGTTTGGCCATATCAAAAATACTGAGGTGACGGTGTCGATCGATAGTGGGAGTACACACAACTTCATAGAATCTAGGGTAGCGAAACAGTTAAACATATTCATCTACCCTACCTCCAGCTTCCAAGTATCGATACCAAGAAAAAAGACCACACTGTGCGATGGTAAATGCCATAAAGTAGAACTAGCTATAAAGGACTACAATCTAATATCACCAATGTATGCTATGGAAATCAGAGGGGTTGACATTTTTTTAGGTGCACAATGGTTGGAAAACGTTGGGGACAGTCATATTAAACTTACAAGAACAATTTATAAAGCACTATGAAAATGGGAGGAAATGTAATCTTTACAATATTAATCACCACCATCCCAAAATTGTCTCATCCAATCAAATGGAAAAGATGATAAAAAAAAGGGAGCTCAAGCCTTCTTCTTACACTGCTATGTTATGGAAGGAACAACTAATGAAAGACAAAATATTGACCCACATCAATTAGAACAACTCCTGGGGGAACATAGTGACATATTCCAAAACCCTCCTCATCGTCTCACGCCCCCACATTCTATGGATCACATCATCAAGTTGATTCCAGGATCAGCTCCAATCATAAAAAAGTCATACAAACAATCTCACGATAACAAATCAGAGATCGAACATTTGGTACATGAACTATTAGACGCTAGAATAATCACACGTAGTAAGAGTCCTTTCTATGTACCAGTCATACTCGTTAGAAAAAAAGATGGATCATATAGACTTTGCATTTATTATCGATCATTACACAAAGTCACCATAAAAGATAAATTCCCCATTCCCTTTGTCGATGATCTGCTTGATGAGATACATGGTGCAAAATATTTTTGTAACATAGACTTATAATCAGGATATTACCAAATATGCATTCGAAAATATGTCCCCAAAATAGCTTTCTACACCCACGAAGGTTTATATGAATTTCGAGTGATGTTGTTTGGATTATCCAATGCTCTAGCAACATTGCAAGCAGTAATGAATGACTTGTTTCACCCGTACCTAATGAAGTTCATGCTAGTGTTTTTTTATGATATCCATATTTATAGTAAAAATCAGAACTTGCAACTTAAGCATGTAGAAACAATATTAAAGCTTCTAGAAGAAAACAAATTTTATGCCAACAAATCAAAATGCAGTTTCAGGAAAAAAGAAATAGAATTTTTGGGGCACATCGTATCAGTCGAGGGCATTAAGGTCGATTCCAAAAAAAATAGGGCGATCACAAAGTGGTCATCCCTTAAGTCAATTATATCATTAAGAGTATTTATGGGTCTAATAGGTTATTATAGAAGATTTTCTCGCAACTATGCCCGAATTGTAGCACCCCTAACATTACTATTAAAAAGGGATGCTTTCAGATGGGATAAGGATGAAAATACTTGTTTTGAACAATTGAAAACCCTAATGACATCCACACCAATGTTAACAGCTCCTGATTTTATGAAGACATTCATCCTTGAGTCTAACGCTTCAGGGACAAGCTTAGGCGATGTTCTCATGCAAGATAAACATCTCATTGCCTTTGAAATCCATAAGTTTAAACCAAGTGAGAAAACAAAATCCACATACGACAAGGAAATGTTGGCAATAATGCATGACCTGTTTAATGGAAGTAATATTTGTTCAGGGAATATTTTCTTGTTAAAACAAACCACAACATCTTGAAGTACTTTCTATCTCAAAAAAATCTCTCTCCCGAACAACAGAAATGGGTAAGCAAAATCCAAGTCTTTGATTTCGACATTTTTTATAAAAAGGGAAAAGAGAATAGGGTTGCAAATAGCTTATCAAGAAAACATGAAAGTGATTCCTCCCTATGTGCCATATCCATAGTTGTTCCTGAATGGCTTTCAAAAGACCAAAGTGAGTGTGTGGAAGACCCAGTGACAAGGAAGCTAATTGAAGAAGTTGAAAACAACAAAGCAACAAAATCCAAATATTCATGGGAAAAAGACATACTATGGTACAAACAAAGAATATATTTGCCTAGTTCATCAAAATTCAAAAATCAAATCTTAAAAGAGAACCATGACTCCCCAACAACATGCCATGTTGGTTTCTTTAAAACATACCACACTATCTGTCAATCCTTCTTTTGGAAGGGAATGAAGAGTGATATCCAAAAATATGTGGCTGAATGTGATACATGTCAAAGACAGAAGTTTGAGATGATGGCTCCTCCCGGTCTCCTACAACCCCTTCATATTCCAGCCCAAAACTGGTCTGAGGTATCCATCTATTTTATCATCGGCCTTCCTACATTAGAAGGAAAGGATATTATATTTGTAGTCGTTGACAGATTAACAAAATATGCTCATTTCATTAGCATTTCATCCAAAGGAAAAGCAAGCCAATTAGCAGATAGTTATGTAAATAATATATTTAAGCTCCATGGGTTTCCCAAGGTTATTTTTAGTGACAGGGACCCCAAATTTACCAAAAAATTATAGAAGGAATTGTTCCAACAAGTTGGGAATTCACTAACTATGAGTACCTCATAC
This sequence comes from Pseudotsuga menziesii, assembly GCA_001517045.1. Classification (NCBI taxonomy): domain Eukaryota; kingdom Viridiplantae; phylum Streptophyta; class Pinopsida; order Pinales; family Pinaceae; genus Pseudotsuga; species Pseudotsuga menziesii. The sequence goes on from LPNX010255305.1 coordinate 146,556, forward strand.
CACCCCTAGATAGATGGACAAATGGAAGTAGAAAACAAATGCCTTGAAGGATACATGAGGAATTTTGTGAACGATCAACAAACTCAATGGGTACAGTGGATACACTTTGCAAAATGCTGGTACAATAATACATATCATACATCAACAAAAATGTCACCTTTTGAAGCCTTATATGGGTACCCACCTCCTACAGCAATAAAATATGCCATCAACAATTTCAAAGTTCTAGCAGCAAGATATTACCTAGCAACATCCAATGGCGTCATCCACAATTTGAAGAACCATCTCGAACAAGCAAGAAACCGCATGAAACAACAAGAAGACTCAAAAAGAACCGATCGAGAATTTAAAGTGTGTGATTGGGTGTTCATTCCCCTTCAACCATACAAACAAACTTCACTAAAAATTTCCAAAACTCATAAACTTGCACCCAAGTTCTATGGCACATATCAAGTTCGAAAGCGAGTGGAACAAGTGGCCTTTGCTCTAGACATCCGAAATAAAGGAAAAATACATGGCGTCTTCCATGTGTCGTGCATAAAGAAGAATTTGGGCCCAACCACTCACATACAAACTGAATTTCCTTTGTTAGATGATGAAGGAAAAATAGTGTTGGAACTAGAATTCATTATGGAAATCAAAACCAAAACATTTTGCTCCAGATCAGTCAAGGAATACCTTATCAAGTGGAGAAACAAACTAGATGATGAAGCTACATGGGATAATGAATATTTTTGTTTGCGCCACTCATCCTTACCAATACTTTGTGGATGAAATCACTACAACAAAAATTGGATTTAGCGTAGAATTTAGTGCCAAATTTTAGTGTAATTTTTTCTCAATTGTGGTGAACAATCTGGCGCTATTGTATATTTTCTTAAAACGTCATCTATTGCATCTTTTTTCCATCCTTTTTAACATCCATTTTTGCACCCAATTTTTTGCATCTTTTGTTACGCCTTTATTTCCACCCAATTTTGCAACTTCTATTGCATCTTTTTTTGCATCCTTTGTTACATCCTTGTTTGCACCTAGTTTCACACTCAGTTTTGCATCCAATGTTGCATCTTATTTTGCTCCTAGTTTTTCATTGAGTCTTGCACCCAATTTTGCACCATGTTTTGCATAAAATTATGTGTCCAATTCTGCATCTAACGTTGCATCTAGGTTTGCATCCAATTTTTGGCCCAATGTTGCGTCTAGTTTTGCATCCAATTTTACTTATAATGTTGCATCCCCATTTGCATCTAATTTTGTATCTTGTTTTACGTCTTTTTTTGTATCCATGTTTGTGCCTAATGTTTCATCTTGTTTTATGTCTTTTTTTGTATCCATGTTTGTGCCTAATGTTTCATCTTCGTTTACGTCATATTTTGCATCTAGGTTTGCACCTAGTGTTGCATCCTAGTTGTTGTCTTTTTTTGCATCTATGTTTGAGCCCAATGTTGCACCCAGTGTTGCGCCTAGTATTCTGCCTAGTTTTGCACCCATGTTTGTATCTAATATTGCATCTAGTTTTGTGTCCAATGTTGCATCCCATCTTGCATTCAATATTACGTCTAGTTTTACATCCAATGTTTTGTCCCATCTTGCATCCAATATTGTGTCCCATTTTAAGTTTTTTTTTGCGCCAAGTGTTCCTTCCATTTTTGCACCTGGTGTTACGCCTAGTTTTATGTCCATCGATACACCATATTTTGTGCTCAATTTAATGTCCAATTTTACGTCTAGTTATGAGTCCACTTTTGCATCTACTGTTGTGTCTAGTTTTGGACCTAGTATTGCATCTAGTTTTGAGTCATTAATTGTGTCTAGTGTTGAGTCTCTTTTTGCATCCAATTTTGCGTTTAGTATGACATCCATTTTTGTGTCCATATTTAAGTCTGACATAAGGTCGACTTTTGCATCCACTTTTGTGTTTAGTGTGACGTCCACTTTTACATCTTGTTTTACATTTAGTGTTGCATCTAATATTGCATCCATCTTGCACTACTACATTTTTACCTTTAGAAATACATTCCAATATCATTAGGGCATGGAGGAATCGAACCACCAACCTATGGCTTGTAAAGCAGGTGCTCTTCCATTGAGCTAGCGCCCTTTAAGAATCGGGAAGAGGAGAAATATTAACACATAGATTTCATCATTTGTAATTCTAATAAAATATAATAAGATCCAAAGACATTCATGCTTAAAATCCAAATTATTTTTTCAACCACACTAATAAGCACAAAAATCTACCATGCTCAGGCAACAAAATATCCTGAATAGTTACGCAATCTATTAAAGTGGTCCGCAAAAGAGTCTTAGAGAACAACATAATGTATTCATGCATATCTAATAACCTAAACTTGATATGGACAAAGAATCAGGGATGTGTTTAAGAAATAGTTGTAGAATCCAATTGAGGATGTGTGTGTTGCTACATACATGTTGTTATTCATTGATGAGGTGATTTTGTTCAGCAATGGGATGGTAAGAGAAGAACTCATGAATGGTTACTAAAAGAAGATGTCTACTATGTGCAGCATATATGATATAATGAATATTTTAACAATTTACACCAACAAAGTTGATTTATATTATGTGCATTATTTATAATCTAAAAATTAGTAAGATGTCAACAGGAAAAAGGATCATACCGGTTTCCACAATTGATAAGGCCACAAGGAGGTAGATGAAGTTTAGGGGTTTCTCATCTTACTAACGATTGTTCCATCAAGAGATTCTGAAGGGGCATTCCATCACTTCATCAACATAGCTTCATGAATCCTTTAGCTTCATGAATCCTGCGAATTTTGGGAGTAGGGGCGGAGAGGGGGGCGCCTCCACGCAACATAGCTTCATGAATCCATTTAATAATAGCTAACGAAGAGAATGTGAAATAAGAACTAACAAAAACAACACAAAAATAAAAAGAGAATAATGGGATTCAGAGTAAAAATTAGTGAAGAGACATGGAGAAGGAATGAATGAAGGAAACTTTACATAGAAAAGAACAAATGTTTGCTTGAACTATTCAAAATTTCAAAAGGGGTTTATCAACAAATAATCTGAAATTGAAATTTATCGCAGGCACGTTAATGAACAATTCATGAGTTCCATACTTGTGATGATGAAGACTAATTTAATTTATGGGGTTCTAAATACCAACAGTTTTAATAATGGACAATTCAATTTCTTTCCCATTGGAATTAGATGTGCCAATTTAAATTCAAATATCATTGTATAAAATTGAACCTTAGAGAACAAAGGGAGGTGGGGGTTTTGGAGATAGTTCAATTTTTTCACTTAATATTAAATAATACAACATTTGACTTTACATTTGGGGATCACATAGGGTTTAGATAGTGGAGGACTAATCTAGGTCAAATCAGAGAATTTTATTGTGCAAGTCCATCGTCTTGCAAACTGCAAGAATCTGAAATAGAAAAGTTGTGGGGATTAAAGGACACAAGAAGAAGACATCCAAAATTGCAAGGTCGTATACACAACAAAGTGGTCAACACAATTTGAGACCTGTCACCCTAAGTTTCCAAAACCAAGGTTCCATAAGTGAACATAATTTTGCAAGAATTAGAATACCTGAAACACAGCTGAAAAAATCAGAGTTCCACAACAATACAAAGGCCACAAGACCACATAGTGGATTATAGAAAAGAATCACAACAGTATTTGAATAAAGAATCAATAGGTCATGGACTTTAAAAATACAATTTCTATATGTTTTGAGATTCTAACTCAACAACAAAACTGTTGTGTGTGCATGTATGGATGTACGTAAGTGTATGAGTTAGGAGAAAACTTAAAAGCCTTGAAACTAATGGTCTTCCATATTATAAGTGTCTCTTATACAAAATTTATTTGTATTAAGCCATGTGAATATGCATGTGTTCTTTATTCTATGCATTTAATCTAATTCTAGATCTGTAGGTAAAGAAAGACAACAAACTATCCAGCATCTGTAAGAAATATCCAACATCCTCTAGACACACTTTGTATGAGCATGAGTGTTGTAAAAGAAAGGGATCAAAAGTCTGTGCAACCCCAAATAGATGATCGTAACATGCCCATTAGAAGGAAACTCATGAACCCCAAACATGGGTAGACATGACAAGAACACTAATAATCTAAATAGAAGTAACAGTATAATATCTATGACATACCATTGATATTTAATATATTTTTTGTACTTCTCCCAAATGCTTTGTTGTGACTCACTCTTAGGGATGACCTCCACAACAATCAATATTTCTCCTTCCACTGCCTTCCCTGTAAGAACAAGCTTTTGCACTTTCGACAGCTGTGAAAATTTAACATCAATTTGTTAGATAACACAGTATCAAAACAGTCAAAACGAATTCTATTAAACATTATCATCAGTTGGAAACTTTAGGTAAACATATTCTTGGATAACCATCTGAGTAGTAAAAATGAAAAAATATCAAAGTAAAATGTAGTTGTGCTATGCAAACAAAAGGCATGTTCTTTAAGAAAGAATTCCCCAACTTAGTATAAATAATAATTGTTATCTAGGGGTCCAACATGCCACCTTAAGGCCCAACTTGTTAATGACTAACAGACTATCATCCTAACAACTGACATCAGAAATAATGTAATAGCATTTGAATTGCTTCCTTTCCACCTAAACTTGAAAGTTAGAGGATTCAATGCAAATATCCGATCCCATGTAGTGAACGTTTACCCCATGCAGTGTTGTACTTCTTAAAGTCAACAAGGTTCACTTTTTTAACTTACCATTCAATGCTCAAATAACTACACTAATTTTTTTTTAATGGAGTGGTACTAATATTCACATAATCACTTGAGAATAGATGGAAGCATTATAAAAGTTTACCCAACAACAAAGTAAGTAAACAACAAAAAAGAGGACTGTCACACAAAAAAGAGGTAAATTTCACTATATTTTCATCATTTTAATATTGTAGAGCAGAGAAAGAAAGGCATACAAATGAGTAGATCATGGCAATAAATGCATGGAATTTATCTTAAAAGTAGGAAAAGTGTTGTTATAAAACCATTAATACAACAAGTCTCAGACTACTATAGGAATTTGGACAACCAACAAAGAAGGAAGCTTAATATCATAGTTACAAGTTGTTTGCAAGCCATTTTCAAGCATTTTGCAGCAAACAAACTTTGAGGAGTAGGGTGGCTAGCCAAGACCAATAATATTCGATTGTAGACATCCAAATAGTGTTGGAATTGTCCATTGGAAGTTTCCTTTGGGTCATTAGTTGAAAATGTATGTATTGTAAGTGGATCCCTCCACATCTATTTAAGATTATATTGTAGTATAAAAATGAAAACTTATTCAACCTCTCACCAAAATATCTAGATACATCCAACAGACTAAATAGTGCTACAAACTAAAGATAAACTTAGGGAATATTTCTTAAATCTTCCAAGAAGTACATATAACTCCATCATACCTACCATCTACAAAATCTGTACCTACTACAACTTCAAAATCAACGACTATCTATAGAATTGAGACAACACATTCACATCCCAACTAGAATAGATCATACCTTAGTCATGGCTTGTTAGGAGAGGGTATGCACATTCACAAATAAGGTTTATCAACCCCAGAGGAATGATTCCCAAGTTAACAGTCCAAGAGAAGCCCAAAGAAATGAACACGGTTTACTTTATCAGCAGCAAAATGGAATTATCATGCATTCTTCATGTGCTAACAAATGGAATTCAATTCAAAGGAAATTGTGAAATTGTTAGTGAGTCCAATATGACTACAAAAATAATCCAGTTCAAATGATGGAGAAAACCCATTTCTTAGCTAGATGCAAGGTCCTTGATGGACTTGGAGTAATGTTGGTTAGTAGCAATTTGATTGAAGACTGAGCCAAATATGTGTTGGATTTATTGCTTGAATGTATATTTAATGGGGAGATATAGCTGAGCCACAACCAAATCCTGTGATTATGCATTACAATACACAGTATGTGATGTAATTGACCTAGAAACAGAGCATTGTAAACAAAACCAAACCCTTCCATAAATACTACCCACTTATGCACAAGGAGACTTTGACCTCAGCTTTGACAAATTGAATGTCCCATTGCAGAGAGTGCATTGGCATTGGTGATTAGCATTGGTTTTTACTTTCAACAGATCGAAACCTGACCTAAAGTAGTGAACCAATCTAGAACACAATCCTTGGAATCAACTCTGAAAACAAAGAACCCTGCATTATTATAAGAGTAGAGACCAAATTTCAATTCTGCAGAAAAGCCATGTTGGTGAGACCTAAGGGCTATAAGTCCCATATTTACATATCATGTCTACATTGTTGTTAGTGTTGCAAGACTTTCCCATGAAGAAAAAACATAAAATATGATTCCATGTCTGTTTGAGTTCCAGGTGATCATGAACATTTATCGCATACCCAATCATCCAACTAAAAGAAATAGAACACTACCCCCTTGTTTGGAATTTTACTTTTACTTTCATCAAACCCTTCCACTTCTCCAGAGAAAACCCATCTCTATTGAAGCAATGATCTCTCCTAGACATCTACATCAGCAATTAGGTGTCTACTATCAAAAAATAGAATTGGGGGTAGACTAAATTTTATCAAAAACACATCTTATCAAAACGCATCTTATAATCTCTTTACCGAGATTTTGTAAAGATTGCTTCTAATTTTGGGATAGCAAACTTGGTATCTCAGATTCTCAAGTAACCAGAATTTGCTTTTTCTTTGGAGATTTTGGGGTATGCATTGGCTTGTTCCTAGTGAGAGTTAAATTTCACGATTTGTGGTTAAAGTGACGAGAGAAATTTTTACTATTCAAACCATGCAAATATACTGTGCAACTACAGTGTGAATAAATATTCGATAGTTGAGCCACACTCCTAGCTCAAACGAGAAAGTGCCCACCATCAGAGATGTACCTTGGACAGTCTTGGTATTTTCCTGACAACAATATTCCTTACTTTATTCCTCAAGTGCTTTAGAGCATCCATACTTTACTCTATTCACCAAAATTTAAAACTGTTCTTTCCTTGAGCTGCAAATCCCTAGGTGAAATGGCATTTAACACATCTTCCAAACAATATCAGTGCATATTTGCAAGACAATTAAGCATCACTCTACACATTTATAATGTCATTTAATTACTAAGGCATTATTTCTTGTTGAATGAAAGATTAGCTACTTTTCCACATAGAAGACAAAAAATCGAATCCAGGCATATTAAAGGCCACTCACATGACAACAAAATGGGAATATCCAATGCAAGAAGAGGATTTCAAAATGCAAGTTCATTAATCCAAATATCTAAAACCAGGCATACACAAACAGAGATACATAGTTATGCGAATAGACTCACAGCTCTGCAAGAGAGAAAACGTCGATAAAATCGCCTACTCTGCATTTGCACATTTATCTTCTAACCTTCACAGAAGTCACAGACCACCCATCCTTTCCCCTTGCAAGGATCACAAAGGATGCCACCACCCGTTACTTCCTAGAATGTAAATCATGATTCATAAAATGGTTAAAAATGAATAAACTTATATGCATTCTAAATACCAATCAAGAAACAAATTCAAGTATATACTATAGTTACATCCAAATCTCACAAGTACAGTAAACAACACAAGTGTGTGTGTGTATATATATGAAACACGTTCAAGTGTATACTATAGTTATATCAAAATCTCACAAGTACAACAAACAACACAAGCATGTATGTATGTATGTATGTATGTATGTATGTATGTATATATATATATATATATATGAATGAAATAAGTGCATGGGCTACAGAAAATACTGGAGAGGGTATACGAAGGACAAAATATTTAAAAATACTTAGTTCCCTTGCAGGCATGAAACATTCTTCTGATGAAAGTTTGACATGCATATGAATCAAGTGACATCTTAAAGTAAAACTTGTTAGAAAGATAGAGTGCAACACATAACAACAATCTTGCAAAAATCCCTATAAAAGATTCATTTCTCTTTCATTTACGACATAAGAGTCAGATTGATAATGGTTTCAGAATATATACACACCCATTCAACCAAGCTCTCGTCTCCCAAAGGCTGTGAGACATCAACAGGCTTCTGCCCAGTAATAAGTACCAATAACACAACCCCAAATGAGAATACATCAGACCTGGCAGTGAGCTTTCCACTTGATGCATATTCTGGTGCCATATACCTAAAATACTCAAATCAGTTTCAGGAAAATTTACACTTCATAGGCAGCATCCAGACCTTCTTAGTAAACCAGTCAATTACAAAAATCAATACTTGGGAATTCAGTAAAATGGAAACATCTACAACTTACCCAAAGGTTCCCATGACACTTTTTGTCACATGTGTATTGGTATCTTATGCTAGTTTTGCAAGTCCAAAATCTGACACCTACAAATAAGTAAAACCCATCAGAAACAAGAATCTAACCAACATAAGGGCATATAATAATAAAAAGTATACAACAAGTATCCATCTGGTTATGATGGTAATTCCTAAAGAGGTCATACCTGAGCTTCAAATATGTCATCCAGAAGAATGTTTTATCCCTTGATATCCCTGTGAATTATTTTGGGATGACCTGTAGAAAGAAATTGGAGAAAGCTCCATCATTCAATGAATTAACATCAGGACAACCAAAAGAAAAAAGTATATATGATGAGTGGTATGCAATGGGTCTACAATCTTCATGTAGATATGCTATTCCACGAGCTGCTCCAATATCAATTCTCATCTTGGTTTCCCAATCCATCACAGGTCTTTGTTCCCCTATGCAGATAAGCACTATCATATATCAAATATCTAATAAAAGATACATGATATAAGTCATCTAAATCCTGAAGCAATCTAAAATATTGAACAGCAGTACACACCCATTCAAGCAAGCTCTTGTCTCCCAGAGGCTGTGAGACATCAACAGGCTTCTGCCCAATAACAAGTACCAATAACACAACCCCAAATGAGAATACATCAGACTTGGCAGTGAGCTTTCCACTTGATGCATATTCTGGTGCCATATACCCAAAATACTCAAATCAGTTTCAGGAAAACTTACACTTCATAGGCAGCATCCAGACCTTCTTAGTAAACTAGTCAATTACAAAAATCAATACTTGGGAATTCATTAAAATGGCAACATCTACAACTTACCCAAAGGTTCCCATGACACTTTTTGTCACATGTGTATTGCTATCTGATGCTAGTCTTGCAAGTCCAAAATTTGACACCTGCAAATAAGTAAAACCCATCAGAAATAAGAATCTAACCAACATAAGGGCATATAATACTAAAAAGTATACAACAAGTATCCATCTGGTTATGATGATAATTCCTAAAGAGGCCATAGTTGAGCTTCAAATCTGTCATCTAGAAGAATGTTTGATCCCTTGATATCCCTGTGAATTATTTTGGGATGACCTGTAGAAAGCAATTGGAGAAAACTCCATCATTCAATGAATTAACATCTGGACAACCAAAAGAAAAAAGTATAGATGATGAGTGGTATGCAATGTGTCTACAATATTCATGTGGATATGCTATTCCACGAGCTACTCCAATAGCAATTCTCATCCCGATTTCCCAATCCATCACAGGTCTTTGTTCCCCTATGCAGATAAGCACTATCATATATCAAATATTTGATAAAAGATACATGATATAAGTCATCTAAATCTTGAAGAAATCTAAAATATTGAACATCATTACAAATCATGTATCTCGAGTGATGCAAGAGTGTGAAGCAAACATTCACGATGTTGTGCCAACAGATGGAGGACTTAAATGAATAAGGAAGGGTGATCAAGAAGTGGTGGTGAAAAAAAAAATAGTTTAGGAGCTGTAATTTGATGTCCAATAAAGGTTTCCTACCATGAAGATGGTATTCAAGGGTACCATTCGGGACATAGTTGTATACAAGCAATCACTGACTGTCAGCAATGTAGTAGCCCGCCAGAGAAACCACGTGTCTATGGTGTACCCTACTAATTATCTCTACCTCAGCACAAAATTCTCGTTCTCCTTGCCTACTACCCACCTTGAGCTATTTCACTACCACCACTTTCCCATCTAGTAGACATCCTTTGTATACACATCCAAAACCAGCTTCCCCGAGAAATTTTTGTGGTGAGAATCCATTCGTTGCAACAACCGGTTCTTTGTAAGTGAACCAGGATGAGTTTCCAAGCCTGGGTGTATCCACTAAGCTTGGTGGAACTCCAACAGTAGCAGTTCTTGAAGAACCATGTCCTAGAGTAGGAGGCGATGGATAAACTTTTGCAAGATATTGATCTGACAGGCATGAAATAGAGCCATACATTCCATCTGTAATGCAACAAAACAAAGTTGTTCCATGGTCTCAAAATGTGATTATATTCAAAACATAAGCAATCATATCACATAGATCCTAATTCTTTGTTTAAAAAAATAGGGAATCTCCTAAACCTGCTTCAAAGAAAAGTTCGTTGTTTCTTCACGTTTTGATGATTTATGCAAAATTTTAACTGTGAATTAGACTATGGAAGTTCTCTACTAAACAAATAGGAACTTGGAAGTAATTGAAAGAACATAATCTATAATAGCACTAACTTATCAGGAAAATGAATAGCAAAGAACTGTTAAGTTTTGAGTGGAGTTTAATTGTAGACGCCATTATATCTTACATGATTTATAGGAAACGCCTCCTGGTGGAAGAGGCCCATAGTGATCACCAAGATACGCCTCTTCTTTTTCCTTATGTACCAAATCAGAACCCCACACAAAGCAAGGACAACTAACCCAGCCACTACAACTCCAATTGCTATTGATGAAGTACTCCCTCCACTAGAACTTGGAGACTCTGAAGATAAAGGAGGTGGGGGTGGCAAATGTGAAGGAGTAGATGGGTTGTTTTGAGGAGGTGGAGGACTAGTTGAAGGTGTTAGAGATGGAGGTGATCCAAAAATATTAGTTGTAGGTGGAGAAGAGCCTTTAGTAGATGGAGCATTTGGGGCTGGTGGTGAAGATAAGCTTCTGGGAGTTGAGGTCGAGTTGGGTGGAGATGCAGAAGGGTTGGCGACTTTGGGGGTGGGGGGGGGGGGGGGGGGGGGTGATGGCATTGACAAAGGAGGTGAAGAGTGAGAAATTGGAGGGGTGGAATTTGAAGGGGATGGTGGTGGTTGTGCAGTGGGAGTAGGGGTTACTTTTACATGAGTGGAAGGAGGAGGGGATGGAGATGCAATAGGAGGGGTAGATGATGCAGGTGACGGAGAAGAATGAGTGGGAGGAGGAGGTGGAGATGTAATAGGAGGGGTGGGTGATTTAGGTGGTACATAAGTGTGAGAGGGAGGCATAGGAGAACGAACATTTGGGGTAACTGTAGGTGGTGCAGAAGAGTTAGAGGGAGGTGAAGGAGGAAGGGCAGTTGCAGGAGGTGGTGAACCAGACACTGGAGACGGGGGAGGAGCATAGACTAGGGAGGGAGAAGCAGGTGGAGGAGGAGAAGAGGCGGGAGGAGGGGATGAAATTGATGGATTTGTGCTAGGGGTTGTCCCATTATTGCTAAAATAAGGTGTGACAGTACTAGGAGAAGCAAGTGGGGATATTGCTGGTGAAGACATGCTATTATGAAGAAGAAAAAAATTAACTCCAAAACCCAATAACCAAAAAATGAAATATCTCCTCTATTGCTATATAGTTTTTTTTTGACAATAACATTGGGAAGATTTGGTATTAAAAACAGTGGCAAGCCACTGGGTTCATTACATCAAAAGAGAGAGCTTCTGTCACTCAGTAATTCAATAACCGTGCAAACATGCAACAAACTTAAATGCTACTTGAAGGTAGCTATTTCAGCGATCCTGTTCGGCTTCGTGTCATTACATCTGTCCAATGTTGGATAGGTTTTTTTTTTTTTTTTGATACGGTCTGCCATTCACTGCTTTGGCCTTGATCATGGTTTTCCATCTGACCTTGTGCTTCTTCGTTATCGACAATATCTGCCCAGCTTGAGACTCGCTGGGATGGCTTTGGCGACGTAGGCGGAGGTATTTCTACTGGATCTGTCCCCTGAGCAAGTTCTTTGGGGGCGGATTCGGCTTCCTTTTCTGGGACTGATGCCAGGGTCTTCCCTTCAGCTTGCTTCTCCGGAGGAGCTTCTTTCCACCAAGTGGGCCTTTTGCTTCGGGGCAATCTTCTTTTTTCGGATGATTTCTCCCAGTTACGGGCTATATGCCCTGTTTCAAAGCAGACCCTGCATCTGAAGCAAAGATTCTCGTAGTCGATATTCTGGGTCCAAGAGTAGCCCTTGCCGAGGAGATTGATTTCTGCTGGGAATCCATTGTGGAAGTCCATTTCTACACAGATCCTTGCAAACGTGGTTCGGTCTATACTCTCATCTGGACTATTGCAGAGAAATTTCTCGAGACCGTTTCCAATAGACTGAAGAGATTTATCCTCCCAGAAATGCAGGGGAAGAGAAGGGAGTCTCACCCAGACCGGAGCGGAGGAGATGGAGGCCCTGGATTCATGGACAGCCCTGCTCTGCCCCAGAACCACGACCCGGAGCTAGAAACCTTGAATCTATCTTCATCGGATTCAAAAATAGCCACGAAGAAACCCTTGGCACAAGGGCAAGCAACAACCTCACCATCAATCAAAGGGGACCAAGCAGAAGAGATACAGGTTCGGAGGTCTGCCAGGCTAGGCCAGAAGCCATTGAATCTGCAAACCAAGGAAGTCTTACTTAAATCCGAAGCAAACTCCAGGGCTTCTTTCGGCATCTGGGTGGAGATCGCTGGGGCTTCCGGAATCGCAGCAGGCTGAACAGAGGACTCCCCCCGTCGAGAGGCCACTTCTTTGAAAGAAGGGCAGTCCCTCCATTGAGAGGCCATGTCCTTGAGAGAAAGGTTTCCAAGGGAGGAAATCGGAGCAGGAGGAGGAGGGCCGACGCTGATCGGGACAGCCACGGAGTTCATGGCAGCTGCAACTACAGGCGGAGGGCGATCTGGAGAAGCCGGCGCAGGAGAGGCTCCAGATCCGCAGGCAAACGCGGTCGCCATTGTAGTCTCTGTGCTCGGAAGGGCCCGAACAGGAGGAGCTTCGAACTGGAGGCCACGAGAGAAGCTGGAGGGACGGCAGGCGGTCGAAGCCCTCAGCGAAGACGAACCCTAGCTCTGCAGAGGCGCCCGGACGATCGTTTCCTGGAACCTTTTCCACTATGTGATTATTGCTCTATTGCTATATAGTTACAATACTCAAATCAAACTAATATAACAACAAACCTGAACCTCTCTACAACCATCAAAAGACTGCATTTCTCATGCTCGCCATTGATTTTATTCTGTTCCACATCTCTACTAAGCCTGCATTTCTCCAAAACCCAACAAAGAGGGCCATGTTCCAGGCTTAATCTGTCATAAAACAACATTCTATCACCAACCCAGATAGGCAATCCCTGTTAATCGAAACCTAGATGCTCCCCTCAATCTGTATCTCTGCTAAAAATGCAATCTTGTAAGTACCCTAATCAATTACCACAAGTCAGCGCCTATCTGTCTCCACCATAGCTCCATTTCTCGAATCCCTTATATCTCAAGACAACCATCAAGGATTCCCACTTTTCCAGCAGCCAAAAATCGAATCCTGCATAACTGCATCCCCTGAAGACAATTTTCGACAAAAAACTCATCAATGAAAGTTATATAATATATACTATAAAACATATTCATAAGTTACAAAGATAAATAATATATTCTTTTATTTAATTAAGATAATTTTACATAATCACATTTATAATTTATAAATATACCTGAAGTAAATCAAATTGAAGTACCAAATCACGTAGGTAAAAAATTGATTTAAACATCATTATAATCATTCAAACTAAACAGGAAAAATAAAATTATATACTAAATTTTAAAATTATAATTATAAAATAAAAAATAAATTTCAATTTCAAACTATAATCTAATAACATAATTTATTGGTTTTTATATTTTCAAATATAATAGAAATGAGGATTGATTAAATACTAACTTTACAAACTAAATAGGAAAAAGAGAATTATATACTAAATTTTAAAATCAAAATTATAAAATAAAAAATAAATTTGAATTTCAAACTAAATCTCATAACATACTTTATTGGTTTTTATATTTTCAAATATAATAGAAATGAGGTTTGATTAAATACTAACTTTACAAACTAGATAGGAAAAAGAAAATTATATACTAAATTTTAAAATTAAAATTATAAAATAAAAAATAAATTTGAGTTTCAAACTATAATCTAATAACATAATTCATTGGTTTTTATATTTTCAAATATAATAGAAATGAGGATTGATTAAATACTAACTTTACTTGGGTTTATGTTGTTGTCTAAAGTTTTAAGATGAAACTCTAAAGGAAATGAAGATTGATTAAATACTAGCTTTACTTGGGCTTATGTAGTTGTCTAAAGTTTTAAGATGAAACTCTAAAGGAGGATGTAAGCTTGAATGTCATTACTTTTGTAGTTGTGATTATGATTATAATTAGGTTAAATTAATCGTAAGTTATCTAATATATACTATATGACGAAATATAAACTATGGGTTTTACTCTTTCGTGGCCAGGTTGTGACAAGATGTCACGGGCCAGTCTCTGCGCAGGGTATGGATACAATATTGTTTTTTGTTTCCTTTATGTGGGATAGAGTACAGGTTTGGACCATTATCTATGATGATGGAACAATTTTTTTTTGAAACATTTGTTTTGCCTAAATATTGGTGGACAAGTAATGGAAGGAGATCTTACCGGCACATATTGGCAAATCGAAAAAGAGTGCCGATAACCATTGCAATCGGGCGTAGTGGAAATGAAACTGTATGAAAATCTGTAAACATTCACACAAACCCTTGGACAACAATTGGGTATTAAAAAAGGGCATAAGAAGTATATAATTTGATGTGGAAAATGAAAATAACAACAACAACATGCATCGCATACATCAAATAAGGGAAAACAAATGGGGATGAAAAATAAACTGGCGTACCTTAGCGGGCCATGCCGGAAATCCCTTGACCTTGGCGAGCATAATATCTCCGAGCCTCCATTGTCTGCAGGCAGTAGGAGCCTCCATTGTCTACAAGCAATTGTTTTTCCTCCTCGTCTTTTAGCCGGTGCCATGTCGTAAAACCTTGATGGTAACAACAAATGTATTCCTGATTGGTATACTCTCCCAGTCCTCCTCATCCACAATTTCCATACCACCATTAATTCCCAAATGCCACAACAGTGGTAATGCCTCTAACAATTGGTTACCTGTTAAATTATCGATTAATATTTTACAGTGGCAATATTTTCGTGGCTCCTTGGAAAATGGAGGAATGGGCTCACGATGGAGGATATGTTGGCCATGCCTCCTAGGGATATTCTATGATATGGAAAGGGTCATATAATGTAAATATATTTACTTTATATGAATAAAATATAAAGTTTTATTGGTTTTCTTTGATGGGTAGTATTTATTTGGTTTTCACATTATTAAGAGCATCACATTCCACCCTTTTTTACCCTGTTTTACACCTTTCAATAAAATAAACTACAAGGGTAATTTAATAAGAATTTTTTTGTATAGGTTTCAAATTAAAAAATGATCATCTATTTATAAATTTTAGATATGCGTGGTTATTATGATAGGTGGCAAGCCAGGTTGGCTTAAATAAATGACCATGTGATGTAAATTTCGTAATTTTGTTTTGTATGAATTCCTAGTAATGAAACTACCTAGTTTTCTTCTTTGAGATTCCCATGAGACATCAACATTGTTAGAGACACTCTTATGACCAGGTCTAAAATTGTTTTTGAAAACTTCCACACCTTTATTGCAAATACAACAACTTAGTAAATATTGCGGAATCTATACACAAATATCCCAGACTCAATCAAGTCAGATATAGTGCATTTCAATCCCAAAATTTTCATGGCTCCTTGGAAAATGGAGGAATGGGCTCATGATTGAATCAGCTGGCCGCAATCGATAGAATAAAGAATGGAACACCGATTGCAAGTGAATATTGCGATGGAGTTTAACAATTTTGACGGTCTGCTCAATCTCGACCCAACCTATTTATATCGACCCAACCCATTTATATCTCAAGATTTAACATCTCCACCCTCCCATTGATATATAATTTCTTCTTTGGCATGTTTATGTATAACCAATAGGGAGTTTAATCCCCTCCCTCCCGACCACATAGGCTTTCATCTCTTCTTCTTAAAGTTGTATTTTCTTTTTTTTTAACTAATGAGAAAAAAAGAAAAAGGTAAAAATTTAACAAAATAGATTTAAGAAAAATAGCAAAGAAATCGATCGTTATATGGATGTTTTCACCATAACATCATGTCTAATGTGTTGTCATGGGCCCTAGTCTATAATGTCATCTCTATGTGGGAAATATTTGGCTTACAAGCAAGAAATGGTCATTTCAAGTTCTCTGCGACCAAGAATAATTATCATTGATTGGGCCATATTATCAATTAAAAACATAACATCTAAGGGTAAGGGGCTCATGGGTCATGTGTGATGCCCTATACCACCTCAAAGGACCTATATACTACATAGATAATATTTAGCAAATGAGTAAGATATGTCGGCCATTTTGAGGTTTGACACACCAAGTATGGCTTTCAGTCCCTTGGTCATGATTTGATGTGAAAAGACTTATTGGGCCAAAACATTTTCCCTTAGGGCTCATGAACTATGTGTGGGGCCTTAGGCCACCACAAAGCCCTATAAAGGGAATATTGGCATGTGAGAAATATATAGTACCTCTTTTATGAATTTTGATTAACCATGGATATTTTTTGTAACTTAAGCAATGGCAAGGTCAAAAGACATAGCCTTAGGCTATAACATTTTCATTTGGCCTATAAGCAAAATATGGTCATAGAAGATTCTACACAGGGCGTAACAGAGAAATAGGAAAATACAACAACAATGGAGAATCCTTTTGATTTGTTCTTAGAAATCACACTACCTGACATAAAATTATAAAGAAGCCACATGAGTTGATTCAATACCCAATTCTTTCCATCTTCGTTATTTTGATTCAATTCCAAATTCTCTCCATCTTCAATGATCCTATTGAAGGAAAATGCACTGATTTCTTTAACGGAATGTGGAAGCTAGAAGCTGGGAAGTCATCCAAAGGCTCCATGAGAAAGCATTATCATGACTGGTACTTGATTAATAGGTGGTTCGAGAGCCACTTGTTATAAATCCAAAGCTTCGCAGTGTTGTGCGCCTGATCCATTAGTCCCTATAACAGAGCAGGCTCAACTAGTTCGTTCTCAGCATCCAACGATCGTATGAATTTGGCCCCTTGTCCCCGTAATTTAGGTACCCTCGTAGATTTTGAGGTATGGCTACTCAGATTAGGTCTCCTGGCTGGGTATTATCCTAGCTATTCCTAATTAGTCCATTTATGTGAATCCATCTCATAAAAATAGTTGTAAATGCCAATCTGTAGTAATACAAAATCCAATCACGAGATAGCGATCTAAATTTTGGTGACCTAGCATCAATAGAACCACCAACATAGGTAAATATTATGTAGTATCTGAGGGAGCAACATCTAAGACAGAGATAGTAGAGGCATCAACCATGGTAGAGATCCTAGTTTACTTTGATCCATCCCAAAAAACCAGGCTTTGAACGGCCTGGCCCGAGAATCAAGACACCCACGTTGCCAACTAGGCGCCCTGAGAAGTCCTCATGAGCGGAATAATATTAAATCCTCTCATGACCGAATTAAATCCTCTCATGGCCGAATTGGGGACGAACCAGATGGACCAAATTGATACTCATAACCCTGAATCCATAGATTGATTTAGCATAAGCCCCTTTGGGAAATGGGTAGTTGTACATAGATCTATATTTGCATAATCCTTCATGTTTTGCTTCGCCTCCCTATGAAACTTGATAGGTTTTAATCTATATTTTAATTTGTATAATGTATAAGTAAATAATATGTGTATATATTTAATTATATTAAATCACATAACATATGAACTATACATATTTATTTATATTAAATCTTTTAACATATGAACTACAGTAACATATTTATAATAATTATATATTATTATTATATTTATATATTTTACCACTATTAAGGTGAAAGAAGTTTATATATCATAAGGGTGTTTATAAAATATTTACCTATTTTGATAAATTCGGTTAAGTATTATATTTACATTTATTAGAAGTATAGTATGGATGGACTATGAATGTATGGATTTTAACATAATTCCCTAAAATGAAGCATGTTTTGTTGGGAGAAAGAAAATTGGAACAATTTCAACATTATGTTTCCCTTGTGGTTTGAATTTTGTACTTTGGTGGGGTATTTTAGAATAATCCCACTTGTAATGCATGCTTTAAATGGTAAACATATCCCATATGCTTTAAATGATGATGATGAACTAGATGACAATGACAGTGATGATGATGACGATGATGGAAATGATGATGATCATGATCATCATCGTCATCTTTGTCATTGTCATCACGATTATCACAATAGTCATCATCATCGGCATAATCATCATCGTCATTTTCCTTGACATCATCGTCATCATGATTATTGACATTTTCATCAATTATTCATCATTACCTTTGGCATAAGAAATAGCATCTACCCAAAATATGTGATTAGTGGAAAAGGGTCATGGAGGACACACACAATTTATGCATGACAAATAACAACTTATTTTTTAAGATGATCAACATCATCATTCTCATTGTAACCATCATCATCATTCATTTCATTGCCATAATAATCATCGACAATGTCATCATTTTCATTATCCTCATCATCATCATCATCATCATAATCGTCATCATCGTCATCATTGTCATTGTTCTCCTCATTATCAACAACATTATCGTCATCATCATAATCATCCTCAATATCATAATCGTTATCCTCATTTTCATCTTCAACATCTGGGTGTCAAACTGGATGCGAAAGTGGATAAAAACATGGATGCAACAAAAGTAGGCACAAAAGTGGGCGCATAATGGGGTGCACCAAAAATGGATGCAAAAGATGATGCAAAAGTGGATGCAAAAAATGATGCATTCATGGAAGCAAAACATGATGAAAAAATTTGCACAAAAGTGGACACAACCATGGATGTAAAATTGGATAAAAAAATTGGATGCGAAAGTGGATGCAACAAAAGTCGATGCAAAAGTAGCCGTAACACCCAACGCAAAACCTGATGCAAAAGTGGATGCAAAAATGGATGCATAAAGGGATGCAATAACTAATGTAAAATTGGATGCAAAAAAATATGCAAACATGGATGCAAAAGTTGAAGCAAAAGTGGGTGTAAAAGTAAGCACAAAAATGGGTGTGAATTGGGACGCGACAAAAGTGGATGCAAAAGTGGATGCATAGTAGATGCAAAAAAAGACGTAAACATGGATGCAAAATGGGATGCAAAAAGGGATGAAAACGTGGGTGAAAAAGTGGACGAAAAAATGGATGCAAAAGTGGATGCAAAAATGGCTGAAACAAAATGAGATGCAAAACTAGACTCAAAACAGGATGCATACTTTGATGCAAAACTTGGCGCATGAAGGGATGCAAAAAAAGAAGCAGAAGCGAATGCAAAAGTGGATGTAAAAAAGGATGCAGAAATGGATGAAAACAAGGGCATAAAAGTTGAGGCAAACATGGGCATAAAAGGGGGCGCAATAAGAGTAGATGTACAAACTAGGCGCAAAATTAGGTGCAAAACTAGGCTCAAAACCTGTCGCAAAACCCGGCACAAAACCTGGCGCATAACCAGGTGAAAAACCCAGTGCAAATTACGTCGTAATTTGCGCCAGATTTAGAAAAAGGACGCAAAAAACGCCTAAAATAGCACCAACCCGTGAAATTGCGCCATTTTGTCCAAAAAATGAAGAAAAATACACTGAAAGATGGTCTAGATGCAAAAAGAGACGCTAAATCCAGTTTTTGTTGTAGTGAGTGTTCCAAAGAGGGATGACATGTAATAACACTAAATAGTTAGTAAACCTAGTTAGTAGTAGTTATTAACTATTGTTGGCTTGACAGGTCACACCATTTAATGGTGACCCTTGATTTGTATAAATATGCATTGTACTCTTGTACATATCATCATTCAATAATATATATACATATATAATGTTTGGAAAATTCATCTCATTGTGGGCCAGTTGTAAAGCCACACAATGGAGATGATACAAGGGATGGAAGGTTTCCTCCCACTTGGCCATGAGAGTTTGCCAAGCGAATTCACAAAGAAACCTTTAGCCTCCCACTTGGCCATGAGAGTTTGCCAAGCGAATTCACAAAGAAACCTTTAGCCCCAAGGGGGCTACTAACTTCACAAATCCACTTCTTTTTTAAGGTGATGAAGAAATTACTAATGTTCTTAAAGTTGAATAATAACATGGGATTCCACAGTGAGAAGGGAGAATATCATCAATTTATATGATTCCTTGAGCTAGACAAACCCCTTGATTATCCTTTTCATTATTTTCACGCTTGATATGCAATAATTCCACCCTGTTGGGGAGAAGCAGATGCATGATACACTTCTAGATTCTACTACACATCGAGAGCTCTTCCTTGAAGGGATTTCTCTTTTTTTGTATCACAACTTTGGAATCTCCAAATACTAGGATGGGAATGATTTCAAGAGTAAAAGCGATCTCCATGCCTTTCAATAGAGCTAGCCATTCTACTTGGTTGTTGGAGTTTTCTTCCAAACCCCAGGCATAAGACTTCACGGTTTTTCCCTTCTAAGTCCAGTAGGACCCCTCCCGCAACTGACACACCTGTAATTGTAAGAATATTGTGTGACTCTACAATTGTAATTGAAACTCAAATTTGTAAATTTACAAGCTTGGATTTTTTAATTGTAATTTTGCAATTTCATAAATTTTTTATAATTTTACAATTTTGTAAATCATTTTATAATTTGTAAATTATTTTGTAATTTGTAAATATAATTGTAGTTTGCATGCTCTTATTGTATCTGTAATTGCAATTTGCGATTATAAATTTGTAGTTGTAATTGTCCAATTTGTAATTTGTAATTTGAAAATCTAAATAGTAATTTCTTACTGTAATTGTAATTTGTAGTTGTGAAATTGTAATAATGATTGTAAACTATAATTATAGTTGATATTGTAACTTACAGTTATAATTGAGATTGTGCACAATTTGTAATTATAATTATAGCTAATATAAAATACATCAACATAAATAAAGAAATAAAGAAATAAAATTGCATCACACATGTTGGCCCTAGGAATGTTGCATTGAGTTTTGGTTCTAAGTGGAGAAGTTGGTTGCAGGGTGATCGGGCCTGCGACGGAGCGGGGTGGAAATGTTCGACTTCAATGATCGTGGTCATTTTTGGGCAAAGAATAAATGTATTCGGTGAGTTTGTTAGAGGTGGGACCACTTAGGGGTAGTGGGGCACTGAGAATGTAAATACGTCCAATAGATCTTATATAATGTAAAGGGTTAGTTGTTGTATAGGGTTCCCAAGTCTTGATTTTGGGGTTATGGTTCTCAACTCTTGTGTTGTTTCCTATTTGAAGAACCTATTTCGTGATTGTGGTTATGTTTCTTGTCGTAAGGCATGATAGGGTTGGTCAAAGCAATATTTTGGTAGGTTCATTTACTATAATAAGAGAGGTGAATAAGAGTCATGAGGGCAATGTATTGTTGATCCGCAAGTTGTGTGTGCAAATATAATGTAAAAGGGGGTTATGAAGAAATGTCTGCAGGATGTGTGTGCAAACAAAAGCATTCTAGACATGACTCGTGCCAGATGAAGAGCGCTTTTGTGGTTTTCTCCCATATGGATTTCCACATTAATATCAATGTGTCAAATGGTGTATGCTAATGTTGTGTGATGTGTTGTGTTTTGATGCGGTTGATGATAATATGTTTCTTTTTGTATAAGTAATTGGATAGACAAATGTTTTAATCAGTTGTAGTATGTTGTTATAGTAGCTCCATGTCGATGGATTTGTGTGTTGTTTAATTTGTCGGCCTCGTTGTGGTTATTTGCATCGAAATGTCCCCTTTACCACTGTAGAAACTTGATTCTTGTAGCGCCCATAGGCATCTTGGGTGATACTTCACTTGCGTTGTAGGTGTTGTCGACCGTGCAATGTCTTGTTGAGTTAGTGCCTTGGGTTTTGTTAGAGGAATTGAACCTGGGTTGGTAGAGAAAGAACCAACTACACACATGAATCACACTCATCAATATAAACAAAATACATCATATACATGAATATAACCATTATAAAATAATTTTACAACCCATTTAGTTCATAAAAAATAAGTGCATATATACATGTATATATATATATATATATATTTATATATATTTGCATATATTTTTTCATGTATATATATATATACATGAAAAATAATATCAAATTCCTAATACATGTCAAATATGCATCTACGGTCCAGTAAATGCTATGAAATATCTAGTCCACCTCTAGAACCATAGGCATCACTACCTCTGCCAAAAGAGACAAGGGCATCGACACCTCCACGAGGAGAGATGGAGGAATCAATACCTCTATCAAGAAATATAACAACAAATAGATCAACATAGTTGATATATCCCTCGTGATGTGTGTCACTCATTGCGAATGTCGTATCTAGAGATTAGTATATGGGTGGAGTAGGAGATGTTGGATGGTCAGGTCAACGAGGAGGTGAGGTTGGTTGGTTGACCCATGGATAGTGAGTTGGAGACAATGGTGGGTCAGCTGGGTGTGGAGGAGTAGATACAGGTCGGTCATCATCATGATCTAGAGAAGGAGGAGGAGGTGGATCATGCAATGTTGAGGCGTCGTCATGGTGAGGAAGAGGGGGAGGAGGTGTAGGAGGACAAGGATCACCGCCCTCATTAGATGACAAGAACCCTTCAAGGTCCAAGCATCTAGAAGAATGGATGTGCCAAAAACATACTGCACTAAAGACCTCATATCACGAGAACCATCCTCCATAACTCTGTAAGCTCAGGGTCTCAGATGATCACCTATGCTCGTATAGGATTGACTCCCCATAGAGAAAGCAATGGGGACAACTTGTCTGCCACATCCTGACAAAACCTATCATCTAGCCTATGTCATACCCTGGGTCTAGGAAATGTAAGAACCTTAGGATCTTGCATATCTTTATCATCCTAAATGGGTGGAGGCCCCTCCCCATCGAACGTGCCGTTGTCCTCAAAATATATAGTACACAACAATAATTAGACAAATTCACTAAACAAATGACTAAAACAATTTAGAATATGTTTCATTTGCATTAAGTATGACAATAAAATGCAACTAGTTAAATTAAACATAATGCTAATATTACCCCTATCATACGGTGGCTCATCCTGGGTCAAAAATTTGTTGGAACATGCTCTCCAATCCAACCCTGCTTACAAATATGGAACAATGTCCAATGCATGGTCCTCCTTGTTACCTTGCTTCTTTAGCATCTCAGGTGCAATCCTAGCTAGGTACTCGGTTGCCCCCTCTTGGGAATCATCTGCCCCACATGTGCATACACACCTCCATCATCAACCTAGGAGGGAGACAATCAAATGATGGACTTATGGCCAAAATACTTTAAAAAAATAAACAAAAAAACTTTAAACCAAAAGGGAAGTTAGCCCTCCCATCAATATGTGAGTGACATTGATCCAAAGCAAAACAAAAAAATCACAAAAAATGGCGAACCACCAAATGCACCTAGGTCTCCACACTAAAGAATCTACATAAAATAAAAGAGGGAAACTAATGCTCTACCCATGAGTGTTGAGGTGCACAATGGTCATTACCATCAATGAGAGGCACCTAACCTCCACTCTGCAAAAAGCAGAAATCTGTAGTTGTCCACCGTGCACCTAAAATCAATAGGATTAGTGACATGGTCAGCGATATATCTCTAAAGTAAGTGAGTTTAATCTCTGTTGCAACACCTGCTAACACATCAGGGAACTAGGGAAAATACTCCCATCTCTTGAATAGCCCACTACTGAAGTAAATGTCCTCCTCAATGGGATGGAACCGCTAATGAAGTAAATGTCCTCCTCAATGGGATGAAGCCACTAACAAGGTAAGCGATTTTACTCTCTGCTACACCACCAACTGAAACATCAGGGAATTGGGGAAAATACTCCCCTCTCCTAAATATCCCACCAATTAAGTAAATGTCCTTCTCATCGGGATTCAACCACTAATCGAGGCCAATCCAAAAGGCATGCCTACATTAATCCCAATGATGGATCTATTGCACCAACAAAGTTGAGTTCCCCTTGAGGGATGTAGCCTCCTGATATAACTTCAGGGCCTCAACAACCATCAAGAGGTCTCTAGTGACATGCATAATGGGGTGAGGGTACAAATCACTCTCCCTTTATCTATCTTGACACTCGCGCACAAAGTTGTATTGGTCAATCTGTGTCTGCTGTTGTTGATTGATCTTTCATCTCCAACGTATCTGATTCACATTTAACATCAAATAGTCTCATAAATAGACATGAAAGAACTTTCAATATTTAATTAAACGAGCATGATATTTATTAACATCAAAAAATATTTATTTTCTCAAAATAAATGAATTTGATAAGCGGTGCACCTAAATTACAATCATGCACTGTCATTGGTGCTCTTGTAATAAGAGCATCACACACAATGTGCTACAATAAAACAAATGCATCAGTTAACCTAGTGATTTTTAAAAATATGTTTAGTTAAGTGGTGTTTCCATTAATATGAAGCATTAATCCACTTAAGACACATCGTCGCACCGTAAATGGTGTGCAAATAATAATCGAGCGCACTATAGTGGGTGCAACTCTTGGTGAGTTTTGTATTTTTATGGGGATAATAGTGCGCCTATTACACATCAATGAAGCGGATAATCGGTGTGGTCATGTTAACAAACTACACCGGTTAACATGGTGATTTTTTTAAATTTATGTTTACTTTGGTGGTGTGTCCATTAATAAGAATCGTCGGTGCATTGAGTACACATCTTCACACCGTAAACGATGTATACATATTAATAGAACACACCATAGTAGGATAAGCTCTTTGTGAGTTTTAGGATTTTTTATGGGGATAATGATGTGGCTATTACATGTAATTGCACTTAGTAATCATTGCAGACATGTTAACGTGCCACACCAATTAACGTGGATATTTTTTTAAATATGTTTAGTTTTACATTGTGTCCATCAATAGGGAGCATTGTTGCATTATGGACACATCAAAAGAACTGTGCATAGTGCACAATTATTAATATAGTCCACTGTAGTAGGAGCAACACTTTAAGGGTTTTATATTTTTTTATCGGATAATGGTGCACCTGCTACACGTTAGCATACTGAATCATCGATGTAGACATGTTAACAAAGCATACCGATTAATGTGGTGGTGTTTTTAAATATGTTTAGATTGGCAATG
This sequence comes from Pseudotsuga menziesii, assembly GCA_001517045.1. Lineage (NCBI taxonomy): Eukaryota > Viridiplantae > Streptophyta > Pinopsida > Pinales > Pinaceae > Pseudotsuga > Pseudotsuga menziesii. The sequence goes on from LPNX010255305.1 coordinate 172,072, forward strand.
CATCTATCAATATGAAGCATCAAGGCATTGTGGACACGACATCTCATTGTACACGGTGTGCAACTATTGATAAAACGCATCGTACTAGGAGCAGTTATTTTTGAGTTTTAATATTTTTATGGGGATAATGGTGCGTATGATAAACATTGACACACCATTAATTCATTGCATTGTAGTTACAATGCGCACCGGCTAATGTTGTGATTGTTTAAAATTAGTTTATCAGTGCGTTATGCACATTATAGCGCATTGTAAATACCATGTGCTACACATACAAATGCACTAGTCACAATGCACCCTATAAATTTACATGGTGGACGATGGTGCAGTGTGAGAAAAACAGCTCGAACGCATCGTGCAAGTTTTTTTATTTTTTTTAAATAAAGGGAAAATAAAGCTCAATTTGAAATTTTAATCGGCTAAAAATTCAAATTAGGAGGTAAAAAAGAGTTTACCAAGTCACTTGCGCATCAATGAGGCATGGTTGCGATGTATACCAAATTTTAAATTTTGCCTACCATTTGGCAAAGTTCAAAATCCACTTAACAAGCAATGGAACCAAGCAATGCCGCCACATGAAGTATGGATGGATGGGCGTCTGAGAAGGGAAGGTATGACAATGATGCTTAGGGGGTCAAATACACTACACATATGGTAAAAAAGATTTTATTAATTCAATAATTTTTTTATTATTTAACCCTATTGCGGTGCACCTGAAACCTAAACGCATCGGTGCGTTAAGTTAACACTATCGCACTACAAACAAAAAATAAAAAATGGATATAATCCATTGTTTTTAAATTTGAACTTTGTTTTAACCCTAGGGAGGTGTGCCTAAAACTATACCATTCCAATTTGTTTGTAGAAAACAATTCCACCACTAATGGAAATTAATATATATATATATATATATATATATATATATATTCTAACCTATTTTTTAATTTTGTATTTTTTTCTTTAACACTTTACGGCTCACCCGAACCTAGAATTCCTTGGTGTGGTTGGTTAGAACAAGCATACTAGAACTTCTAACAGCTGACATAATTGTCACAAAGCTCACTGTAGGGTTTCGTGGCTGCTAGGGTTTGTTCACAGACATTAGTGCAGGCCTCTTCGGCCCTCCTTTGGCCATGGATCCTCCCAATCCTGACCCTGGCGGCTTCGACGAATGGTTTATACGTATAGTTGCATCTCTCACTCCCCCCTCGACCAGCGTCCCCTCCCCTTCTTGTTTTATTAAACGCTTTGAAATCCTGGACATCAAGCTTTCCTCAGCATCTTCAAAGCGGAAAGCAGTTACGTTATCAGAGAAAGGTCTGATTGGACTATTCACAGGCCTTTGGCCCTCACCCAGATCTGTGGAAGTTTGGCTCAGTAAAAATTGGATACCTCTCATTCAAGGAGAAGTGCAGCAGATTTTCTGTGGAAAAGGTTATTTTGTCTTCATTTTTGAGAAAAAAGAAGACCGGGATCTCACATTCAGAAATGGACCATATTTCACGGGCCCAAGTGGAATGTATCTCAACAGACGGGATCTCTCTTTCGACCCTGAAAAAAGATATCCCTAAGGCAGTTCTGGTTTGGGTCAAGCTCCCCCACCTCCCCCTCGACTGCTGGAATGATGAAGATTTTTGAGCAATAGGGAATACCCTGGGAAAATATATTGACAAATCGGAACCAAAAGGCCCTATGTTCTCATGTGCTAGAATTTGTGTTGAGGTCGATTTAGAGAAAGGGCTCCCTGAAGCCATCAATCTTTCCATCGACGGATGGAACCATCTTCAGACAGTTGACTATGAGAAAATTCCTTCAAACGGAAATACTGCCACGAATATGGACATTTTTCCAAGTCTCGCCCAAAAAAACCAAAGAAACCCAACTCAGAAGACAACCATGAAGAAGGTTGGAATGTGGCAAGCAGAAAAAAGAGTGCCAAATCGTCCCCGGCGCTACAACCTTATGTCCCGGCAAAGAATGCAACCAGAAATAAGTACGAAGCACTCGCTAATGAAGACCCAGAAGAGAATGAGGAGGAGGTCACTCCTTAGGAGCACGAGATCCCAACAAAAGCACCCTCACCAAAGAAAATGGATCCCAGGGCTGAGGACCTTCCTCATCCAGTCGCCAGAACTGAAGCAGCAACAAACTCAGAAGGCTCAATCACTCGATCAAGGGATAAAGCAAGCTCAGTAGAAACCTCGGAAAACTCCAATGAAGAGCAGGAACCCCGATCCAAAAAGGGGAGACGATCAAATAAGACAATAAGGGAGCAGGAAGCCGCAACATAAAAAGTGGCAGCGAAACAATCCAACCTTGATTTTCTAGTAAAAAACCCACAGGCAAGCAAATATCTTCTTATCACCAAAGAATAAAAGAAAGAAAGGGAAAGGGCGCTCCGTAAACATATGAGATAATGAAACTGGTCTCATGGAACTATTGAGGATTAGGAGGTTCCCAAAAAATAGAATTTATCAAAAGAATAAAATCAATGGAAACCAATTATGTCCTCCTCATCCAGGAGACTAAAAAGACTGCGGAAGACAGTCTTTCAATTATGAAAAAATTATGGGTCAAAGGAGATGGGATAGCTATCAATGCGAGTGGAGCCTCTGGAGGCCTTCTCACTTGGTGGGATAATGAGAAGTTTTCTTTGCAATCAGCCATTGAAAACAAAAACTGGTTATTTGTGAAGCTAGAAAATAAGGAAAACAAGGAAGTTTTCTAGGTCGGGAACATTTATGGGCCCATGATTCAAGCCCAGAAGGAAAATTTTTGGACCTCCTTAGAGGACCAATGCGAAGGGAAAAAACGCATCCCCTACTTCATAGCTGGTGATTTTAATGTTACCATCTCGTTTGCTAAACGCAAAGGTGGAGTCAAAGTAAGGGATCCTTTTGGGGAAAGGCTGGAGGACTTGGCCAGGCTTTGGGGATTAACAGATATCAAGCCAAAAAAATGGGACCTTCACCTGGAGCAACAAGAGAATCGGACCGGGACACATTGCTGCTAGATTGGATAGAGTGATGGTCAGCACCCATCTTCTCAAGAATCTTCCCTTCCCCGAGTCCAAGCTTCTTTGCTCGGCAGTTTCGGACCATAAACCTTTATGTCTTTTCTTTCCCTCCATGGAGAATATGGGGCCCCTCCCCTTCAGGTTTAATCATCTATGGCTGGAATCAGAGGGGGTCTGGGATATTATAAGCAAAACATGGCACTGCTTCATCCCCAGTTCGCATGCCTTCATTTGGGAGCAAAAGCTCAAATTGGTAAAGGCCGCTCTCAAGCAATGGGCCACCCAACATTATCAAAAACCCTCTCTCAAGAAAATTGAAATTTTCAAGGAGATGGAAACTCTACAAGAGAAAATGGAAAAAATAGAGGTAACCAGAGAGCTCCTACTTCAGGAAATTGAGCTGGAAAAAAGCTTACAATCCATCCTCAGACAAGAAGAAGAAAGTTGGAGGATGCGGTCCAGAGTCCTCTGGCTCAAGGGGGGCGACCAAAACATAAAATTCTTTCAAAATCAATGCAGAGAGTGTCAAAGAAGGAACACCATAAGGGAGATAAAGAAGGAAGACAACACAACTATAACAGGGCAGGCGAAAATCAACTTTGAGGTAAGAAGTTTCTTTGAAAGTCTTTATAATAATGAAGAGGATGTTTCGCAAGAGAATATGGAGGAAATTATCAGAGATATCCCCTCCCTGGTCAGTCCCGAGGATTTCCAAATCCTTAAACCTCCTATCTCAGAAGAAGAAATCAAAAAGGCCATTTGGACCCTTCACCCCGATAAAGCTCCTGGGCTAGATGGCTTCCCTATCCGTTTCTATAGGATGTGCTGGCCAATAATAAAGAAGGACCTACTGTGTCTAATCTCCTGGATGTCTAAAGGGAAAATGGGAGGAGCCACCAACTCCACTTTCCTTGCTCTGATTCCAAAAGAGTCCAACCCCTCCTCTATCAAAAGATTCAGGCCAATCTCTCTATGTAATGCTTCGTATAAAATTTTCACCAAAGTCCTATCCCTTAGACTTAAGAAAATCATCCCTTCCCCGATCTCTCCCAATCAAGGAGGCTTCATCTTAGGCTGCCACATTAATGATAACATCCTCCTGGTGCAAAAAGCTATTCATTCTAGCATTAAAAAGGGTGAAGCGGGTATGGCCATAAAGCTTGATTTAGCCAACACCTTTGATCGCATAAGGCATGACTTCATTTTGTTGGTATTGGAAAAGTTTGGCTTTCCTCCCATATTCATTAAATGAATTCAAGCCTCCATAAATTCCCCATGGATAGCACCTCTAATCAATGGGAAACCCACAGATTTCTTCAAAGCCAAGAGAGGGATTCGACAGGGCTTCCCTCTCTCTCCCTTCCTCTACATCCTCGTGGTTGACTCACTAAGCAGAAGATTAAACAGGCTTCTCAAATAAGGACACCTCCCAGGCCTCTCATTTAAAGTTGGAGTTCAAAAATTCAATCACGCTCTCTTTGTCGATGATACCATCCTCCTGGGCAGTGCATCCCCTCAAATTGCAAGGAATTTTCTTAGGTCTCTTGACCTTTTTCTTCGCTCCTCAGGTAAAGCTACAAATCTGGATAAATGTCAGCTTTATGGTTGAAATAGCAATGTGGTCCCTTTTAGAGACATCTCCCTAATTCTCCACATATGCTTTAACTTCGACTGGACTCACTTCATCTATTTCAGCATCCCCATAACTAAAAATACCTTCGGTTCAGCCATGTGAGCACCAGTCATCCAAAAGATCAAAAACAAGATCCATTTGATGGGATCCAGGTGGCTAAATTTGGCCGAAAAAGTAACCCTCATTCAATCAATTCTTTCCTCTTATCCCATTTACACCAGCTCGATGATTTTTGCCCCCAAGACAGTCATGAACAGCATTAGCAAGGAAATTAGGAAATTTCTTTGGAAGGGAGGAAAGGTGCAGAACAAAAAGTATCACCTAGTTAATTGGTCCATCGTCAAGGCCCCAAAACACAAAGGAGGATTGGGAATTAGAGATCTGGAGCAAATGAACAAAGCTCTAGGCACAAAAATGGTTTGGATATTGGCAACTAGTAGAAAATATTGGTGGAAAGAAGTTATAATGAAAAAATATATTAAGAAGCCTAGATCCAAAATCCTAAACACCACTTGGGATGGGAAGGGCACCTCTATCTGGCTCTTGTGCAAAGCCTCTCTCAACCTGATCCATTCTAATTCCTATTGGATTCCAGGTAATGGAAAAAAGATTAAAATTTGGGAACACGAGATCTTGGGGCTCCCCCTGCTATCTAAATTTCCAGAACTGGAAAAGCTATCCAAATGGGCCTGCGATAATGGTATAACAACTCTCTTCGACCTATCTTCATGGGATCAGAATGGTAGGTGGAAAGGATGGAAAATGCTTCACCCTCCTAAGCATTTGAATATTATTGAGGAATTCTTGTTCACGCTTCTGCATGGTATGGCATCGATCAACAGATCCTCTAAAGACGTCATTGGCTGGGGCAAAAACGACAATTATACAGTCAAAGAAGGATTTAAGATGTTGACCTCAGATTCAACAACAACATCCGAAAGGATATGGAAAAAGGTTTGGTAATCAGACTGTATCCCCAAGGTTAAATCCTTCATTTGGTTACTCATGCACAACAAATTGCTTACAGCATAAATCCTCAGGAAAAGAGGGATTGCAGGCCCTTCTAGATGTGCTCTATGCAATTCTGAGTCAGAGTCCGCATTACACATATTCCTTCAATGCAGTGTATCTTTGCAAGCCTGGAAGTCCATTCTATTCTCATTGGGCACTCTCGTCAGGCCTCCAGATTCCCTCAGTCAACTTTTAACTAACTGTAGCAATAAATTCCCACGCAGTCTCAGAAAGAAACCCATCCTCAAGAGACAACTTTTAACTAACTGTAGCAATAAATTCCCACGCAGTCTCAGAAAGAAACCCATCCTCAAGAGACTTTGGAACACTATCCCCAAAAACTTATGTTGGTAGATATGGTTGGCCAGAAATAGAGCAAACTTTAAAGGAGAGAAAGCAGTTCCAAATCGAATAGTCTCAAAAACAGTTGGCATAATATCAAAAAAGCTAGCCACAAAAGGGATCAATTATCCAGACTCGGAAGATTTGCCCGACCCAGTTTCCATTTGGTGCACCACATTTCTTAAGAGGAGCTCCCCTCAGTCCAACTCTCCTATCTATCGGTTTAAATCCCCCGCCAGCACTCTCCCTTGGGAGATAAGGAAAAATCTCAATGAATTTTTGAAATGGCTTCAAGAAAATAACTTTTATGCCCTATCCTTTGATGGTGCCTCAAAAGGCAATCCCAGGGAGGTAGGTGCGGGGGGGATCTTACTCGATCCCAGAGGAGAAAAGAAAAAAACCTTCACTTGGGGGTTGGGCCACAAGCCGAACAATGAGGCTGAGTGGATGGCACTTATGCAGGGCCTAGAATTCTTAGACGCAATAGCCAACTCCAAGTTGTTAGTCTTTGGGGATTCACGTCACGTCATCCTCAAAATGATCACCGGTTACTCTACAGGCTCCATTAACTGCAGAAGGCTATACAACAGGATTACTCTCCACCTCTCAGGAAAAATTGAATTCTTCCACATTCTAAGAACAAATAATGCTAAAGTGGACGCTTTGGCTAACCAAGGAGACTCCCTCCCTCAAGGTCATATCCGGATAAACAACCTAGAATCTGGGACTAAACCTATCCCCTGAATGCATTGCAAGCTCCCTCCCTTATTGATTTTCCATAACCTAAAGTTCTCTCTTGTTATTTTTATGAAATTAGGTGGCATCCACCTTACTTTCCATCGTGACAAGTGGTCTCCACTCCCTCTCCATTCTCCCATGCACCCTCTTGCTTTTATTGCCACTCCCTTCAGGCTTAAATGCCCGCACAGTCCGTACGCTCTAGCCCATCCCCCTCTGCGTACGATGGCTTCCTCCAGAAGTATCATCTGCCCTGTCCCTCCCTTTGGCAATTCATTCCTCATTGTGCCTGTTAGTGCTCCCTCCGTTGAAGTCTATCTCATTGCTTCATCTGATTCTGGAGAAGGGAATCTCCCTTAGCAGGATAACATTCAGGTAATCTCTTGGGTGGACTCATCTCCCATTCTGCATAGGCGTGCTGTAAATGAGGGATTTCCTCAAGCCGGTTTCCTGAATCATCTTCTCTTCAACGTTCTTGGAAGGCCCTTGTTTATTGTGCCCAATGAATATCATCTCCACGGTGAATGTAGGCAGCCTCCTCAGGCAGTTCTCTTCAGAAGGTAATCTTCTCATCCTAGGCTTTCATTTTTCTCGCTCAGGGGAAGCTAAGATAGGCATCTCGTCGTGCTATTTTATAAAGGAACGGGACTCACTGCAGCATGCAGATACCTTCTCATCTCAAGACTTTCAATCTTTCGGCTTTGTTCTCGTAAATATGTCCAGTCTTAATTTGTGTTGCAACCATAGTTGTGGTAAAGGTCAACCACCTACTCTGGAAATGGACTATGGAAGGGATAATGCAGGGCTCACAGACTTGAGGGTTAATATCCAATGTTTGTATGACATTGTGGCCATAGGAATTATGGACAGCAGAGAGACTGCTAAGGAGGTCAAAAAAATTGTTGATGAGGTCAGTTATGTCTCATATCAGACCAACAATCATGATGCTAGGATAGATGACAATGAAATGAACCTGAAGGAAATCATGGGGAAAATAGATCGTATCTAGGAGGACCTCTAGTTTTTGGTTCATATGAATTAGGGAAGTCAAGCCCAAGAAAATCCAAGAGAAGCAGTCCAGAACATGGTGGAGGAATCTGTCACCCAGCTTGTGGGGCAACCAGGCAACCCAAAATGATCCTCTTTTAGAAAATGTTTTTTTGTATTTTACTTAATTAGCAGTTTGTCCGCATTTACACTTCATCTTTAATTATTCGAAATACTAGAACTCTCTTCGGCATATTAAGGTCTTCTTTATGGCCTAGTTTTGTATCTATTTCCTTAGATCTGCAAGAAAGTATAAGCTGTTGTTTTTTATACTGAATGGTTGTGCACAGCCTGTTTAATATATCCTTCCTTTTAGTTTGTTAAAAAAAAACAAGCATACGAGAAATGTAAATTAGAAATAATAAATCATTCTATTATGTGGTTTTTTAATTTGGTATTTTTTAACCCTAATATAGTATGCCCTAATGCTGAATGCCACGATGTTGTTGTTTAGAACTACCGCACCAAAAATTTAAATTAAAAATAAGAAATCACTATAATTTGGTGGCTTCCATTATTCGTTTACCCTACTTCGGTGCTTTCAAATTGGTTGTGAACTAGTGCGCTTGAGTAATGTTAATGCACCCGTTATTAAATTTTAGTTTTATTTATGGTGTTTCTGGCTGCGATGCCACATGATTTATGTTAGCACCAATGTATTATTGTCATATACACACCGGTGCTTTTGGCATGTATAAACGCATCGGAAAAAAATCCACTAAAACCTCAGCTCGGTCTCCTCCTATAGTGACCTATGCTATAAACATATATTTAGGCTCTCTTTAGAGGAGCATCCGATATAACCTTCACCACAAGGCCTTTTCCTTGTGGTGAGTGAGACATCGATTTTTCTTACCTTCTCTTGTGCATAATTTTGTCTACAACAATGTGTGCCTTAGTGAGTGTATTTACTGCCAACCTATACAATTACTAATAGTGCAAGTGCATCCTTTCCTCCGATGTCTTGCTTCCAGTTCCTTAAAGTGCAAAATAGTTTAGTTTTTCTAATATTAACTCTACCAAGGTCTCTATTGCTTCCATCTTGCTATGTATATGGTATTCACCATCTTGGTTGCTCTATTTGAAACCAACTCTTCTTCTTGTTGTGCAATAACACAAGGTTTGTTTATATATTGATTGATTGCCTTATTCAACTTTATGGTTGGCATTCTCGGTATCCTTTTTCAGTTTACTTCTAGACATCATAGGTACACCATAAGTCTTGGCTCCATCCAAGAACATCAAACCTTTCTCATTGGGGACTAGAAATGATTTGCTAAGCTTGAGATTCCAAGCCCAATATGGTTGAATGGTCATCCAATGGAGCCACTTCCAAGTCCATACTTCCAAACCATTCCCCAACCTAAAGCTTTAGAGCATATTGCTCTTATTGTTGGCTCCATTGTCAAGTTCACGACTTTGAATGTGGCCATGTTGTTTTCAAGCTTATACTGAAGTGTTGTTGCGGTCCATTGAATTGCAAAGTTGTGGGTTGAATTGATGTCTACCAAGGTTTCCACCTTTAATTGACTCATAGTTGCACTCACAAAACAAAGGTCATTCAAGCCTTCACCTTATGAATCATGTCTATAAGATTCTACCATAAATTTTCCCATATCCGTTGTCAATATACCTAAAACCTCCATCATTTCCTTTGAAGTTTACTACACTTGGCCGTTTTTTAGTCTTCCAATTTCTTCTTCAAAGGATAATGAATGAAAAAATGATTATGATAACAAAGGAAAGAAACAATTATAATTGTTTTGTTGAAGTCTCTACTTGGTTTGTCACGAATTGTAACTTTTAATCCCATGCACTATTATGCTCTAGCTTCGTCACATGTTCTTGGTACATCATATAGAGCCCATGTTCCCAGCATTCTTAGTCCATAATTGTAACTTCCATATGGTTATGCATGAATATTCTTATGTGATTCCCATGTTGGAACCCATAAGTGTTTCAACCTTTCTAAGTACATATGGAAGTCTCCCAAGTCTCTACGACTTTATTCACTTTGCTACTTCAAGCTTTCTCTTGTCCACTTCTACAACTTGTCACTGAAACTTTTTTCTCATTGCCAAGTAACAATGAAGAATGCTAGAGTCTGCAAGTTCTATGTGGATAAATTGCACTAGGCGCATGCTACACACTTGCACTAAGTTTATGTTCCATTAATCAAGTTTTCGTTACTACTACCTACAACTCATTCCAAAGCTTGTTTCCTTGCTTCAAGTTTACATAGACATGTATAACATTGCCTTAACTGCACAATGCAACTCTCCTAAACCATTATTTCCTTTTAAAACGAGGTGAAGAGCATGCTACTTGTTGTGGACTAACCTAATTCACACACAAACTGTCCATAAGAATAGTAAAAGTAATCCATGTTGGACAGAAGAAATGTATATTGATAATATGAAGATGTCAATTCACACTGAGCGAATGGCCTAACTTATAGGCTTGATGGCAACTCTCTACATAAAGTCATGGCTCTTTCAAATACCTATTCCTAATTATAATAACGCTAATATTAATTATTACTTAAATATAATTTCTAAACATTTTGTGTTCATAACATTTCCTTCCTCTTCATAAATGATTTGTCCTCAAAGCATATTAATGAAAAGGTGTTTATGTCTTTACTTTCTCTTGTAATGTCATCACATCATTCGATGTTTTGTCATAGTTGATGATACGAGACTATATAAACCTATGAGTGATGAACACAATTTGAAACATAAAAGAATCAGTCCATCCTAATTCAATTATTTGCATAATGTTGCATTTCCATGATGAACTACTATCATGAGGTTTATTTGCATCAGTAGCAATATGTTCTTTATTTTTCAATATTGATACTCTAATTGTTTAAGACATTTGGTTTTATGATTTGTATGTCGATAAGGAGTTCTTATTGGTTGTACTCTGTAGAAGGAGCAAGTCGATAAGTCGACTTGAACGAGAGTCGACTTAGTCAATTAGCCGACTAAGTCAATGGGCCGACTTAGTCAATCAGCCGACTAAGTCGGTCGGCCAACTAAAGTTAGAAACTAAGTCGATCACCTAAAGGTCGTGTCAGTTCACCGAATCGACAGGTAGTTATTTTGTAACCATTTTGTAATCATATATATTAGGCTGTTGAGCCAGATGAGAACTCAGTTCAGTTCTCTATGTTGTATGGACTCATTTGTATAATATAATCTGTTTATTCACCTATATGTTCTAATCTCTTGTCCCAGCTTTATATTTATATATGTTTTAGTGTGTATTATTGGTAACCTTATGTGATCTGTGATATTACAACATTGGTTCCATTTCCGGTAGTACACGACTAGAATGTATGTAAACTAATGATACGAAAGTAGGAGATTAAGGACTGGTGGGAACGTAAAGTTGCAAACTATTTGCAGAATTACACGCGAAGGAACATATTAACAGTCGCACAAGCAAAAGAAGGATTTTTCACAGAGATGCATGAAAAGTTTATCGAATCAGTGCCCCAACTTTTGAATAAATTCCTGGATGAGAAAACCAGACAGGATTAAAGAACAACAGTTGCTGGAAAAACTGATCCGTAGAGGTAGAACAAACTTGTCAGAGTGCTTTGAGAAAATCGCCGACGACTTCTATGAGGAACAAGCAGTCGAAGACAGAACTTCGGTAGAAACAGTCAAGGAGAAATTTTACACAGATCCTACCGAACAATTTCTGTGTTTCCTACCGACCTTGCTATTCAAATTCCTGATCAAGAAGGGAGCAGGACATATCGTTGAACCTCGTCCATCACTTCACGAATCGCCATCAAACTCTAACTGGGTGGAGAAGCAGAGGAAGTGGGAAAAATTCATTACAGAAAGGGAGTGGGAATACTTCCTAAGCAAATAGATTGAACTATCCGGGCTTTCTAAAAAGCGTCGAGTAGGCTATGGGGGGCTAGTTGGTCATCTGTCGAGATAGAGTATAGTGGATCCTAGTCGACTAGAAACATATACCAGTCACCAGTAATGAGAAGTCGACTAAAAGGGAACTCAAGAGAATAGTATCATACGGAGGTATGTCGGACATTCAGAAAATAGAAAGGGAAGAGAGACACCAGAGAAGGGAAGCAAGACATGAAAGAGCCTTAGAGCTCCACAGAGGAAGGAACCCTAGGGAGAACGACCAGGAAGAGAATCCTCCAAAGTCATGTCATGACCAACATGAAGAAGGCATGGAACAAGAAGCGTCCCCTAAGGAGGAAGAATTATGGATAGAGCAGCCAAAAGCTCTCCAATTAAAAGCTCCCAATGAAGGAACAACCCTCTCTCCATTGAATCCGTGTACTCGAATACAGACTATTGTCGAAGAGGACCTTCGACTACGAGTTGGTGACTTTAGTATATGGATTCGACTAGGCGACGACACGTACACTGGCCGACACCTCATCATACGTCGACCAGAGGAAGGGAACTGGGTGACCTTTCAAGCGGCACCATCCCTTCGAAGTATCCACTTGCTCTTAGCGACACATGAAGGAGCACCCCCCCGCCAAATACAGCTTTAGAAGAAACAGACCATTCAGAACTGTGGGCAAGTAGTTGCAGTGGACCATCGATAGCAGAAGTCAAACTCAAACAACTGCAAGTCAATGAAGAATCGACAACCGACGGAAATGGAAGTTCCATCGACCAAAGTTCCGCAGAGATGAACACACCAATAACCCCACCACCCCCACCTCCACCGTCGCCACCTCCTGAGAGCAGTGACAATGATTCAGACATGGGTCACAGATCGGCTCACATTTCTCTTTCTGAAGGAGATGAGGACCCCAGATGACATTGGTTTGTCTACGAGTCGACATGGGAGGCAAACCAAGTTACAGACGAAGATCGACAAATGGCGCAGTTCGCAAGTGCCTTAAGGAAAAGGGAATTGACGTGGTACATGACCTTTTTAGAGAGACAACCTAGGGCAACAAAAGCCGAGATTAAGGCACAATTTTTGTCATTTTTCAAAACCCCAAATGCTAAGCACCTGGCCGCGAAGAAACTTAAAACCACATCACAAAATCTAGGGGAATCCGTCTACGACTACGATAAGCATTGGAAAGACCTACTAAGCCAGCTGGATTATGTTATTGATGAACAGTTACTAATCCAATGGTTTCTTGCAGGGCTCTCTCAGAAAGTGCGCTGACACATTAGTCTGGAGACGTTCAAAATGTACGAAGATGCACTAACAAAATCTCTTCAGGTGGAGATGGACGAAGACATACTTGCTTACCCCATAGACCACAGATTGGAAGAACAACTCAAGAACGTATAGAAGTCTCTAAAAGAGCTAAGCCTCAAGAATCAGGAGATCTGGTGCACCAAATGCTCGATGACCGACCATTCGAAAGATAACTGTCGACAAGAATATAGCCGACAAGACGTTCGATTCGTACAGACCAAGTCATTTTGCGACATCTGCCAGGAGCACGGAGATCACTCGACAAAAGATTGCATGTTCAACATGAAGAATGGCAAGGCCTCCTGGTGCGCCATATGTGAGACCAAAAGTCATAACACGGTCGACTGTTAGTTGAACCTAAAGAACCTACAGAACTATCAGGCGGTCTACCAAATGAATGCAGTGGCACAGCATAACGAGCAAAACAATCTATCAAATGATCAAAACGGACAAAGATACGATGGTCGAAGATATGAGCGTCGTTACAACAATCGATGCCCAGGCTATGGAGGAAAAGGTCGATTCCCTGGGAATCGCGACAACCGACCGCGTCGACCCATCCAGTGCTTCACATGTTATAAAGAGGGTCATCGATACACAGACTGTCCATACAAGGACAGAACTGATCTCAAATTCTGTACCCATTGTGGGGTAGGGGATCACTCACTAGAGGATTTCCCTACCATGTTAGAAAAAATTAATACGAAAAAAAATGTTAATGTCTTGTCCTGCGTGCAAAAAACTGATGTAGTTAACACTAAAAATTTACATATTGTAACTCGACAAGGCACAAAAACAGGACCGGATAACCCTAGAATCACTAAAATAAAAGAGAAAAATTTCTATCCTGACCCATGGAATGAAAAACAAATATACAAATACGCAACTAATGTATTCCAAGACATTTCACTACAAGAAAATGTTCATCACATTCGACCTAACACAATAAATGAATTAATCCAACTCGTTCAAACAGACAATTTAGTCTCCCAGTTTATCGATTTATTATATGAAATAAAAGGTACCACCTCTGAAAAACAAACAAAGAACATCTGCAGCTTAAATCAAAAAGACAAAAGTGATGCCGACCCACTTGTCGACCTAGAAATCGAAGGTTACCACATCCGACAAGTAGTGCTCGACTTCGGCTCACAAGTAAACATCATGACTCGTGACACTTGGGAACAAATGGGCAGACCTTGACTCAATGAATTAGGCATATACCTAAAACTAGCCGACCAAGGCCTAATTGAACCCATTGGAGTCTGGAAAAATGTTGACACGACTATAAAAGGAATCTCGACCAAGGTCGACTTCGAAATTATTGACCCAAAGGAAGGATCCAGTTCCTTCCCAGTCCATATCCTTGGACAAGGAGCGAATCAAATTAAAATTAAATGGACAAAAGGTCATTGTACCCATTCATCCATCTCAAGGGGACCCTTGGACTGAACCCACTGATTAAGAAGTCGATGTCTGACAAATCTACCAAATCCACAACAATACCGACTACACAGAACCAAATATCCGTGGAGAACTCTACTTAGGTAACCAAGACTCAGTTGGTTATAACTCAGACACCGAATTGTACAATTTGGAGATCGAGAACTACGAAACACAAGCAAGAGGATGCTGGACTATACAAAAAGTGCAGAAAAATCCCACCCAACAGTGCTTCATAGTGTCCATTGTCCCAAAAGTCTTTGAAAAGAAAATGAGGGAACACCCTACCTTACAACCGACCAACCTAAGCACTACACAACTTCCAAGGTACAAGGAAAGGGAATCACCAGTCATGCATGTTGAGCAAGTGTCTAAAAATATTGGTGAACATGGCCGACTTCAAAGCCTAGTTGAAACTTTTACAGGACAAGCTTCTAGATGGTGAGATACCCATCAAACAAGATTACAGACCTAGACAACTGCTTCGACTTACTTTGTCGAAAGGTTCGGAGGAAAGAAGTTAACCCAACAAGCTGAGATACCTGTATTCATTCAAGGACAGAACCCAGAAGATCATATCAAAACCCGTGAAAAGGAGTGGAGAAGACTTGGATACAAGGATGAACGAGCATGGCCAAACTTGTTCCCATCAACCCTAGCCAACTTACCAAACAAATGGTATAAGATGGAAGAAGATAGAGGTGAAACCTTCTTATGGCACGAACTAAGGGAAATTTTTATTAAAGATTTCAACTTTATACCTCAAAATGAAAATCTGGTCGAAACAGCAAAACAAATTAAAGAATTTATCCAACCGACTAAAAATCAACCCTTACAAGATCATCGACAGACAAGGGAATGTAACAATATACAAACATGGTCAAGACCATAGTCGACCCGATTACAATTAGAAAATGAAAACACAGAAGGAAATAGCTTTAGATGGAAATCCAACCATGTCTAGACGACAAAACCTATCTGCACAATCCTGAAAGTCGACACAGCTGACAAATAAGATACTGACAGAATGACTGCAGTCGACTTTCCTGCCACATTCTCACAGTTCAAAGAAGGAATTCGACCGATCAATGAAGCCAAAGCACCAGAATGGCTAGATGCCAAAGTCAAAACTAAAGAATTCAACATCTCAAATGATGATCGACCAAAAATGGCAAAGATTGGTGACTACCGGAGCGAACAACAGACCACAGAGATAGTAAACTTACTACGGGAATTCCAAGATGTTTTTGCTAGAGACTACAAAGACCTAAAAGGCTTAGTCCATGAAATGGGAGAAATGAAAATTGATACCAAACCTGATGTTCGACCTGTGAAGAAAAGACCCTATAAACTAGCTCACAAATACAAGGAGATAGTCAAAAAGGAAATCGATAATATGTTAGCAGCAAGCATCATTTACCCTATCGACCAATCCGAATGGGCAAGTCCAATGGTCATACAACCCAAGAAACATGACCTGACCAAACTAAGAATTTGTGTCGACTTCAGGGAACTAAACAAAGTAACACTGACAAACCCATTTACAACCCCTTATGTAGATGAAATCTTGAATGAAGTTGCAGGACATGAATGCCACTCATTTAGAGATGGATTCTCAGGCTATAATCAAGTACCAATAGCTAAAGAGGACCAGAAGAAGACAACCTTTGTGTGTGAATTTGGTTCCTTTGCTTACAAAGTTATGCCTTTTGGATTAAAGAATGCACCTGCAGTGTTCTCTCGAATTGTGGTTAAAACATTTCAAGAATACATCTATAAGACCATGGCAGTATACTTTGATGACTGGACAATATACTCCACCCTCAAAGATCATTGCAAATGGCTCAGACTTATGCTGGAGAGATGTCGACAGATTCAACTCTCCCTAAATATCAAGAAATGCATATTTGTGACCCCTATAGGGATATTATTAGGGCACATTGTCTGTAAGGAAGGTATCAAGGTCAACTTTGCAAAGATTAAAATTATTCTCGACCTGAAACCACCAGTAAACCCCAAACAAGTCAAGGTGTTACTTGGCCACACAGGCTATTACAGAAAGTTCATAAGATATTACTGAGATATGACCTACCCTCTTGAAGAACTATTAAGGGATGACCAAGAATTTAACTGGACAGAGGAATGCCACATATCATTTGAAAAATTAAAAAGAAAACTAGTGGAAGTTCCCATCCTAAAGTTTCCAAACTGGTCGATCAAATTCCATGTTCATATTGATGCATCAGGCCTAGCAATAGGAGCAATCCTAACTCAACCAGGAGATGATGGAATGGACTATCCCATAGTTTACAGCAGCCGAAAATTAAACAAAGCTAAAAGAAACTATTCAACCACAGAAAGAGAAGCCCTAGGAATGGTCTTTGCCCTACAAAAATATAGACATTATCTGTTAGCTAATCCATTTATATTCTATACCGACCATCAAGCCCTGAAGTACCTAGTCAATAAACCACTCCATCATGGAAGAATTTGTTGATGGCTACTTCTCTTCCAGGAGTTTGAGTTTGAAGTTGTTGTCCGACCAGGCAAGTTAAATGTCAGTCCGAACCATCTATCCTAGATCGACACAGGAGAAGAAC
This sequence comes from Pseudotsuga menziesii, assembly GCA_001517045.1. NCBI lineage: Eukaryota > Viridiplantae > Streptophyta > Pinopsida > Pinales > Pinaceae > Pseudotsuga > Pseudotsuga menziesii. The sequence goes on from LPNX010255305.1 coordinate 189,113, forward strand.
CGACAGGAGTCAACGATGACTTACCTGATGCACACTTATTCCAGATAGAAGCAATCCCAGCAGAACTCGAAGAAATAGCTTAGTTCTTAGAAGATGGACGTGCACCAGAAGGTATGAGCACCAAGAAAAAGCAGATCTTAGCTATGAAGGCTGCACCCTACAGTCTCATTAATGGATTTTTCTACAAAATGGGATTAGATGACATCCTCAGACGATGTGTACTCGAACATGAACGAGACCAAATTTTGCATGAAGCACACTATGGACCTGCAGGAGGACATTTTCAAGCAGACACAACTACAAAGAAAATCCAACAATCAGGATTATGGTGGCCGACACTCCATAGAGATTGCAAAAACTTTGTCAGTTGATGTGACAAATGTCAAATATTGGGTCGACCCCTGCCTAGCACAGAAATGCCTTTGATATCAGTAAACCCAAGTCTCACATTTGAAATATGGGCTATAGACTTCATAGGACCATTTCCTATACCAGCAAAAAGATAAGGTGCAAGGTATATCATCACTACAGTAGAGTATGTCACTAAGTGGGCAGAAGCTGAACCAGTCGATACATGTTCTAGTGAGATAACTGCTAAGTTTATCTATGAGAACATCATCACTAGATTTGGATGTCCACTAACCCTAATTTACGACCAAAGGACACACTTTATCAACAAGACTATCAAAATTTTGACCGACCAGTTCCAAATCGACCATCGTCAGAGTACAGCATATCATCCTCAGTCGAATGGAGCAATTGCAACATTAAATAAAACATTAACAAGAGGTTTAACTAAAATATGTAATGCTGACAAGGACGACTGGGATGAGAAAATACCTGCAGTCTTATGGGCATACAGAACAGCCTATAAACGATTGACCGACCAAACACCCTTTCGACTAGTGTATGGATAAGAAGCAGTAGTTCCACTACACTTCCGACAACAGATACCTCTTGTTGCCGAAATACTACATGCCGATGTCAAACAAGGTAGGAAGGACCGACTATTTCAACTCAACAAGCTGGAAGAGCACTGACTCATGGCTATACACAACCGAGAAATCCAGAAGCAACAACAGAAAGCATGGCATGACCGAAACATCAAGAACAAAAACCTGTCGGTCAGTGACCTTGCTTTACTATACAATAGTCAAGTCAAAGTAAAACCTAAGAAACTACACACATAATGGATGGGAACTTACATTGTCGAGGAGATACATCCCAACGGATCAGTCCGACTAAGGACATTACAGCGCATGGTATTTCAGAAGCTCGTTAATGGATCCCGACTAAAATGCTACAAAAACTAAATTCAAAAAAAAAATCATATAACGACCATAACCATCAACCAAAATCCATAAAAAAACTAAAAAAATTCCCAAAAAAAAAAATACCCTACAGACAGAAAACCATGACAGGAAATCACCATCTCGACAACCGCCATCATGACCATTGACCTCGCACCATCGACCACTTTCATCGACCGACTACTTTTGGCAACCATTATCATCAGCGACATCAACCGATGACTTCGATAGTCCCATCACGCATTCATGACCTCGAGCACCGAAAGTAATTCACCATTAACTCACACTCGCGTACTCCAGTTGGAACATCACGTCCGCCATTAATACACCCATTGTCGCACACAACCACAGCATCGCCTATAAATACTGGACCGCCGAAGGTTCATTCACCACAACGTATACAGACAGAGCATCAGAGCACCCAGTCGACCATAAGCTGAGAACCCCTTAGTGACATTAACCAAGCTGACACAATGGCCCCTAAGCAGACTCGAGCATCGACCAAGACAAAGGAGACACAAGCTACGGATACACCTTTGGTCTGCAGGCTAAAGAACATTAAAAATGCCAAAGTACAGGAAGGCTCATGGCAAAAGCTATGGACCGAGATCCAAGAATGGGCCTTTATTGACAAAAAGGCCACTCAAGCAGCACAGAAAATCCAACACAGCACTCTCTTCGGCTATGCCAATGCACCGCTGATGGCCATCTGTGGTGGAATGAAGGAAGTTGCTGTCAAGTTCATTATTAGTCGATACCACAATGGTCGGTTCTACTTCGACGAGCCGATCGACATCTCTGGAGATGTCATCTCCAAACTGACTGGTCTTTCTAATAAAGGAGACCCTGTACCAGTCGGAATCAAAGAAGAACTGGTCGAAGAGCTCACTGGGTCCCCTTCCGGAAAGAACTCCAAAGGGTTGATGATTAGCCAAATCACAACCCGAACGCCACAGATTGTGGCCAAAATCATTTCCATCACACCCACTCTAGCAGGTCGAGGCAGCAACCTTAAGTTAGAGATGTTAGAAGCCGTCGACACTATTGCCACCGACGGACGAATATACCGATGGGGTGAGTATGTCACCGACATGGTGAAAACCATCTGTGGGCGATGTCAAGAAACCAGGGGAGTCATCAAGTTCCCCCCCCCCCCCCCCTCATCTTATGGATTGTCATGTACCACATCTTCCCAGAGGGGAGTCCAGTCTTTCGGGAACTGTTGAAGTTCGACATGTGGAGATTTAAACCCTTCTCCCAGAAAGGAACTTTGCACGAACTGGAGCGCGGGAAAGTATTTCTGGAGAACTGGTTCCAACAACTCAAAGTCCACACGACCAGATGGAGGGTGCCTCAAAACATCCGCCGAAATCTACCTGCAAACTCCCACATCCAACTGGAGTTCGACCATACCTCGGTGTGGTACATGCAGGGCGACGATTCCAATGCCAAAGCCCTCGAAAACTATCCATCTATCAAAAAGATCTTCCGAGAACTGTCTCGACAGGCCAAGAAAAAAATACTAGTACCAACAGCAGCAAAACAGATCGACTTCTCGATCGATGAGCCACTCACGGACCAGGAAAATGAGGAAGACTATGAGCTCAACCTCTACATTAGCACATTTGTGTTGGAGGAGACACCGATCGAACACACCGGTCGACTATAGATAACTATCAAACCTCCGACCGCAAAGAGAACAGAACCCTAGACCGCAAAGCCAAAGCCACAACCACATCAACAGATAACTCCTCCGGCTACAGAAAGTGTCGTCCCAACTTAGACACCGACAGGCGAGACAGGACCTGATGACCCTGAGTATGCTGTTACAAAAAGCATTATTCGAAAAATCTCAAAAGAAATAGCAGCAGCCAGGAAGAAAATAAAAACACAAGAACAAAAACAAGGTAAAGCGCAAGCTTATCATTGTTGAATCCTCTGAGGATGAGGACGAACTAGCAGCCACAGTCCTCGACATTATATAGAATGTCGCCACAAACAAAGTGACCGTCGAGACCCAGTTCCAGTGTTTTGTCGACGCAGGAGCACAAGCAGGTTGACCGAAGAAAGCAAAGACTATGCTGATGCCTGAAAACATCGTCGATCTTGTGTTGACGCCTCCACCCCCCTCACCGACAAAAATAACTAAGGAGCAAGCACCAGCACAACAGTCAATCAGCCCCCTCGACTTATACAAAAGCGCAATGCCGGAGATTGTAAAAGCAAAGTTCGACAAAGATAACGACTTGCAAGCTTTCTTTGAGACACTGCCTGCATTGTTTAAGTCAGCTCAAAATATTTCTACCCAGGCACCTATCTCCACAGGACAGGGCACACAGACCCCAATCATTGCAACCATCACGTCAACTTTCAAATGAAACCCCGACAAGGAAGGTAACATGATTGGACATCGGTCCTCCACTATTGCACCGACTGACCCCGTACCCCAAGCCGACCTACCAGCCACTGCACCAACGGAAGCAGAAATGTCTTCCGACATAAACCCCCCACTCAAACATACTTCCCCCAAACCAATCACTCCTGACCATTCACCAACTCCATCACCACCATCTCCACCACCACCACCCCCCCTGAGTCAGAGACAGGCCCACCACAACCGAATACATCCACACAACCAGAGGTGGTAGTCATCCCACCTCCTCAAACACACAAACCGTCATCCTCTAACCCACAAACCAAAGATCCCACATCAACTGTTGTAGGTACACAGGAGGCAGACAAAGACAAGCACAAGAAGAGGAGGGAGAAACAGAAGAAGGAGCATCATGGAAAGCCTCCCAAACTCCAAATTAGCTTGAAGGATGCAAGCTCCTTGACCGACACAGAGATGGGACAACTCCTCAAAACCCTATCGAGTGAAGCAAAGGCGAGGACCGAGTAGAGAAATAAAGAACTCAAGGAGAAAAACGCAGAACAAGTCGAGTTTCTCGACAAATGCAGCAGTTTGGCCTAGTCCGTCATGTCGGGCCCCATAGAAATCGACACAGATAGACCGCTTGAAAGAGCATACCAGCTATTTGAGAGCATGGTGTCGACCCTCCAAGCGCACATTCAAGAAACCAAGGAGGGACAAAAAGAGGAAACTGCCTGACTCCTAATGGCACAGCACACTGCATTCTCTGAAGCATACAAAGTATTGCAGGATCATATGGAGCAGTCTGTCATGACTGAGGAAATACTCAGAGACTGGCCTAACTACTATGGGCAAGTTTACCAGCAGACTCGACTGACTCAACAAGGGATTCAGGCACTAGAGAGTAGAAAGACCACTAAGGACGCACTTAGAAAGACAATAGAAGAACAGATAGTGCTTGAGACCGCCAAACTGCAGAAACTGCAAAGAGAAGCACATTAGTGGGTGCAACAGGCTCTCCCTAACTTAGAGAAAGTCGATATCATCTTCCCGCAGATGAAACGACTTATCAAAACTGCAGAGGAGAAGGACCAATTCATGGGTCTCAACATGGAGAGGATAGCTGAAGTCTCCATCTCAAAAAATATGTCGATCTTATCAGGCTTGACCACACTCACCATCAACATCCAGAAAGTTTTGCAGAGTTGGACAGATTTCCAACATCACCTCACCATCACAGCCCCAGCCATTGTAGAAGTCTGCGTACAGAAACGACCGACCATCAGACTTCACAGCCCACCGCAATAAATATTAAAGGCCAGCATGAATTTTGTACCTCCCTGTCTCTACGGGACGAAGAACCATTTTGTTCGTGGGGGAGATGTAGAAGGAGCAAGTCAATAAGTCGACTTGAACGAAAGTCGACTTAGTCGATCAGCCGACTAAGTCGGTCAGCCAACTAAAGTTAGAAACTAAGTCGATCACCTAAAGATCGTGTCGGTTCACCGAACCGACAGGTAGTTATTTTGTAACCGTTCTGTAATCATATATATTAGGCTGTTGAGTAAGATGAGAACTCAGTTCAGTTCTCTATGTTGTATGGACTCATTTGTATAATATAATCTGTTTATTCACCTATCTGTTCTTATATCTTGTCTCTGCGTTATATTTATATATGTTTTAGAGTGTATTATTGGTAACCTTATGTGATCTGTGTGAGATTACAACACACTCCAACATCCTTATATGTTTGTTCTTCAACCATACTTCAACATTCCTAATTACAATAGTGTTAATATTAGTTTTACTTAAATATAATATTGAATGCTTTATGTTCATAACATTGCCTTCCTCTTCACAAATGCTTTGTCCTCAAAGCATATTGATGAAAAGGTTTTTATGTCTTTACTTTCTCTTGTAATGTCATCACATCATTCGATGTTTTGCCGTAGTTGATGATACGAGACAATATACCCATGTGAGTGATGAAGACAATTTTCGAAACATAAATAAATCAGTCCATCCTAATTCAATTCTTTGTAGAATGTTGGATTTCCACGATGAACTACTATCATGAGGTTTATTTGCGTTGGTAGTAATATTTTTTCTTATTTTTCAATATTTATACTGTGATTGTTTAATATATTTTCTTTTATTATTTGGATTCTGATAAGGAGTTCTTAATGGTTGTACTTCAGCATCCTTATATGTTTGGTCTTCAACTGGATTGACATATACTTGAGTCGTGATCTGCGTTTGTTCCTTTTTCCACAACTTGGATTTTTACTCCTGAGGGTTTTGATTCCTCTTTCTAGATTCACTCTAACTTATGAGTTTCGTTTTTGCATTGAGGGTGAATGCACTCAATGTTACTAGCTAATTAGAACCTATTACTATGTTAATAAGATTTTCATCTATAGTTGCAACAATGAATTGAGATGTAAAAGTATAGTTACCGATCCGCAAGTCTAATTCATTTATTTGATCCTTGTTCCACTTGTTCTTCTCTATACTTGATTATGGAAGTCATAGTTGATTAGTAACATCAATATTAATTAAATTTTATTTGTTAGTTGGAAAAATAGTGACAATGATAGAACTATCATAAAATAACCATTGACTTTTAGCATCGCCATAGGCAATTTCCATGAAACCTTGGAAAATCTGTTTTTTTATAAGTATAATATGTCTCTTCCATTTTGACCTTTCTTTTCTTTGTTTTGTAAGAAAAATAATTGGAATTATAGAAATATTATCAATTAATATTAATATTATTATGGTTGTGATGGTTTTAAACATAATAAATAATATTATTATCATCATAACAAATTTTGAAATGAGTGATTTTAAGGGTTTTAAAAAAATAGCAATATTTTTTTTTCACAAGGAATGAGAGACTTTCGCTCCAAGAACGCATTCGAAATTTTTTTGCAGGTCGAGACTAGGTTTTTTTAATTTCTTGGTCATTTTGTCCACAATGCTTGTGGATCGACTGCTGGAGGTGACCATTGACTCTCTGTCCTGTGCATTTTGCGTGAGGCTCTGCTTGGAGATTTCAGTCGGTTCTTAGTGGAGCTCTTTGTTATCGTTTAAACTGTTGGTATCTCTTGATTTTGGGATTTTTGTTTATTTTTTGCCTTGTTTATCTGTCCTGGAGTCTATTCGATCCAACAGATCTTCTTTTCTTGCCTTGGAGTGGAATTTGTTGTGGATCTGGTTCTCCTTACCCTTTAATTTTGCAGATTCTTGGTGCAAGTGATTTTGCCAACCTGGTGTGAGCTTTTGGTTTTTGCGTACTTGTATGTAGTTCTCCATGGACTCAGGTGGTGACCCTCCCCCCCTTCCTCTGGAACTAGTTGCTTTCAAAAGACTGATAGCTTCCAGTGGCAAGAGGAAGGGTAGCTCTTTAGTTGAACAATTTGTGAAGAAAGTCGATATTCCAAACGTCGAATTGCCTATTAAGAGACTTTGTCGGATGGCTCTGAACCTTTCTGAACATGGAATAATTTGACAATTTACGAGGCTTTGGCCTTCTCCTAAGGCAATTGATGGCTGGGTTCAGCGTAATTGGAGGCCTCTGGTCACAGAAGGAATCCGCAGTCACCTGGTTGGTAGAGGGTTTTTTTTTCTTTGTATTTGATTCAGTTGAAGATAGAGACCTCATTTTCTGAAATAGCCCTACTTCATGGGTCCGTGGGGTCTATATTTGAACAAATGGATTCTTGACATTGACCCCACTTAGGATGTTCCTTCAACAGTTCCAGTTTGGGTTTGGCTTCCTCATCTGCCGCTCCATTGTTGGAATTCTTAATCTTTGGAAACCATTGGGAACAAACTTGGAAAGTATATTGATAGGGAAAAAAGTAAATACCAATACTCATGTGCAAGAATTTGCATGGAAGTTGATTTAGAGATTGGGCTACCTGAAACGATCAATTTAACTGTGGCAGGCTGGTCACATATTCAAGAGCTTGACTATGAGCAGCTTCCTTTCAAATGTTGCCACTGTCATGGTTACAGTCATTTTGCTAGGAACTGTAAGATAAAATCAGAAGAAACCCTTGTTCTTGAGAAGGCTGAACAATGGACCCAAGTTAAGAAAGTTGACTCCTCCAAGCAAGTTATCAAATCAAAAGGAAAAAAAGCTCAAGCAGGGACTAGAGTCATTTCTGGTGAGAAGAAGAACTATCCAACTGTAGGAAATTCATTCTCCTCAAATCCGTTTGTTGCTTTGTGTTCTTTGGATGACCAAACTCCTCCTACTCTCGAAGAAGGTGAGGTGCAACCTTCAAATGCGCTCTTAATTGAAAGAGAATAAATTATTGGGAATCTAGAGATCCCTGGTTCTAGTCAATCTCCATGTGTTGATCCAAATCCTCAGGAAAATCAATTCCCCTTCAATACTTTCTTCTTCTCCTTCCTATGCAGCAATTCTTATGAAAAAAGTTGGTTGAATAATCCGGCTCTTTTGATGAAGATTCTATTGATCAGTCTTCAAAAAAGGCTGGCTGAAAGTCTCATAAAGAGATCAGAGAAGAAGAAGTGGAGCGTTTGAAAATGTAGGGATCCCAAGCTACCATTGAGATGTCCTTGGGTAGAAGTAAGCGGAACAAACCTCAAAATGGTGGAGAAACTCCCTTTTGCACAAGTAAATAATGCAGATTACTTTGTGGAATTGTAGGGGATTGGGGAACCACAAAAAAGCAGAAGATGTGAAAGATATTTTGAGAATGGAATCTATAGGAATTCTCCTAATGCAAGAGACAAAAATTGATAAGGATGTGCTATTAAATCTAAGCAAGACTCAGTGGAAAATGAATACTGGTATAGTAGTAAGTGCTCGAGGCACCTGTGAGGGCCTAGCAACTATTTGGTCAGAGGAGAAATTTACTATGCTCTCTTATTTTTTTTCACAGCATTGGATCTACTCAAAGCTTCTCTATTATTATAATAACGTTTCTATTACCCTCTTTAACCTGTATGTCCCTGTAAATCATGTTGAGAAGAAGCACCTTTTGGATCTATCTATCTCAATTTCTAGCAACAAAGTCTTTGCGAAATATCATTTAGCAGGGGATCTGAACATCATATTTGATCCTAGTGAAAAAAAAGGAGGCGTGTTGGGTAAAGACCCTCTGCTGGATTTTGTGGAGTCCATAATTCGTTCTTGGGATCTTTTAGATTTCAAACCAAAGAGGGGTCGCTTTACCTGGTCCAATAACAGGGTTGGGTCTGAAAGCATTCTTGCTTGTTTGGATCGTTTCCTGGTCCAAAGCTCTCTGCTAGATGAGAATATTCTTATTTCTTCAAAAAAATTGCCTAAGATTTCTTCCGATCACCATCCCATTTTCTTCCAGATAAATGAAGAAGAAGACAATGGACCAATTTCGTTTCGTTTTAGCCCATTATGGATTGAGCGTGATGGATTTTGGGACACTATGTGTGAAGTTTGGTCTCAATATGTGGATGGCTCTCCCAGTTATGTATGGGGGCAAAAACTAAAAAGAACTAAGTATGCATTGAAAGTGTGGATTAAGAGACCTCTCCCGACTCCAACTAGCAGCAGAAAGGGAAGTGTTAAAGTTTTAGTAGATATTCAATTAAACATGGAGGAAACTAAAATTTCAAAACCAATTTTGATAAGTGAAAAGTTTGCACAAGAAAATTCGTTTCAATCCTTTTGCCATGAAGAATTTTTTTTGCGTCTCAAGTTGCGAAGCTTATGGTTGCAAGCTGGTGATAAAACTCAGCCTTTTTTCATAGACAATGTCGATCAAAACTCTCCCGTAATCATATATCAGAAATCCTTTCTAGTGAGGGCAAAGTGATCAAGGGTCAATTGGATCTTAAATAGGCTGCTAATAAACATTTTTTACAGATTTTTACAGAGAACAACGTTAATGATAATTTAGCCAAAATTGAATTCCTATCTTTCATTCCATCCTTGATTACTGCTGAGACAAATGCTGGTCTTGTAAAACCTTTTACTGAACAAGATATGGAGGTCATCTGGGGTATGGAACTAGATAAAGCACCTAGACCGGATGTTTTTTCCATCCATTTTTACAGAGTATGTTGGCCACTTATCAAACAGGATTTGCTTCACATGATTATTTCATTTCTTAGGAAAGCTAAAGTTGGTGGTTGTACCAACTCTACCCTTTTAGCCTTAATCCCCAAGGAAGTTAACCCTACATCCTTTGATAGTTTTAGCCCTATCTCGCTCTGCAATGCCTCTTATAAAATTCTGGCTAAATTTTTAGCTAACAGACTTAAGCCTTTGTTGGGATCTTTAATCTATCCTTAGTAGGGGGGATTTGTTAAAGGAAGGCATTTAGTAGACAACGTGATACAAGTGCAAGAGGCCAATCATTCCAGTTTCCAAAGAAAATAGAAAGGTATGATCATTAAACTTGATATGAAAAATGCCTTTGATCGAGTCAAACTCTCTTTTCTCTACCAAGTTCTTCTCACTTCCAGCTTTAGTGTGGAGTATGTCAATTTGATTAAATCTTGTACAAATAGACCTTGGATTGCTCGCCTTATCAACGGTAGACCTACATAATTCTTTCAAGCCTCAAGAGGATTGCGTCAAGGGTGTCCTTTGTCACCCTTCCTTTATATTTTGATGGCTGAAGCTTTAAGCAGAAAACTGTCTGTTTATATGGTTGTTGGTGTTATCCCTTGCATTAGGGTAGCTCGAGGAGTGGATCCCATCAATCATGCATTGTTTGTCGACGATTCTCTTCTCCTTGGTGGTGCTTCGTTAAATATTGCTCGTGCCTTTCATGAAATTCATCAAAAGTTCTGTTCAATCTCGGGAGCCTTGATTAACAAGGAAAAGATTGTTGTATATGGGTGGAATGTGGATAATCTGAAAATGCTTCAAATTGAACATGTTATATATGGGTGGAATGTGTATATGGTCTTCCTTTGAAGTTGCTTCTAAAGTCAAAATATAGATTTTAGAAACTGTTAGCAATTGCCCTTCTCCTCTCCCTCAAGAAATTTTCAAGTGGTTGGGGTGCACGACGAAAGGTAGAGATCTTAAAATCTCCAAACCGATGTTGTCTCCTTTGTGGCGTTTGAGACTACCTGTAAAGCAATTTTCTTGCTGGTGGAAGAGTAAGGGAGTTGCTTCAATTTTCTTTGATGGTGCGTCTAAGGGGAACCCTCTTAGCGGGTGCCAGCGAGTTAATTTTCTCCCCGATTTGTGTGAAAGTTCCTTGCTTTTGTTGGGGCTTAGGAACTTGTTCAAATAACCATGCAGAGAGTTACAGCCTTCTCATGGCTTGCCAAATTTCCAAAAAGAATGGTTTCAAGGAAATCCAAATTTTTGGGGATTCGGAGATATTGATAAAATTGTTAAATTCTGCCTCTCGGTTCAATAACCCTTCTTTGGATAAAACCTTGCAGTGAATTTGGAACATCTTGAAAGCCTTTCACAGGGTCTCCTCTTTTCATATTTTGAGAGAGTTGAACAATCTAGCGGATTCTATGGCAAATAAAGCATGCCTTATGCCTCTAGGAAGCTCCAGTGCCAATGGAGAACTGTGGCTTTTTCAACCGCTTCCGTAATTCATATGTGTTAGAGATGTTGTTGAAGATGTATATTTTTTTCTTTCTTTCTTGAATTTTGTTTATTCTTGGTCCTATAGAAGTTTCTCTTCTGACCTTAGTGTAATTGGTTGATCTAGCTATTGCTAGTTCATTCCAGGAATTTTCCAAATCTTCAAAATAATAAAACGTTTGAGTTTAAAAAATATATATATAGTAATAAATATTAATAATAATAATATTTTATTATTGTATTCTTTCTTTACTTTTGAATGGGAAATATTTTGCGAAGGGGGGTGGAAAATAAAACCATGTGTTGGTTTGTCTTTGATAAAACCTTGTGTTGGTTTGGCTATGATAAAACCACATGTTGGTTTTATAAAACGATGTGTTGGTTATATACATATATTTTTGGTTTAGTTTTCCTTTTTTTTAATCAATATTTTTACTATGTAACTATTTTTTCCTATTTATTTTCCCTTTCTTCTTTCGTTTTCTTTATTAATCTACTTTTTTTTTGTAGCTAAGCAAATGGCAGGGCTAATGTTTTGGTCAAAGGCCAAATAATTTAGAGAAACTCTAACTTGATGGCAAAAATCCAGACCAATGAAATACCTGAGAAAAGGGATTTGATACCAATGTTGTGGATTAACCTAGTTCTTGATCTGTCGTACACATAATTTTTAGGGTGTTATAATTGAATAACACTAGGTTAAACCGACAACGTTCCGGCGCTGAAGACAAGTGCCCAGCTTTAGGAGATGTGCAAAGGTTAAAGGGAGTGTGCATGTGATGTAGCTATGCATGCCCTGGATGGGGGGCATTGACAGGGCAGCGTGATAATGGAGGAGCTATGCTCACTTTCCCCATGAAGCTGGAGTGTTTTCAGCATGAGCGCAACATCAATCTGGCGTGCTTCTACTTGCTCAGCACATTCTGGCGAGATGGAGAAAGCTCCAATGAGAGAGAAATCCTATGGGGAAGGCTAGCTCTCTGTGTGGGGGGCGATCATGGATGGATTGCAAGACCAGAGGCTGCCATGGATGAGGCACTCTAGTTGCTTCAAGAAAGAACCCTAAAACTAGAAAACTAAGCAAAAAAAAGGAAACACAGAAAATCAGAGACAGTTGTTTCGGCAAAAACAAAAGAAGAGTGTTTTTATTAGAGAGAGTCATCTTATATAATGAGGAGCTTTCTTAATTACATAGATAAAAGTAATAATTAATAAACCTAAGTTAACCCTTCTCCTTCTTCTCCACGCTAGCCCAATTCCTCCCTGTTTAGATCTGGAAGCGTCCCGGCTTTCATGAGAAGGTGAGGAAACATGTTGTGCAAGACTTCAACTGTGATCCACTTTACTTGAGGTGGGGTTTGTCTTTGACAAGACACCAGATAAGAAGTGTATACTCGGTGCCTTGTATAACGGGTCTGGGCATCCAAGAGAGTGTCTTTAGCCAAGGGGATTTGGAAGTCTGGAATCTTGTCGGATGGATGAGTAATGGTGACTGGTTCCTCTAGTAGGGGAGGCTTAAACAACTTCAGATGATTGACATTAATGACATTGTGGATTCCCAGTTGTGGTGGAAGATCCAATCTGTAAGCATTTTCTCCAATTTTGTCAAGGATGGTATAAGGGCCATATCTTATTGGAAGGAGCTTGTGATGTTGGCCTTTGAAGCATTTTTTATCCAAGTGTAACCAAAATTTATCTCTCGGTTGAAAGGTTAGGAAGGTCCTTTGCTTGTCAGGTGTTGTTTGGCATGATCTTGAGCTGCTTTGAGTGTTGTTGTGACTACAGTGTGGCGTTGTGCAATTTGTTGTAGAAACCTTTAGACAGAGATTTGTTCCTGTTGTTGGTGCATGTTACCTTAAGGAGCTAAAGTGAATGGGAGCTCTGTTGGAGATGTTGGTTGAAGAGCAAGCAGACTTCAAAAGGAGAAAACCCGGTAGAGGAATGTGTGGCCTTGTTGTAGCTATGCTGGAGGATGTGCAAATAATTGTCCCATTGTTTGTTGCGCCCAATGTTATAGCTGATTTTACCACATATGGTGAATCACATTTTTATGGCCTTCCCTGTCCCTATGCAGACTCCTTAGACCCCATGGACCATTTTTGTACTTTGTGTTAAATTTGAGCATATAGATCTGTAGACAAACACACAACTCACAAAGAAGATCTCACAATTTACTCAGCCATTGAAGAATGAAATAGTGCAAAAG